>CAUJNA010000262.1:186843-211843 GCA_963377175.1 Effrenium voratum
CCACTTTGACTTGGATGTTGAAGCTAAGGGTACCAAAACGACTATGCCCACTAGCCTCTGCTACTAAATGGGTTAGTGTATGGTGATGTTACTTGGATTTCTTGGCGGATTGCAGCCATCAACCAGGTTTGTGGGTTTAGTGGGGGGGGGTTACATTTAACCCAAAAGTCAAAGGCACTTTTAGCAGGGGATCTGAACACCTTTCAGCGGGGGATGCAACAACGGACCGTCCAGACGTTTGTTTCGCGGTTTACTGCGTGGGTTGGGACATCCGAATCAGGTCCAGCGTCTGGGCCTGCGCTTCGTGGAGGACTTCCAGGCGGGTTCACGGTGGCAGCAAGTGGGGCTGAATCGGTTTCTGAAAGGCATGGCCATAAGTGTCCTCTTTGGTTGTTTTGGTTGGAAAATGGATGGGTTCCCCTGGTTTACCTGGTGGTTTAATCATCCAGGGCCATCTATTTCCCTAAAAGGACGCCTATGGGCGTGGCGCGTTTTCTTTTTGGGTGGTTGGTTTCCTCCAGTTGTTCACTTCTTGCATGACACCTGTTTTTTTGAAAGCAAGGGAATTTCACCTTGCGGACTGGGAGCTAGCCAAGAGAAGTTCGAGCAGGTGATCACTGGCAGATGATCGTCACCCTGTTGGATCCTGCGACGTCTCCACGGAATCGAGTGCTTTTGGATTAAAGACATGGAGAGTGTCTATTCCCTGGTTCCACTTGGGGGCCCACCCAGGGTGGCCAACGTGTTGAGAACTCCCCTTATGACTTTCCTGTTTAGGCGTTGGAATTGGATAGAGATTCATAAACGGCGGGGATTGCAGAACATCACCATTTTGCCCGAACCGGAAACGGACAAAGGGTAGGGGATGCAGCCCTTTGGCATGAACCCAGCACTGAGCCCTGTCACATTCTCGCCAATCAAAGGGGATCCGAAAAGAGGGTCACCAACGGATAGTTCGACTGAGACCAATACCCATACCAACACCAAGGACTTACTGGAAGGCTAAAAGCAAGCCTGATTGAAGCCTGACTGAAGCTACCCCAAACTGGTGTTTGGTTTTGTACAGAGACCCCCAAAAACGACCCCATTCGTTTGGGGTGGCCTTCATGAATCACTACCCCACTTTGAGATCTAAGCTCTCCGATTTGTCTCAAAGACATGAGCATCACCCAGGGGACATAGCTCGGTCATGCTGGTGCTCAAGCTCATAGTATCACCCCACCCTTAGTAGATTGGTGGTTGGAATTAAATATGAATCCCTGGTTCTTGAACCAAACCGGGAAGGTGCCCCCTAAACTCTAAACCCAAAAACCCTCACCTCCAAGCCAAGCCACGAAAGCAATCCACTAAACCAATCCACCAAGGAGGGTTCCCAAGCTTGCGCAAGGTACCCATCTCCAGATCAGAGGTGGAACGAATCTGCGCCACCGTCATCCAGCGTGCTGAGGAGCGAGCAGCCAAGCCTAAATTGTACCGTCTTTGACCCCCATGAATGGTTCCTTTGTTGGGGCTCCTTTCTCTTCGGTTGGGAGAATTGTTTAAACCGTGATTCGCCAGATGGGTTTGTTTTGGGGTGCCCATCTTGGAGTGGTGTTGAAAAACAAAAGGTATTGATTCTGATTTTGTTGGAAGTGAGTAGCAACCAACATGAGTTTGCAGTTGTGCTTTTGCAGCGTGATCATAGATACTCATGCCAGGATTCTTGCGGAGAACGGAAGAACAAACGTTGCGTGTTCCCAAAGAGGAAGGGAGGTTTCCCTTGGCAGCCAGCCATGGTGTGCGCACCAATGCTGGGGTAAATTAGAGGATCGCCCACGAGGGTTGTTTAGAGGATACCTTAATTCATATTGAAGAATTGTAAGGTTTGGATGCCCGTCATTGGTGAGAAGTCTTTTCGGGTCCAAACATCCAATGTGATGCAAGGGACTAAATCGTTTCACACCTTCTTCCCCTATCATGACTTGTGGTTTTAGGTTGTCCTCCCCCCCCCGCCCACCCTCTGGCCCTGGTTTTAGGTCCCCCCAACCCCCCGTTGGCCCTAAGAAAACGACAGCCTTTAAAGCACCCGAGCGGTTTCGCAGGCGTCCGGCCAGAGCTCCCGGCTGGTGCCCTGTGGAGCATACCGCCCGGTGCCTTAAGATCACGAGGTCGTTGACCGAATCCAAAGGCGGCCTTATCTTGGCTCCTGTGGTTGGCTTTTGAGCCTTTTAGTTGGTTGAGTGGTGGGGTTTCCATTTTTTCCCACAAGTAAAGCTTCTGAGGACATGGACGGACCTTGTTTCGCAAACGGCTTAAGACGGATTTGGAGGCAAACCAAGGGGAAACCAGAAGCTTTTGGGTTTCAGTCTCAACACAAACGGACCCCAGAAAACTTACGTTGCACATGGTGAATTGGGTTTGATCCCCATGTATGCGGATGACGTTGGATGACGTTGGACACATCACGAGATCTCACCCATGACGATGTCTTGGGGATTCCTCGTTTCAGATTTGCGTGAAGGCAGGCGCACACCAGGGGACATGTTGCACCTGTGCAGTGCAAGGCCCGATTGCAGATGTCAACTTTTGCGACTGCATCCGCAGATCAGTTTGAGGATGGGGTGAAGAAACGAGATATGAGTGTGTCTCAAAAAATAGGTTTCCCAAAATGGCCTCACGGTTTCCTGTCTGCTTTGACACCAACCGGGGGGTCGAATCGAATCACACGAGAGTTTCCATGTCCCAACCGGCGAGGCCGGGGCGACGTGCTCTGCTCGGGCGTTACCCTAGTCGTGAGCTTCCCCGGCGCCTTGTCTGAAGCGGCCGGAAACTGGGACTTGACTTGACCTGGCGTTTGAAGCGATGGCGTTTCATGTAACGGCTAAGGTAACTTTGACCTTGGAGAAAATCAAGGGATCTCCTTCGAGGGTTTCTACCGACTGAATGGGCTCACCATAGGGTTTCTGGTCATCGGAGAAGAGATGGTAAATAATAAAAACCAAGATAAAAACAAACTTTCCTTGCCAATCGTCACCAATATAATATTGTATTTGTTACTCTCTTCGCGGGGGAATTATATTGCAGAAGATTCCATGGGAAGGAGAGCGAACGCTTAGAAGCGAGCCGTGAGCCTGCTGTGCAGCTGAAAGACCTGAGAGTTTGAGCATGCCGTACTCACCACGGAAAGTTCTGCATGGGAATGGCCCTGCTTGAAGCAGCGGCCATGTTACGCCTAGCCCAAGACTGTATGTTGAAGGGACAAGTCAGCCATAGTTTTGTCGTGCACAATGGTCTCCATTGGAATTTGGCTCCCAGTGTTGCACAAAGGACCAACGTGATGGTGATGGTGATTGTGCCCAAACCCGACCTGTCCACCAGACTGACTAGTCTCCGGTTGACCGTCGGTCAAGTCAGAACATTCAGATGCAATGGTTGTGGACAATGACTCGAAGTGGGTGGGAATACCCAGACGAAACCCATAACCCTTGGGAAGCTCTTAGGCGCCAGAGAACCCAAGGAACGCCCAGCAGCTTGGGAATCCCATGTTGTTGTCTTTTTGTCACAGGGGTCACCCCCTCCCCCCCCCCCCCCGCCCCCCCGGAGTTTGCTCCGGGACTCCAGGCGACGGCCCTGTAGTGACGGATGCGGGCAGCTACCTCCAGGCCAGCATCGGCATGCGGATGAGGGTGTTTCTGTAGGCCCCCAGCTGCTCAGCAAGAGACAACCACTCTGGTCTTTTTGGTCCCAACGCATCGAGGCACGAAACAGGAGTCCCGATTCTTGGACTGATGACTGGCTTTGCGACCAGACAGAGCTGAGCCCCCACTGGTTTAATCAAGATAAAACTCTCGAATCCTCAAACCAAACAAAACCATCACGGTTCTGGAAGATACAGCTCAAAGCAGCTGGCACAAATAGGAAAATGCCATTCTGCAGATGGACAGAAATGAAGAACACTGACACAACAAGAAACATGACCATCGAGGCATGGCCCTCCTGCCCGTCTTGGCAGCCAACAGGTGCTCGGGCTTGCAAGTGAATGCCAGATGTGGCTAATGGAAGAGGATCAAACGTGGCCGAAAGTTTCCATTCCACGTGTCAGAGGGTAGGCTTGAGCCATGTTGAGCGTGGTGACCTTAGGCTGTAACTTCAAAACCTGAGCAAAGCGCAACGTCGCGAAAGTGGATAGTATAGTCTCCTTTTTTACAACTCGCTCAAATGACTTACAATCATGCTGTAAGACTAAGATGTGGGTATGTGTAAAAATACCCAAACATGGACTGATGGGTTTGTCTCACAATAGGGGACCCCCCGGAAAAAAAAAAATAATAATAATAATATGGCGGTTTTCCCTTCACTTTCCCTTTAAAGCCACCCCAAAAAGGTGCCCTGAAAATTACACACGTATATTACAAGTTGTCCTGTTTTGAAGATACCGTGTTTGGCGTGGTTGAAAGGGAAACCAACTGGAAAGCCGCCATGTGGGGGCTTCCCCGAAGTTGAAGACGCCACGCCACATCTTCGCTGTTCTTGGCAAGTTGTTTGGTTTTTGTTTTTTTGGTTCTGCTCATTTTTAGTGGGCTGCAAACAAAGAGCCAGTTTTTTGCAAGCCAATGCTGTTCATTTTTCGTAGGAGTCTGCAAAAAACGGAGTCAGTGGTTTGCAAGCCCAAACCAAGGGTTGCAAAGAAGTTCCGTCCCCGTCCTTCGGTCGGCTTGAGGCGATGGAGGGCATCGTTGTGGCGGACTTGAGTGGCGCAAGTATCGCCGCTCCAACGAGGCCGGTGGGTGGGGACCTGCGCCAATGGTTTTGGAGGTAACCCGGACGTGATGTATTTTACCCGGCCGCCTGCCGCGGCTTGCCCTCGCAGCTTCTCGTCGGACACCCATGGGCCCTGTGCAACCCATCCGGTCACGCTGAATTTGCAACATCGACGCCCCCGTGGCAATGCCAAGCAAGCGCCTTTCCGGTGGCAGCCAGTTGGCCCAGCTGCACAACCGCAGCCACTGCTTCCCCATCTTGCAACCTGGCCTCGCTCAGCGAGGCGGCCAAATCCAGCTTCCGGCCTTTCGCAATGAGCGTCAAGCGGCGCTGGAAATGCTGCTGCGCTGCTGCCCTCAGCTGGCTGATGGGCGTCTCCGCTGAGACTTCGACAGAGCGACCATCTCCATTGGGCAAGTAAACATCCACCTTCATGGCGCGCGACGAAGGCTCTTTTGGGTGCATTCAAACTGTCATCGAATGGCATTCCGATCCCAGATCTATTGGCAAGGGTTCAATCCCTGGACACAGCAGCGAGATCCTTCAGAGTCTTAAACCATCTCGACTCGGCTGAACCGGCACCTTGTGGACCGTTCCTGAGAATCCCAAGATCGACATGAGAGCGATTCGCTGCAGACAACCGACCGGAACAAAGCAACGGCCTTTTGGACAAAATCCTCCAGATGGATGAAACCCTATCAATACTTGGACAAGCCACCAACCAGCTGCAGAATTTTGTCTCTCCACAGATAGCAGAAACCGAACATTTGTGTGAGGTTATGACCTGGGGTGATCCGACAGTAGCGGAGACAGCAGCAAGGTGCAAGAGCATCTGAGGAACGTCCAACAAATCCAAGCAACTGACAGGGCTTTTGGTGCCATTCTTGAATTTGGGATCCAGAAAACGGCGGAGACAGGAGCCAGGTGCAAGAGCAGCTGAGGAGCGTCAACCAGCACAAACAAACGGGCTTTCGCACATTGGGAGAAACTCATGGGTCGACTGAGACGGAGCAAACGCAACTCGATAAGCTGGGTTGGTGATATTCTCACTGGGCCCATAAGGTTTGTCGGAGCCCCTGTTGAATCTGGAACTGTTGTGACCTGGGGTGTTGCAGAATCCGGCGGAGACAGCAGCAAGGTGCAAAAGCAGCCGAGGAACGTGCCATTCTTGAATCTGGGCCTGTTGTGACATGGAGTGATCCAGATTTGGGCGGAGACGGCAGCCAGTTGCAAGAGCAGCCTTTATCAAGGGCTTTTGTGACAGCGGGTCCATGTAGGGAGCGAAGAGCGTACTGAACGGGAACAAAAGGTACAGACTCCGACGGATTCGGAGTCCAAAGCGTTGCTCAGAGTTGGGGTTTGTCTCCGCCAGCACGATGTAACGACGAGGGCCTTCCAACTTGGCCATTGGCTGATTTTTCAGCTTGCTTGGCAACCTGGGGAAGCCAAAGGCTGGGAAGGAAAGTGTGAGTGTCGCAGGGTATGTGGAATTTTCATCCGCGTTGTGTGCCTGTGCCAAGAGCATGCGCTGTTCTGAATATTGCCTTTCGACCCAACCCGCAACGATGATCGCAATCCAGGCGAGTTATTGAGCTCACCGATCGCCTGCCGATTAGTCGAAATAATAACCCCACCTACATAAACTCACTTCCTGAGGTCGTGAGCTTTCTACTTTTTGGGTTTGGACCGTTTTAGTGGCAAACAAACAGTTTGGTTGCTTTCTTAGGGGCTTGTTGGAATAGAGTTCACAATGAACCCATGCAAGGGCAGATCCTCATGTTTGATGTGTTCAAGGTGTGTTTTTGTTGCGGTTCAAAACAGTGCAACAGCCCTGGAAGGCGAAAAGCGTCTCGCATCCCCAAAACACACAAGCGCCCTTCACCGGGCACCAACATGACTTGTGTTGAGCAAACTTTCTTCAACAAAATGGCGCCGGCGGGTTGCGCTCGCGAATCTGCGGGTGCAAGTTTGCAAGGTCGACGCCTACACCATTTATTGGGGGGTTGGCTGCACAGCAGACGGGGGCGTCTCAAAATTCGGGAATCTCCAAAACGTTTGGTTTCCTTTTTGTGTCCCTTTAAACCAACCTGCAGGGGTAACCTCAACAAAACACACACACAAGCTGATTTATGGCTAACCCGACGTGTGACGTCCCACGGCAGGGTGCCGGGAGACGACGACCCTGCCCTCTCTGCACAGGCACGGGGTGAGATCTGTTTAGGCAACACGTTTCGCTTGGACCCGGAGGCCACTTTTCAGAGAAGAATGGGCACGGGGTTGGGCTCACGGACCCCCCCCCCACGATGTCCCAATGCATCTTGAGCGGCCTGTGAGAACATGGCTGTGGGTCAAGACCAATGGTACCATTTGGGGTGGGTGCACCACCCATTTTAGTCTATTTTAGTGGGGATTGAGATGTACACTGGGGGTACGGGATTTTGACCCATGGCCACATGCTTTTTCTTCGACAGTGCGGATCAGCAGCCTTTGGCAGACGCATTGCGAATGGGCAACAATCAAACCTCTAAACATGCAGTCCCAGACCTTTTATAGGGTTGAACAACCCAAAGCCTGTGGGATTTTGTGAGAGCGCAAAAGGTAATCTGGTCTGGCAATCAACTCGAGCAAGAAGCCAAAACTGTTCTTGAAGTTGAGGCTGGAGATTTGCGGGGATGGAGATGGGTGCGTCCAGCACTAGGGACCAATATGTCAATTGGTTCTCTTTGAAGAGGGTCTTTGGCAGGCAGCCCCTTGGTGATGGGTCTTGCTGCAGCATAAGCATATATTCTCCATATGGCCAGGAGTTTTAATAGGGAACCACCTCAAGAGTGGTTCGTCGACATGGAATCCCCACCTAAATGGTGTCCACCAAGGGGCCCCTTAAAGTTAACCCGCATAGGTCTGGAAGTGGACAACTTTCTGAAGAATTGACTTCATTCGGGTCTTCAACATCAAGTTAATTGCTCAGAGACGTCAGTGCCTTGGAGATTCTTGGGGTTGAAGAAGCTTGGCAATCCTCCAGCCATACATAGTAATAATAACAATACATGGGACAACTAGAATGATGGAAACTAATAGCATATCATTCTGTTTTCCCATATCAGAACTCTGAAGTCGAAGTCACCTGCACGGCGCGGCTCTTGACAACTTAGTTGTTCAGTGCGACCCTGTGTGGTCCTTGCTTCAGTCCGCCTTCCAAAAACGTTGGTCCTACAGTTTCAGCCGGTGGACTCCCCGAAAAGCGCGTTCCAAGAACTGGGCGGACCACAAACAAGAGGCCGCTGGTCTGTTTTCCGGTGTGGTTTTTCCCGCGAAGGCGTTCTGGAGACCAAACACCCGGTGAGGCCTGCCTTTGCGTTGTCCGTGGCAGCCCCTCGGAGGCGGAGCCGATGCGGTACAGGCGGGGGAGGAGTGGGGGGGGAGTGGTTCAGAGCAAGGGGAGTGAGCCATGGGAGGCTTATGGGGGTTGTGGGCCCTTTCTCCCTACCAGTCAATATTAGACGACTGGTGTGCTTTGCTATGAAGCAGGGGAAAAAAGGGCCTGGGCCTAAATTGCCACCAGTCAGGGTTTTTTTGGGCTACCGCGGCTCCCTTGCTATGGCTCTGAAGCACAGTGGTAGATGGCGACCGCAGCAAGTACTGTGGCTTCCACCAGTTGAAATGCATCAAAGCCTATGACTGGGAGAAGCCAGCTGGTGCAAGATGTCTGTCCATCTACAGTTTTGGGGGGGTTGTTCCCCCAAAAGTCACCATCGAAACTCAAAACTATCCAGGGGCTTGAATAATCCTGGGTTTCAAGTAGACGGCAGATGACCGTGCAAAAGGGCAGGTCCCTTAGGTCTCTTTGGACGTATGCCTGCTTTGTTAGGCAAGTGATGCTTGCTCTGATATGTCGGATGACCAATGCCATCCGGACATTATCCGGAAGATCAAAACGAGTCTGGCGTCCTTGAATCCAAGTGGGTGTGAGTTTTAAGAGCTAACCCCCTCAAAGGTGGTGGTGGACAGAAATCCCTACCTACTGTAAATGATGTCCACCAAAGGGTCCCCGAAAAAGAACATATTAATAATAATAAATAATGATAAATAAAATAATAACCAAATCATGGTACATATTAAACAATAACAAATACGCATAATCAATGAATAATACTAATAATACTAATGATATTGTGTGTATGTATATATACACATACGTGTTCCCGGTCCCTGAGTGTATGCGTGACTTCCTGACTGACTGACTCGCTGAACGAACGAACGAACGAGCGAGCGAACGAACAAACGAATAACTGAATGAATGAATGACTGAATGAATGAATGAATGAATGAATGAATGAATGAGTGAATGAATGAATGAATGAATGAATGAATGAATGAATGAATGAATGAATTAATTAATTAATGAATCAACAAACGAACAAACAAACAACATGCATATATGCCATGCCACCGCCCCGCCAACCAAACAAGCAGGCAGCCGGCCAACCAACAGCGCCGACCAGAGCAACCAAGCGACCAAGCGACCAAGCAACCAAGCAACCAATCAACCAATCCCTCCCTCTGAATGGTATCACCCAAGTGAACCATTGAGATTCCCAGTTGCAAGCTCTCGACCCGGCTGCGAGGCTTCGCATGTCATCCAGTTCAACCTGGTATTTGTTGTTGCCTTGCGCATTTTGGCGTTGGCAGTGGGTCTGTAAGGTTGATACATACACACATTGTCATACATATTCCCGCCCTTTCCATTGGCTTCAGTTTAGGCTAATTCACCTTTGAAATAGAACTCCGAAAGTCATCTGCGGATGGGCTTGAACTCCAGCACATGGCTGAAAGTCCCCTATGATAAGCCTATCCACAGGTTTTGGTCCATCCACGTTCCATGTCCTTTTCTGCGAGAGTCCCGGGCGCTTTGCGCGCTGCGGGCCGAGGCGCTGTGACTTCGTGTTCTGCCGCGACGCCTCGCTGCCCTTTGTGACCCTCCAGTGGACTGGAAGTGCGCAGCTCGGGGACGGGGGGGGGGGTCGACAGGGAAGACGTGGGCATGGGGAACCGAAGAAAGGAAAGGGGCTGGGAGGTCTTTTTCTTTGCCCACTTTTTGATCGCCTACTGTGCTTGGCATGTGGTTTGTGGT
This sequence comes from Effrenium voratum, assembly GCA_963377175.1. Lineage (NCBI taxonomy): Eukaryota > Dinophyceae > Suessiales > Symbiodiniaceae > Effrenium > Effrenium voratum. Next base: position 196,715 of record CAUJNA010000262.1, read on the forward strand.
GTTTGGTCCTCTGGTTCAGCGGCGGGCTACAAAGACTCGAGTCGTTTGCTGACGTACTGGTACTGGGGTTTGCGTTTTAGCTGGCTTTTAACACAAGTTCTTCCAACCAATGAGAATAAAAAGTGCAAAAAGCAATTAACACCATGTCGGGCCACAAGTGCGCTCCCTTCTGCCTGTGTTGTTGACGCTGCATTCTAAGAGTTACTGTCATCCATAGGAGGTGAAATCCGCATCTCGGTTAGGGACACAATGAATATCGAGCTGCATAGTGGCTGATGGCATCGCCTTGGGAAGGGAGCCCCGTGGCCCGTGTTTGAAGAGCATATGCCACGTGCAGCTGTTGTTTCGCCATGGAAAAGCCGCAGATTCACAACGGATGATACCAGGGTAGACACCAAAGTGGTGTGCTTGGGCTTTTGGCTTTTGGACAATACAGGCTCTGCAATTGTTCCTCACTGGCCTCGCTACGTTGCGGGGCTTGGTGCACAAGTGGAGTCAAGGCGAACAGCTTTCGCATTTTGGCTTTTGGGGAGCATTGTCCAAATGACAGGACTTTGAGCTAGTGCTTTAAGTTTACATACAGCCTAAGTCCTCTTGTTCCAATCAGGTTGAACGCACCAACAAGGGTGGTACCCGGAACTGCTTTTTAGCGGTTGCCGTTTTTGGACCGTTTTTTGGACCGTTTTTTGCTCCAATCATGAAAATTGACAAGGGGTGTGGAAAAAGAGCCTTCTTCATGGGAACCTCCTGCGGAAAGGCGACGGCGGCCTCTTCAACAGGCGGGGCGTGCAAAGGGATCAAATGTACTGGCAAATGAGCGTGGCCGTATCCGGCAGAATCAGGGAACCCCTTTTTGGCGTGGAGTCCATTTTTAGTGAGAACCCCATGGGAAAAGGGGTACCGCTGTACACCAGCTGGAAAACGCGCTAAATGAGCACAATGCTCTTCCAAGCACCAGTCAGATAAGCTTCCTCCAGAAGCCGGTGTCTTTTTGGGTTTGGGGATTCCAAAATGAGATGCAGTGGGTGTTGTGTCCAAACGAATGGTCTCCACTGGCAACGGTTTCCTCATTCCTTCTCGAAGCCATCCCACACAGGGCCCACTCATTTTGTCAAATTCCCCCACCCCCCGGGTTTCTCCTCGCCAAAAGGGATGTGGGGTGTGTATGTGTGTGTGTGTGTGTGTGTTTTGGGGTTGGTTTGCAGGGAACCAAGGAACCCCCATCATTTTGGGAGTCCCCTCATTTTTATGCATGCCTTTGTGTGGGTAGTTGAGGTTGAACCGCCAGCTAAGGTGTCAAACTTTGGGTTTGCTCGCCCCTGGTGCTTGTGTGGAATGGCGCGCAAAAAAAGGACCATCCGGAGTGTGGGAAGATGTCAGACTGCCCCACATGTGTCCTCTTCTTTTGTTTGCTTCTTTTCAGAGATTGCGGGAGAAAGCCAGCGTGGATGAAATTTGTTTAAACAGCCAAACCCTAGCCTTGCTTTACTGTACAGGCACACCAAACGGAGGTTGGAACCGTCCAACTTGGACTTGTCGGGCGCAGCCTGGGCCACGTTTCCCTTTTCCCTAGGGAGATGAAGCGCATCGCGGCTCTGCGGGGCCTGCACCTCTCGAACACCTACATTTGCAAGGTCCGGGCGGAGATTTGGGATGCGTCCGTAGGTTAGACTTGGCAATTGGTTTCCTCCCAAGGAGGCAGGCACTGGTTTTGATACAGTATTTGCCTTGAGGCAAAAAGGTGCCAAGCGCGCATGTTTGTTTGTGTGTGTTTGTGTGTCTGTGTGTCTGTGTGTCTGTGTGTCTGTGTGTCTGTGAGTTAGTGAGCTTGTGTTTGTGAACTCTGTCTATTTGAGCATACGACTGGAGGGCTCTGAGGCACTTGTTGCTTTGGAAGTCCCAGTCAGATTGAATCTTACATTGATCAGACTCACAGAATTTAATTGTTTTGCATGCGACTACATGGGCAAGAGAAGAGAGTTTCCAGGGCAGCTGCCGAGAGCATGTCGACCATTCACGGGGTTTGAGGTGAGTCTGGAGGCAACAGCCTCAAACGAATGCCACAGGTCATCTAGAGCACAGGACTGTAGATGCAGCCCTGGATCGGTCTGACTCGAAGGGTTGATCCTCCATGTCCAGCCATCAACATGTTTGAGCGGCGATCAATTCCCGCCTATGGCGACAGCTACGACAAATGCTTTGGATTGAGCGGTACCTTCTGTGTGCTTCAAATGGAAGCCACCAAGCATCTCAAGAGGAATCTATATTCAAAGTTTGGCACCGAAGAATGCATCCTTTTCATGAATCCAGTGTTCAATTCACACAAACAGCAAACTTCCTCTCCTAAAATGCAACTTGCGCGTGCATTCCATTCACCTTGCTTTCGAGATGTCTTACTGCAAGTCTTGTATGACCGGCCATGTACAGCTGCGAGTTTTGTCGGTTTCTCAAAAGAGCGTGAAGGAAAGCAGTCTCAAGAGCAATGTGCGGGCCCAAGATGTTGTAGTTCCGTTTGGTATGGGCTTCACCTTTTGTTTGGTGATACTTGGAAGGGGACAACTTCAATTGGGCAGCTGTGGCCTAGCAGGCAGACTCGGAGCAGGCCAAGCAACAGACACGGATCACAAGCTGCACATCCTTTTTCCAGTGTATTGGCGATTTCGCCCCACTTATTTTAGCAAGTGCAATCAAGTAGCAAACCAGGGTTTCTTACCGAAGTCATACAGTCCCATGTCATGGGGAGTGCGACCCCCCCACTTAAATTTCAGAAGCAGGGCCGAAGAGGCGTTGCACATTTGGAAAGATCAAGCACAGTTTCATGGCCATTCTCACTTGGCCAAAGCCGACCCTTTGACCTTATGGTTTCCCCTTTTCGATCCATCTCACCCCAAAAGGTTAACTTTTTATTCCTGGGTCCTTCAAACGGACGTCACTGAGCGATTGAAAGGGGTTTCCTTCAGATCGCTTTGGGCGAGATCCCCTGCCAGGCGGACCGCACCGCGCAAGGGCGGCAGGCGCGGACCGGCACGGTGAGGGCTGCGAGTCGGAGAGACCGGGCGAGTCGTGGGACAGAGTTTGAAAAAACGCGACCCAACTGTTGCCAGTACAGGGGGAAAAGGGTAAAGCGGCTGGGACGGCCCCACTGCAAGAGGGCAAGCCCCCTGAAGCCAACGGCTAGTCGCTCGCCCCAACACCTGTCTGATCTTAGTCTCTTTGTCGATGGGAAGGCCCCCACGTGTGCGATCAATGTTTGTGCTCGACGTTGCAAGTTGACCCGAATCTGCTGGGTCCTACATGTGGACCTTCCTTCCATTGCCGGAAGGCTTGTATTTCATTCAATCATCGATGTTGATATGAAAAAAACACGGGTCGGATTTCTAGAACACCATGACATGGGTGCGCAAAGTCCTTTATGCAGGAACCATGGTGAATGTTGATTTGAGGGCTGTCAGCCCTATGCCTCACGTGTCAAAACTAGTTCGGAGGCCCTGGCTTTGATACACCCGAAGCATGCAAAGCACGCGGGCTAGCCGGACACGATGTCAATGTGTCGGAAGACTGGGTTTAGCCTTTCAATGGGTTTGAAAGCAAGCACCAATGAGCTTATGAATTTCTTTCTCCGGACCTCCACCTCCCAAGACCAAGAATAAAATCGAAGCCAATACCAAGCCAATACTAAGTCAACTGATCCTCTGGTGTTAAAGGGAACCTCGCAACAGAGCCCCCACCACGCATACCCTGCCCCGTCTCTCCTGCCTGCTCAGATTGCTAATCTCTTGTGAGCTGGTCTGGCTGTCTTGGTTGGCGTTCTACAAGATGAACAGGACTGTCCTGCTTGCCTGCCTCCCTGCCTGAGTGAACCATACGTGCGATCGTGTTGGCCGTAAGGTTCCCAGTCCCCAACAGATTGCTTATCATGAACGTCGCTTAGGGGATTGACGAGCGCGTGCGTAGGTGCACACATGAGGCTCGCGCGAAGGGAAACATTTGTCCTTTTGACTACATACACAATTACAATACATTGTGACATAGGTGCATCTCCCATCTCCATTTCCACAGGTGGGCGAGATCACCCGCGCGGGCGCGAAGATACTGTGCAAAGACGAGCGGGAAATCTTCGAGATGCTGAACCTGCCTTATAGGCCAGGTTGATATCAGGTCTAAGAAATCCATCTCCCCCAGAAGTTCGCCCACCCCAGCGGCTTTTGTGGGTGCTAATTTCCCTGCAAACCATCCTGGAGATTGCTTCGACCAGGGCCAAGGCTTCTCTAGCCATTTGAGCCAGCCTGGGGGCAACGAGAGTCGATTGTCAATTTGGGGATGGGGTGCCCGAGCTCCAATTCCAAGACATTCAGTGGTGCCTTTTGCGCCTTTGTCGAGGGAGGGGTTCCGGTGCTATTTGTTGTTGTCCATGCCACTGGTGGTAGGCTAATTCCTGCTCAAGACCATCATGCGGGGTAGGTTGCGTCTGAAACCACCTAGCTGAGTTCAAACCCTGCAGAACGCTTACTTACAGCTTAGCGCGCTTACCGTAACATGGCTGAGCAGTTCGGGGAAGCTGAAAAGCACTGGATTTCAAGCTTCCTAGCTGAATTTCTTGATGCAGGCTGCGTAGTCTACTAGCTTGCGCAGGTACAGACGGGTTTCCTCCCGCACTGAGCTTCCAAGGAAGCTTTGCTGATAGAACAAACACAAAGTCGCACCGGTTTCCGTCGGAAGACAAAACAAAAGCAGCAACAAGAAACAGCACCTGTCTGAAGTATGCCAAATTCAAGAAGCTTCTTTGCCAGTTCGCGTGGTGTGGCGTGAGTCCTCAACGTTTTGGTGGTGGGCGACGGTGTTGGGCTTGCAGGCTCTTCTGAATTTGATCGGTGGATATCCGTGGCACTTCAAACATCTTTGGAGGATATCCGTTGCACTTCAAAAATCTTGGGTCTACTCTGTCTCATGGTTTGACACATCTCTAAGGAGTGCGGTTTACACAAATGGTCAGGCAAAATAGGACAGGCTCCAATCAAAGAATTTGGCAGCGAGCTTTGCTATTGTGGACCAAGTGCATCTTGCCCTGGTTGGAAGCTTTATGCCTTTTGTTCTCCCTTTCAGAAGAGAGTCCGCAACCCGGTACAACCTGTTTCATATCCGCTTGCCGCAGACAACGGAGTCAGAGCACCTGACCAAGCAACTGCAGCTGATGTATATGCAGTTACTTCGCCCATCAAAGGAACAGTGCCTGCATGATTTGCCGGCTTGTCGCATAGCAAGGTAGCACGGCATGACTGCCTGCGCAGCGCATGGCTCAAAGGGTTTGATCCGCGAAGCTCAAATGCAAATGACCCGCGTCCTGCAGCCAGCGGATAAAGTGCCAGGTGTTTGTTTAGAATGCACCGCGTGTTTTGAGGTCCTCCCCTGCCCAGTAACAGTCGTCAAACGGGTTTGCCTTTAAAGTGTCTATTCAGGAGCAGCACAAATTCTGCGTGTCAGTTTGCCGGCCGCCGCCCGGAACTCCTCAGAATACTGCTTTTGTGATACGAAGATCTCGGGCTGACACAGTGTGTTTGTTTCATTGTATTGATTGTTTGTGTCTTGCATGCTTTTGTTGTTGATGTGTGTGGTGTTTGGTGTCCGTTTTAGGTTAGTTTGGTTAAACATCGATGGCACTGGTTTAGCTGGGGTTTATTCCATGTACCAGGGCCATCTATTTTTTTCCAAAACGCCACGGTGTGTGGTGTCTGGTGACGGTTTGCTTGTTTTAGTCATTGTTCACAGGATTTTAGGCAAAGAAAGACAAACACGGGCACCCAAGTACCAGAAATCGTGATACGGCACTGGGGCATTTAGATTAAAAATGCCACATTTGGATCCTGGATTAAACGCCTAAGACTTCTGAAGAACTTTCAAAACAATATTGGATCTAGGATCTAAATACGGTATTTAGAAAATTCATGCATCCAAGATTGCTCTTAAAAGTCCTTCTACAAGTCCTCCAACACAATCTTATATTTTCTGCCGAAGTGCACGCTTACACATGTCTGCTCAAATCTGTTGTGACAACAATCGCAAAGCAGTGCAAAATGTCTGCTCAAATAGGGCAAAACGGGGGCACCCCGGCCATCTACACACACGAATATATATATATATGTATATATATATATTTATATTTATATAGCTGCATGTAAATGGCACCTTGGTTGGCCCGAATCCACTGTCATTTAGAAGTCGAACAAAATCCACCCAGAGTGGGGCCAACCAAGTGTCAGAATCCGCCCATGTAAATGGCACCTTGGTTGGCCCGAATCCACTGTCATTTAGAAGTCGAACAAAATCCACCCAGAGTGGGTGTAATCAAGTGTCAGAATCCGCCCAACCCAATTTTTTGAGGGCCAGTGCGAAGTCCGGTTCCACATTTTGGGCCGGTTCAACCGCGAGATCCGGCTTCTGCATACTGCTGGTTTTTTGGTGGCTCATTTGGCCATGAGTCATGTCAGGCCGCCGGAGCGCCGGGAGGTGGACGCTGAGCTGCTGGAGGCGGTGGAGGAGGCCGCCAGGCAGGCGCCAGAGGCGCGAGGGGGGGAGGTGGGGTGCAGGTGTCGCGATGCTGGCGGGTTTCAACATCACCTCATGGGGGCTGGGGGGAGGGAGGGGTTGGGGGGAGGGAGCCCCAAAAGGCCCTAAAAAAGGCCTTATTGGCTTAATAAGCATGATCACCTTTTGGGCCACTTGTTTTTTTTCCATTGGGCGTGACTCCACCCGGACTTTTTCGTTGCTTGCCCAATTGCGACTGGCTGGGGGCGTCTCAGCAGACTCATTGACCGCAGGCCAATTTCAAGTGAGTTTAAGTGTGGTGATGTTAATGGGGAGACCACTGCGAGTACTGTTGACAAACTTCGAAATCCCCAACTGGTGACGGATTTTGTCCATCGGTACGAATGCTGAAAGACGAGTTTGGAGGCCCACGCCATAGCAAAGTTAAGGCCCTATGGTTGCAAAATAGACGAAGTGTCCACCATACACGCGGGTTGGGGGTAGGGTGTTGAGGTGTTGGCTTGGAGTGGGATCTGTTTAGACTCTCACGAGCTTGGTATGTGAAGGCTGGAGAGGGATTTGAGAAGGAAAAAGGGGGATTTTGGGATACGCCGACTTGCCGGTATGCCTGTGTCCGGATCCATATGGGTGAAAGGGGGTGCTTAACAAAAGATGCACGTCATAAGCGGCCGGCATCCACTCCCCGACAGAAGGACCACGCAGCAACGAGAGAAAGCTCCTTTGGTCGGGCCCTACTGTGGGGTTCCATCGGTGAACGTTCAGGGGAATGAGCCGCATTCGTGGAAAGTTTTGCTTGGGTCAGTCGCTTTGGGCCTCGCTGGGGTTGCCAGTTTTCCGTTGACGTCTTTGTCCTTTCCGTGCACGCTCTTTGGCTCAAGCACCATGACGCGCTTTTATACCATGAGTGATTGATAATTCCGCAGGGTGAGGATATCCCCTGTTTTGTTGCATCTCTTTGGTTGGTTGGTCAACCGCGACGCGTTCGCTGCACGCGTGGATTGGCCGCATATACTTCCCTGAATGATGGCCGGGAAACCCCAAATAGCCCTCCAAGAGACATTCCTTCGTATAGGATTGTCAGGGGGCGTAAGTTTTTATGTCAGAGCTGAGGAGCGATTCCAGAGTATGGCCATGATATGAGGGCTGTCAAAAATGCAAGAGGCCCCTTATTTGGACAACTCCTTCCCATGTGATGCAAGTAACTCCGCAAGTAAGACCGCATGTGAACGTGTGCAGTGCGGCGTTCACCGAAAAGCTGCTAGAATTCAGTTGAAAGCAACGCACAGCCGGACAGCGCGAGTTTCCTGTTTCTTCGTCGCATGGCAGGCGTTGCGCTTGGTGAAGATGGAGCTAGCATCATAGATGTGCGCCTCAGACGTCTCACAGGGCATTTGCTTGCAGAAGTCCTGTCTTGAGCAGCACCCTCCCAGGAAGTATTCCCAATGCCTGATGTGCGGATTCCACAATATGTTTTTCTGTGAGGCTCCGTGCCCTCTTATCAGCTTGATGCAAAAAGAGATTGCACAAAAAAACGCCGAAACCCATTGTCCAAGTCCCTTTGACATATACCTAGACACGGACTTCTGACGGAAGATACGCGCAGTGGACAATTTTGATCGACCTCCGCTGCGGGCAAAGCAGTGTCCTGCGACAAGTCTTAGGCAGGCAGGTGCGAAAAGGATTGGGGACCGCTCAAATTGGCGGTTTCCCTTTGCCCAATGAATTAAACCCGCTTCCCACAAAGGTCACCACGTAAAATGTTGCTGTCAGTGGACACTGAGTTGCCAAGCCGGAGGCGCGGCGCTTGTACAGCCCTGGCCGGGAAGAAAAGAGCGGTGCCAGTTTGCCACGCAGCCTGCGGCCGCACGTGAAGGCGACGTTTTGGCGTTGAGCGATCTTTTGACATCGCACATCCTGAATCACTTTGAAGACCACGCTTGGGGGTTGGGGATGGGAGAGTCTTTCGGATCTTGACTTGGTTGACGCAGGGCTGACCCTGCAGCCAGCCTAAAGGGTGGTTATGGGTGGTTCCCTTTCCAAACCTTGCTGAGTCTTTGGCTGTGTGAGCAAAGATCCTTTGAGTTCTTCGAGCTAGGCCCTGCCCCAAAGTATGTGGCTCATGCTCAATCAAAGACCTGACAGCATACATGCTGGACCAAAGTCAAAAAGGGGAGCTCAGCACCCCGAAGATCGGTTCCAGAGGTGCGCGGATAAGACGTTGGAATCAGCGAAATTATGTAGACCCAGAATGGTTGAGCCAGCTGCCCGGGGTCCAGATATGTGTCCAAGGGGACCCCCACAATTTGTGATTTTGTCTTTTACTTCCTCTTTAGCCAAGGTGAAAAGAGTACCCTCCAAGAAGTGGGCACACGCACACGCACACAACTTTGGTTTCCCCCCGAATCCACCCCAAAGGGGTACCCTCAACAGAATACACGCGCACGGCTTGCGGCAAATCTCCGCTTTCTCCTCAGGAGCTGCACGAGCTCTTCGATCGCTGCCCCGCAGGGGAGAAGTTGAAGACCATCAAGCCCGATGTGAACAGCACCGCCGGGGCCCCTGATCCTAAGCTTTTGGTTTAGTGGGGGCTCTCATTGAACCCACAAGTCAAACTTTTAGCAGATCTGAGGACAGCCCATGTGAGTTGCGCGCGAGTGGAGTTCACCGGGTTTAGGAATTCAGGGACGGCGTTTTCCAGGCTGAGGCCGCCTTTTTGCTTTACATTCTGGGTAGACCGGACCAGTTTAGTACCGGGTTTTGAGTATGACTCATGACTCACTTGAGGACTTTGAGCAATGGGGGCAACGGGCACTAGTCAGATCGCCTTGCTAAGGAGTGACCGTCCTCAACAGGATTCTAGTAGGACCCTGATGTTGAAGAGGGGTCCCGGGTCACGACGCAAGCGAAGGCCTCCGCAAACCACAACAAGGCGATGATATGTATTTTTGACTTGATTGGTTGCTCTGCGTTCCCTGTGTACACTGTTCAAAAGGGATGTCCCCAGTTTTAGACCCCCCCCCGGGATTTCTCACAGCCTCGTATTTAAGCGCCCCGGTTTGCTCATTTCTGGAGTGCACTCCGGCTTGAATTGTGCGACTAGTTCCGCGCATCGCCTGCGTGGACCTTTGCTCCCACACAACCTTATCTTCACTGCGAGTGCGAGTGGTGTCGGTTTCCATTGTCCGCCTCCCCTTTGCCATCGCTGGTGCGAAGTCAACTGGGTGCCAGCAACTTTTTCCAGTGAACCTGAGACCTGCGCAACCTGTTTTGATTAGACCACTCTCGGTGAATGGCCACCTTTTGCACCTATCCGCTTTCAACACCAGTACATTGTGAAGTTGAACGGCAAAGAAGGGTGATGTGTTTCAGCATGTTTATGTGTGTTTTCCCACCAGAACAAACAAGACCTTGAAGCAAACAGTAACACCAACAAGGTAATTCCCGAAGCCCTTCGCCCAGGCCTTTGTCACTTTTGAAGATGACAGCGCTGCACAAGACGCGGCTTTGTGGCTGAGGCCAGGGAAGCCATGGCGCCGTATCTGATCTATCCCTTTTAGCCGGAAACCCGCGTTCGACATAACTTTGGAGAATGGGGGGGGGGTGAGCCCATTTTGCGCCTGTTTTTTTTTCTTTTTTTCTATTGATGTCACCTCCCATGGTGGGGTTGGCACCCCCCAACACCAGACCACTATGCCGGAAGTTGTGTAGCGGGATGTTGTCCGATGTTCAGTCAGTGTGTTGCAAAGCGGTGCTCCAACGCAAGATGCGACACACTCCAATGGGAGTAATCTGTGTTTCTAGAGATTACTTGTTACTGCCTAGAACAATGCAGACATTCCATATTCACATCACACAATATCACACATGTGCAAACCATGATTGGCTTGGGAAGGGCTCAAAATGGGAACAGGTGCGGTTCAAATGTAGGCGGAGGGTGCATCAGTTGTTTGGATCTTAGGTTTCCTCAAAAACATGGATAACCAGTGGGGCTGCGTTTGTTTTGCGCTTTTCAAGAGTTCCCGAAGCTGCTTGGCTTGTGCAGTAGACGATGAACCGACACTTGCAGGGGAATTTATCGTCTCTACATACCATGGCTCAAACATGCCACAGCTTCCAGCCACTCGCAGCCTGGTCCGTTGCCAAGACTTCATCCTGTATTCCTGGTTGCTCGAGCAGATGGACAAGGAGGCTCCCTCATACTAGCACAAGGCCCACACTTCTTCATAGTCACAACCACCTTGGGTGTAGAGACGCTGTTCAGCTACAGCGTCAGTCAACCTTGGGTTCAGCACTCCAACTTGTTGGGCCTAAGGACTTGACATGCACAGTAGGTTTCCCACTTACCAAGACGTTTCGAAGTGTGTGAGAAATTTGAAGCCGGTTGTTTCCTGAAACAGGCTTGACACTGATGACCCCAGTACATATATATATATATATTTATGTGCGAGTACTGATTGCGTTGTGTTGCACCAAGAAAATAATGCAGACTGGACGGTGCACACTTCCACTTGCATGTGTATTCTTTCGAATGGCGCGCAGCACAAGCATCAGCATGTCAGAATACATGCCAAGAGCAGAGCCTGGCTGCATGTGTGCATGCCTCAAAGGCTCAAAAGCACATCCATGAACTTTGCAAAACTATCAGTTCCCAGGCCCCCTGGGCCCCATTCCCCAGCTCTGGGAGGTCACAAAAGCTCCGCGACTGCCCAGTGAAATGCTCCATCAAGTCGGGGGCTTGGGCAAAGGTCCTCATGGGATGACCATTGGGGACAACCACTAAAAAGATGATCTTCAACCACTAAATGGGAGAAGCTAGATGGGAAAGCGGACGCGGTCCTTTGCTTTTCGCATGGGATCGCTGGTGGCATGTTGTCTCTTTGCACCTCGGCCAAGGCAAACCAGGCAAAACCTGGCAAGTGCGCAGATTCGGCGGAACCTTCTCCCAGTTGCGCAGTGGCCTCCGTTCTTGTTCCTTTGTTCCCGGGCGGTCGTCCCTATCATCCAAACAAGCGGAGGCCGTCCATTCTCATGCTGCTGGGCAAGTAATTAAGCTCTGTGAACAGCATCTGAAGGGTGAGCTCTGTAGCATCGTATTTGCTGTCTCCAATGTCCAACATAGGTTTAACAGGCATCGCAGGTGTGTCCAAAAAGCGACCCGTCGGCCCTTTCGGTGACGAGGGAAACAGGCTGGGCAACCGAAATTAGTGTATTTGGTATGTGCTTTTGCGGCTACCTTTTGAGGGTGGTTTAAAGGGAATTCGACAGGAAAGCCACCATTCGGGAGATCCCTATTTTGACATACCCATTTGCACTGCGTTGGAGCAAAGGACATCACCACGAATCCGGATCTTTGCTTTTGGGTTTGTAGCCCAAAACTAGAAAGGCCCCAAACCATGGGCAATGGATTTCCTTTGGCTTGTCTTTGAACGTCAACCAAATTTGGTGTGCCTCATTTTCTGCCACCTAGGTCGGAGCAGTTCTTGCGCAGCTTCTTCCCAATGCAGCCGGTGCAGAGTTACGGCTGGGCATCCAAGTGATGGCCCATATTGGTTGGAGGCTTGGTACCCTTTCTGGGGTTGGCTTACGAGGGAACCACAAGGAACCACCTGTTTGGAGGCTTCCTTTCTTTCGAGACAACTCATACAGCTGGGTGGAAGATGGCGCGATCAATTCCCCCCTTGTTTAGTCATCCTCTTTACGCGGTCAAAATGATATAAACCACCAGGGGCCCGGTTTTTGTCTATGTGTCCATTTACCAAGGTCCCGTTTTTGAGTTTTCCGATTTTTGACCGGCAAAATATGGAAATGGCACCATCTACATTCACCCCGGGTTTTTTGGTTCGAGTGGGGGAATGTAAGGAAGCACCGCAACGGCCAATGTAAGAGGGCTTCCCACAGCCCGACATGGGCGCGGATCGGATGCTTCTGGGCTTGCGTTGCAGGTGGAAATCCCAAAGTTACCCATGGGATTTGGAGTTGTTTGGGATCTGGAATATTTACCAAAAATGATTTGCTCTCCCATTGCACTGTATTGTTTGCAAAGAATTAGCCACTCTTTTTTGTGGAGAGCAGAGTTTCAGACTGGGATGGCCTTTTGGACGAGGGTCTGTGGTTGGAACTCTCAAGGAAAATTGACTGCCACTTTCGGAGCTGGGTGAGGAAGAAAAAACAGCATAGGCGTCCTTTCGGTTACTTTGGTCAGAAATCGATGACTTTCACTGGTTTACATTGGTTTGGTGCCCCATTTTTCCAAAGGGTCACCTACCACGGAAGATGCAACCTCCACCCTTTTCCGGCGGCGTGGACTCTTAGTGAACTGGATGCAGGGACAGAACCCGAGGAGAGGTCCTTGTGTTGGCTTGAGTTGGTGTGTGTTTTTGAGGGTACCCGTTTTTCCATCACACTTTAAAGTGTCAAGGGAAACCAAAAAGACACCATGTTTGGGGGTCCCGTCCGCAAGCTTCACAAGTTTGGTCCCTTGGATGTTGTTTAACAACAAGGGTGTTTTCGGGGGGGGTGCCTTGACGTGTTTGATTGTCCTGCGCCTAACATCCAGTATTTCATCGCGTACTCCAGCATTTCAAAATGTTATGTTGATGCCAGCAGGGTATTGCGGAATCGTGCGAGTGGGATAGTGGGGCCCAAAAAGACATACATGAAAGCGGATCTCCTTGGATCAGACAGAGGTTTATGGACCATCTTCAACAATCAGCTTGCTGATGCTCAGTAGGGAATGACCCAGGGTTTTGGGAATGAACCTTGGGTTCCCTGAAAGGAAACCATAGACAACTGTTTCTAAACCCGCAAGTCAACTCGCCAGTAGCAATTCGGTCCAAGCCGACAGCCAAACAGCTGGATGGATCTGCCAAAGCCGCGTTTCCGATCTCAGGTGGACCGGGTGTACCTGCATGGGCTTCAGCGGGCGGCCCCAGCGAGCCATCGTTCCGTGTCCGGTTTTGGTTCGACCAGCATTGGACCGTGCCAGTTTTGTGTCAAACTGTGAGGGTCAAAAAACTGGGAGTTTGGACCGATCCCCTGCAATTGGGTTGCAAGGACTTTCGCCCAAGGGGCCACACCGGCGAAAACCATCAAGGCAGCGGTGGCTTTAGTCAGGTTCAGGTCGGGGAATTACCTGGCCTTTTCCTCGGCAGCATGCGGCAGAACCTGGGGAAAGATCCCTGTGCTTAGTGACTTAGTGTGCCCCTATTTGTGTGTTTTGTCATTCAGTTCAGAATTGATACGATGGCCACGCGACAACTAGGGGCCGGATTCAGCTGTAGTTGTTTTGACTTGGTTCGGCTGGTGCAGAAAAGCAGGCTGGCTTGACTGGACTTGTCTTGTTCCGTGCAACTTTCCCAAGGCACAATAAAGAATAGGATACCTAGGGCATTGACGGGGCATGGTCAAACGTGCTTTCGCGGGCTCTGGCTCATATCCGCCGCAAAGACCATGTATTGAGGTCTCATTCACACAATGGTGTGCTCAAGGATTGTAACCCTCACAAATGGGGGGGGGGTCGGAATGTGCTTTCAAAAAGCGTTCATCAAAGGGCCACCCCACTTCATATGCTTTAGTACACTCAGACAACCTTCCTGAGCCATGAAGGTGAATGTTCACTTGCCCAGTGGAGATGGCTGCTCCGTTGAAGTCTCACCATCGACGCTCATCAGCGAGCTCAAGGCTGCAGCGCAGCAGCATTTCCAGCACCGCTTGAAGCTCATTGCGGAAGGCCGGCAGCTTGATTTGACCGCCACGCTGGATGAGGCCGGGTTGCAAGGTGGGGACGTCGTGACTGCAGTTGTGCAGCTTGGCAAACTGGCTGCCACTAAAAACGCATTCGCTTTTTATGGCAATAGGGGCGAGCTTTTGACCCGGGGTGATCCACAACGTGGCGGAGACAGCAGCCAGGTGCAAGAGCAGCTCAGGAACGTCCGACACATCCAAGCAACTGACGGTGCTTTTGCTGCCATTCTTGAATCTGGGGCTGTTGTGACCTGGGGTCAACCTGAATACGGCGGACACAGCAGCCAGGTGCAAAAGCGGCTGATTAACGTCCAGCACATCCAAGCGACTCTTTCTGCTTTTGCTGCCATTCTTGAAACTGGGGCAGTTGTGACCTGGGGTGATCCACAACGTGGCGGGCGCAGCAGCCAGGTGCACGATCAGCTGAGAAATGTCCAGCGCATCCAAGCAACTCGTGCGGGTGCTTTTGCTGCCATTCTTGAATCTGGGGCTGTTGTGACCTGGGGTCATCCTGAATACGGAGGAGACAGCAGCCTTGTGCAAGAGCAGCTGAGGAACGTCCAGCACATCCAAGCAACCAACTTTGCTTTTGCTGCCATCCTTGAATGTGGGGCTGTTGTGACCTGGGGTAATCCACGATGCGGCGGAGACAGCAGCCGGGTTCAAGAGCAGCTGGCGAACGTGCAACACATCCAAGCTACTGGCAGAGCTTTTGCTGCCATTCTTGAATCCGGAGCTGTAGTGACCTGGGGTGTTCCATCAGAAGGCGGAGATAGCAGCCAGGTGCAAGAGCAGCTTAGGAACGTCCAGCACATCCAAGCAAATGAGACAGCTTTCGCTGCC
>CAUJNA010000262.1:221843-279343 GCA_963377175.1 Effrenium voratum
CGCTGCCGTTCTTGAATCTGGGGCTGTTGTGACCTGGGGTCGTGCGGACTGTGGTGGAGACAGCAGCCAGGTGCAAGAGCAGCTGATCAATGTCCAGACAATCCAAGCAACTAGATTTGCTTTTGCAGCCATTCTCGAAACTGGGGCTGTTGTGACCTGGGGTCGTGCGGACAGCGGCGGAGACAGCAGCCAGGTGCAAGAGCAGCTGAGCTTGTAACATGCACGGCGCGTGATATATATATATATGTGTGTGTGTGTGTGTGTGTGTGTGTGTGTGTGTGTGTGTGTGTGTGTGTGTGTGTGTGTGTGTGTGTGTGTGTGTGTGTGTGTGTGTGTGTGTGTATGTATGTATGTATGTATGTATGTATGTATGTATGTATGTATGTATGTATGTGTGTGTATGTGTGTATGTGTGTGCTAGTGAGCTGCAAGGCTCGGGTGCACTGCCAGTTGCTTTAAGGCGCGATGCTTTTGCCATGCACGAAGATAGATTGGCGAGCATTGACTTTGGTTCAGTCAGGATTATGTGCGGGTGTATCTTTTTTTGGAGGTGCTTATTCGAACTAGCTGAAAGGAAAACCAAGCTTTCCTTCTCCATTCAAGATTCGTCCATCCTACTCCAAACGCCAACGCCTTTTTGAGGGTATCATGTCAACCCCCCTCCTAAAAAATGCCAACAACTGTTTTTTGTCCAAAAGATACCCTTAGAACAAGAGGGAATTTGGAGTAGGGGTTGGGGAAAGCCATGTCAGGGTGACATTGATTTGTGACTTTGGTTTAGACGTACACCGACCCATTCTACCCATTTGGGGTGTTTCTTTTTCAAGGTTGTTGTCCTTTGAGTGTCCTTTGAAAACCACCAAGCTTGCTCTTTCTTGAGGTTTTGGTGGCGCTTGCCAAATCGTTGACATCTATCTCGGCCTCCAGCTGAACATAGCTTGGAGGGTCCTCGGGCGAACGGCTCAAGACCCTGAACGATCTCTTCTTGCACTGGTGTGCTCGAGGATTCTAACCCTCACACACGGTCGTCGGAATGTCCTTTGAAAAAGCGTGCATTAAAGGGACCCCATTTCATATGCTTTTGTGTGTCAGTACACTCAGACAACCTTCCTGGGCCATGAAGGTGAATGTTCACTTGCCCAGTAGAGATGGCTGCTCCGTTGAAGTCTCACCATCGACGCTCATCAGCGAGCTCAAGGCTGCAGCGCAGCAGCATTTCCAGCGCCGCTTGAAGCTCATTGCGGAAGGACGGCAGCTTGATTTGACCGCCACGCTGGATGAGGCCGGGTTGCAAGACTGGGACGTCGTGACTACAGTTGTGCAGCTTCGCAAACTGGCTCGCACTCAAAAGGCGTTCGCTTTTCATGGCAATAGGGGCGAGCTTTTGACCTGGGGTGATCCACAACGTGGCGCAGACAGCAGCCAGGCGCAAGAGCAGCTCAGGAACGTCCGGTGCAAGAGCAGCTGAGGAACGTCCAGCACATCCAAGCAACTAACTTTGCTTTTGCTGCCATCCTTGGCTGTTGTGACCTGGGGTAATCCACAAGGCGGCGGAGAGAGCAGCCAGGTTCAAGAGCAGCTGGCGAACGTGCAACACATCCAAGCCACTGGCAGAGCTTTTGCTGCCATTCTTGAATCTGGGGCTGATCCTGATTACGGCGGAGACAGCAGCCTTGTGCAAGAGCAGCTAAGGAACGTCCAGCACATCCAAGCAACTAGCTTTGCTTTTGCTGCCATCCTTGAATCTGGAGCTGTGGTGACCTGGGGTAATCCACGCTGCGGCCGAGACAGCAGCCGGGTTCAAGAGCAGCTGAGGAACGTCCAGCACATCCAAGCAACTAACTTTGCTTTTGCTGCCATCCTTGAATCTGGAGCTGTGGTGACCTGGGGTGGTCCATCAGAAGGCGGAGATGGCAGCCAGGTGCAAGAGCAGGTTACGTCCAGCTCGTCCAAGCAATGGGCAGTGCTTTTGCTGCCGTTCTTGAATCTGGGGCTGTTGTGACCTGGGGTCCATACTGTGGCGGAGACAGCAGCCGGGTGCAAGAGCAGCTGAGAAACGTCCAGAGCATCCAAGCAACAACCGTGTTTTTGCTGCCATTCTTGAATCTGGGGCAGTTGTGATTTAGGGAGATCTAGAATGCCGTGGAGACAGCCTGCTGCAAGCGCAGCTGAGGAACGTCAAGCACATCCAAGCAAATGACACAGCTTTCGCTGCCGTTCTTGAATCTCGGGCTGCTGTGACCTGGGGTCGTGCGGACCTCGGTGGAGACAGCAGCCAGGTGCAAGAGCAGCTGATCAATGTCCAGCACATCCAAGAAACTAGAAGCGGTGCTTTTGCTGCCATTCGTATCACTGAGACAGTTGTGACCTAGGGTCGTCCTGCGTCGGTGGAGACAGCAGCCAGGTGCAAGAGCAGCTGATCAATGTCCAGCACGTCCAAGCAACTAGAAACGGTGCTGTTGCTGCCTATTTTTTGGGGGGCAATTGTGACCTGGCAGCCAGGTGCAAGAGCAGCTGATCAATGTCCAGCACATCCAAGCAGCAAGAAGCGGTGCTTTTGCTGCAATTCTTATCTGTGGGGCAGTTGTGACCTGGGGTCGTCCTGCGCACGGTGGAGACAGCAGCCAGGTGCAAGAGCAGCTGATCAATGTCCAGCACGTCCAAGCAACTAGAAACGGTGCTGTTGCTGCCTATTTTTTGGGGGGCAATTGCCAGCAGCCAGGTGCAAGAGCAGCTGATCAATGTCCAGCACATCCAAGCAACTAGAAGCGGTGCTTTTGCTTCCATTCTTATCTCTGGGACAGTTGTGACCTGGGGTCGTGCGGACTGCGGTGGAGAGAGCAGCCAGGTGCAAGAGGAGCTGATCAATGTCCAGCACGTCCAAGCAACTAGAAACGGTGCTGTTGCTGCCTTTTTTGGGGGGGGGCAATTGTGATCTAGCAGCCAGGTGCAAGAGCAGCTGATCAATGTCCAGCACATCCAAGCAACTAGAAGCGATGCTTTTGCTTCCATTCTTATTTCTGGGACAGTTGTGACCTGGGGTCGTGCGGACTGCGGTGGAGACAGCAGCCAGGTGCAAGAGCAGCTGATCAATGTCCAGCACGTCCAAGCAACTAGAAACGGTGCTGTTGCTGCCTATTTTTTGGGGGGCAATTGCCAGCAGCCAGGTGCAAGAGCAGCTGATCAATGTCCAGCACATCCAAGCAACTAGAAGCGATGCTTTTGCTTCCATTCTTATTTCTGGGACAGTTGTGACCTGGGGTCGTACGGACTGCGGTGGAGACAGCAGCCAGGTGCAAGAGCAGCTGATCAATGTCCAGCACATCCAAGCAACTAGAAGCGGTGCTTTTGCTTCCATTCTTATTCTGGGACAGTTGTGACCTGGGGTCGTACGGACTGCGGTGGAGACAGCAGCCAGGTGCAAGAGCAGCTGATCAATGTCCAGCACATCCAAGCAACTAGAAACGGTGCTGTTGCTGCCTATTTTTTGGGGGGCAATTGTGACCTAGCAGCCAGGTGCAAGAGCAGCTGATCAATGTCCAGCACATCCAAGCAACTAGAAGCGGTGCTTTTGCTTCCATTCTTATCTCTGGGACAGTTGTGACCTGGGGTCGTACGGACTGCGGTGGAGACAGCAGCCAGGTGCAAGAGCAGCTGATCAATGTCCAGCACATCCAAGCAACTAGAAACGGTGCTGTTGCTGCCTATTTTTTGGGGGGCAATTGTGACCTAGCAGCCAGGTGCAAGAGCAGCTGATCAATGTCCAGCACATCCAAGCAACTAGAAGCGGTGCTTTTGCTGCCATTCTTATCTCTGAGACAGTTGTGATCTGGGGTCGTCCTGCTTTGGTGGAGACCGCAGCCAGGTGCAAGAGCAGCTGATCAATGTCCAGCACATCCAAGCAACTAGACACGGTGCTGTTGCTGTCTATTTTTGGGGGAGCAGCCAGGTGCAAGAGCAGCTGATCAATGTCCAGCACATCCAAGCAACTAGAAGCGGTGCTTTTGCTGCCATTCTTATCTCTGAGACAGTTGTGACCTAGGGTCGTCCTGCGTCGGTGGAGACAGCAGCCAGGTGCAAGAGCAGCTGATCAATGTCCAGCACGTCCAAGCAACTAGAAACGGTGCTGTTGCTGCCTATTTTTTGGGGGGCAATTGTGACCTAGCAGCCAGGTGCAAGAGCAGCTGATCAATGTCCAGCACATCCAAGCAACTAGAAGCGGTGCTTTTGCTGCCATTCTTATCACTGAGACAGTTGTGACCTGGGGTCGTCCTGCTCGGTGGAGACAGCAGCCAGGTGCAAGAGCAGCTGATCAATGTCCAGCACGTCCAAGCAACTAGAAACGGTGCTGTTGCTGCCTATTTTTTGGGGGGCAATTGTGACCTAGCAGCCAGGTGCAAGTGCAGCTGATCAATGTCCAGCATATCCAAGCAACTAGAAGCGGTGCTTTTGCTGCCATTCTTATCACTGAGACAGTTGTGACCTAGGGTCGTCCTGCGTCGGTGGAGACAGCAGCCAGGTGCAAGAGCAGCTGATCAATGTCCAGCACGTCCAAGCAACTAGAAACGGTGCTGTTGCTGCCTATTTTTTGGGGGGCAATTGTGACCTGGCAGCCAGGTGCAAGAGCAGCTGATCAATGTCCAGCACATCCAAGCAACTAGAAGCGGTGCTGTTGCTGTCTATTTTTTGGGGGGCAATTTTGACCTAGCAGCCAGGTGCAAGAGCAGCTGATCAATGTCCAGCACATCCAAGCAACTAGAAGCGGTGCTTTTGCTGCCATTCTTATCTCTGGGACAGTTGTGACCTAGGGTCGTGCGGACTGCGGTGGAGACTGCAGCCAGGTGCAAGAGCAGCTGAGCTTGTAGCATGCACGGCGCGATTTGCTGTGTGCTGAAGGGGATTCATCACTTTGGGAGGGGAAGACCTATTTAATGGCCTGCGGCCTGGTTCCGCCGCCCCCACACACCTTAGAATTTCGGCCCGGGACGAGAGAAAGCACGCGATATGTAGACAGACACAGACAGACACAAAGACACGCAGACAGACACGCAGCGGGGGGGGAGGGTCTTCGCGGACACGAAGACAGACGCAGATGCGCAGGCAGACGCAGACAGAGCCAGACAGACACAAATACACCGACAGACACGCGGGGGGGGGGGGACACGAAGAAAGACGCAGATACGTAGACAGACACAGACAGACACAGACAGACACAAAGAGACAGAGAGGACACGAAGACAGACGCAGACAGACCCAGACAGACACAAAGAGACACAGACAGACACGCAGGGGCAGGGGGGGTCTTCGCGGACACGAAGACAGATGCAGATACGTAGACAGACATAGACAGACACAGGGGGGGGGCGGAGGGGTGGGGGAAGACTACCCGAAGCCTAGGGAAGAAGCCCGAAAGCCCAGGACACGCGCGTTGTTTGGTCCCGAAACAGTATCGGAAGACTAGGAGAAGAAGCCGGAAGATTACGGAAGACTTTGCGGAAATTTACGGGAAGAAGCTTGAAAGATTTCGGAAGACTACGGGAAGAAGCCGGAAGACTACGGAAGACTACGGAAGATTACGGGAAGAAGCCGGAAGACTACGGAAGACTACTGGAAGAAGCCGAAAGATTACGGAAGATTACGGGAAGAAGCGGAAGACCACGGAAGACTACGGGAAGAAGAAAGATTACCGGGAACCGGAAGACTACGGAAGACCGGAACACTACGGAAGACTACGACTGGGGGAGGGGGGAGAGGGGGGAGAGGGGGGGGGGGGGAGGGGGGATGGGGGGGGGGGGGTGGGGGAGGGGGAGGGGGAGGGAGGGGAGGGGGGGGGGGAGGGGGAAATCCCAAATCCAGAAATCCAGAGATCCAGAAATCCAGAAATCCAGCCGACGTAGAAACCAGCCCCAAGGGCCGCCCCAAGGGACATATAGGTTATACAAATATATAAATATATATATATACATAATCATATTCACATTAAACTTATAGAAAGCATATCAACAAAAGCAACACAGAACACACCGCCCCCATGCCGAAAGCATGGTCCATTCTGGACCAGGCATGGGGTCGGCGGATTCACAGAAACGGTTTACGAATCTGGGGTCAACGTTAGAAGACCAGAAGCTCTCATGATTGACCGTTGGGGAGGTCCCTCATCAAGGTTCTTCTTTGAATATGGGTTCCATGGTCGTGTCCAGAGGATTGCCAATGCCATTGCTTTTTCAGCGCTGCTGAAAACATTTGGTCGCTTTTGTTGCGATTGTTACAACCTCCAGGTTTGAGGAACAGAGGAATTGGACAAATCCACTCTGCAGATCCTGCTTCGCGGCTTTTGTAGTGCCCCCCAAATCCTGCAACATCATTGTGTCTCTCATGGGCCAAATTCTGCACCAGGGTTTCAGAGGGCATTCTGCACCCACATGGTTTCAGAGGAACCCCCTCCAGATGCATTTTGCCCATCTGCATTCCGAGCATCGGACCGGGGTGGGCCATCGGAGCATCGGAGCATCGGATCGGATCGGACTGAGGCTTGGAGCTCCTGGGCCCCTGGCTCAGCACGCCTCTCCGAAAAAACACGGACAGGAGATGGTTCCTTGGGGCCAGCCATCCGGTTCCTTAGCTTTTTGGATCCAGCTTGGATCCTTTTTGTGTTGAGAAGTCGAGCGGTACTTGTTCCATTGAAATCGCGAAAAGTCAAGCTTTGAGCGGGGGATCTGAGGGCAGCACTGGAAGGAAATGGGGTCGTTGTCCAACCTTCTGTTCGGTCGCAACCTGATTCGCCCAAGCACATGACCTGGTGAGTTTGGGCTGGGCTCACCCACTTTCCATGTGAAGCACACTTCACTTGCTCTCAGGGAATGAGGGAATGGCCCAAACCAACTAATTATCCCTTGTGGTTTTTCCCTGGGGGGATCCCTAGGTTCATTCCCAAAACCCTTGTGATTCCCTTGTGAGAACCAACAAGTTTATATTCATCATGGCTCGTGTTGCGACTTTTGGTTGGTGTTGTTCACTTGCTTTGTTTCAGGGGTGTTGTGCTTGGTTGGTTTGGCGTGTTGACTTTGAGTTGTTCTAGGGGTGTTGCGTCATGTTCCATTGACTCCACATCGCCGCTCATATTTAAATTATGTCTTCATCCCCTATGTTTGGTGAAGATACACCCAAATTGCGAATCACAAGAGAACAGCTCTGTGCTTCCACCAAAAGCTTTCAATTCAATAGAGTTTTGGAGCCGCAATCGTAGAACATCGGGTCCCGACGGGGACCACAGAACATCGGCTCATCACTGTTGCCCTCCAGAATTTGACCACATGTTTGAATGTTTCAATAGCCATATCTATCTTATCTTGTCTGGTGTTGTTTTATGTTTATCGTGATGAAATTTGATCCCAATCTAAACCAAATGAAAATATATATATATATATGATTGTATACCAGTCTATCTAGTCATGTATGTCTATCTATCCATCTATTTGTCCATCTATTTGTTTTTCTATCTAGCTTGTTTGTTTGCTTGCTTGTCCTCTCTGCCTCTCTTTCTCTCTCTCTCCTTTTATTGTATCATCTTTTCTTACTTTGTCCTTTCCTATCCTATCCGATCCTTAACCAATCAATACATGGTTCTTATCTAATCTAGTCTGGTGCAATCCAATCCAATCTAAGCCTAGTGTAGTGTAGTCTAGTCTAGTCTGTCGATCTATCTATCTTTCAATGTATCTATCTTTCGCAGTGTTAGGTATAGATTACGTGACAGAGAGAAAGCAAGAGAAAGAGGGAGAGAAAGAGACATGACAAGATAAAGCAAAAGAGAGAAAGGGACATAAGGGACCTAGAAAGGGGGTACTGCTTGCGACGAAGCGTTGAGAGCCTTCAGATAAAGGTTGTGCGACATGGGGGTTGGCATCATGGGTTCTGTTTTCCGAATCTTCATGGCAAGGACACCGTAAAGAGGGCCATTGTTTCTTCGGATCATGAGACTTGGTGCAGCATCTGCGAACCAGCCCGTAACCAGCCCGTAACCAGCCCATGTCTGCGCCAGTGCAAGCTTGAAGTGTGCTTGGGCCAGATGACTCTGGAAAAGGCTCAAACTTGCATAGCTTGAGCAGGCGACCCTCTGCGGGGCGTAGTTTTTTTCCGGCTGGCGCGGAAATGCTACCCTCGAAATGCTGGAGCGCGCGTTCTCGAAATTTGCCTGGCGCGGGTCATGCGCGGGTCACTCGCGCGGGGGTCATGCGAGCGGGTCACGCGCGTATGCCGAGGCAGGCGCAGATTCCGAGGCACGGCGTCACGCGCAGATTGCGTATCAGGCGCAGTGCTTTTGCAGGGTCAGGTGCAGAGAGAAGGAGAAGGAAACAGATTGATAAGAGAAAGGGAAAGACAGAGAAAGAAGAGCAATACAAAGAAGGGAGCAAAAAGATAGTGAGAAAGAAGCGAAAGAGAGAGAGAAAGAAAGAAGGGACTATAGCTCTTAATTTTGAAGCGTGTGCCCCCCGGCTTTGCCGGATTTACTGGCATATGTATATATAGATAATACCTAAGAGCCTATCTATTATCTTGGTTATCCCTGAATTGGCTCTCTATACATAAATCGACATATCCTTTTCACACATCGACATTTCATGCGTGAGAACATGCATGTATAGACACGTTTGCGCGTATGCTTTGCGCAGCGTGCCTTCTCTAGCAGCTACATTGTGTCACGGGAGTCACGATTGAGGGATTGTACTCGACCAATTTAGACTCTGGCTCTGGCTTCACACCTGCCCATGCAGGTTCTCATCTTGCGCCAGATTGGTGCGTTCAGTATTGTTCACGCAGATTCTCAAGACCAGCCGTGAACTTTGCGCGGGCCGTTGCAAGTTTGCCCTTGCGAGGCAGGCTGGGGCTATGGCGGCGGCAAGGAGGGGCCTAGGGTCCGGGAAAGTGACGCTCGTTTCTTTCAATAGACAAGAACGTACCGGTCTAGTTAAGAGTCACGCCTGGAGTTCCTGGATGCGCTGCGGCTGTGTTGATTGATTTCGAAGCTGGTTACCATTGATCTTTGGAAAGGCCATCTTGGAGCCACCTTTGACCTTGTAGTGTCTCAGCTGTTGCTGCTGAATCTGGATTTCGGTCGCGCTAAATGTTCAATGTGTTCAAATATATAGTTGCGAATTGAACACATGTCGACACAAAGCACAACATGCCTCAGGGACACAGGGAGGATCCAAGTGCTGTAAGAGGTACCTCATTCGTTTGACCGGCACAAGCAAGCCCAGCCTCCTCTGCACTTTTGGATCGCTGCCCCCGAATGGTTCTGAAGCACCCAAATTTGGACCTCTTCCAGACCAGTCTTCTGCACCCTGTCGGTCGGTGTTTTGTTTCAGGGGGAGAAAGTGATCCAAGGGTGATCGAAGTCAGCCATACGTCTGACTCTTTCAGACCGAAGTGATCCAAAAGCGAGGGGGTGAAAATGATCCAGACATGTTCTGACGGTGTTAGCCCCCCCTTTTGGGATAGATGGGAAGAAGATGCAACTCCAAAAGCGAGAATACAAAGGGGATGGATGACAGGGAGCCACTTGGGGCAGAACATGGAGCCCAAAGCAAGAGTATCCAGTGATAGATCGTGGGGAAAAGCGGGGCACGCCCAAGGGAAGCAAAGGGTGAGGAGAACGATGCCCCAAACCCCATGAAATGGACAAACTGGTTCTGCCATGGTGAGCCTGCAGTCAGTCCTTTTGCGCTTACCATACGCACGCTATGCAACGATCCCTGGGGGTGAAAGCAGCTCAAACGATGAAGGCGAGACTGATCCAGTTGCAAAGAAAGTGCAATACCCCCCATGTGTTGCCTTGCCCGCAGAGCGCAATATTGATCCAAAAGTGAGGAGCCCACTTTGTTTGAGAACGGATTTGCCCGTGACTGTTGCGCAATCAAGATCTCAGCCAGCAGGTTTCAATGAGGGTGGCCACCATCTCGGGAGCAGGCCATGTACGTATCCTTTCAGCGGACTCTTGCGAGAAGCATCCTATGCCTTGGATGACACACGCGGGCTGGGACTCTGGCATCTGTGTGAATTCCCCTCCGATGAGCTGCGACAGCTGCAACTACACCTGCTTCACTGGTTCCCTGATGCGCCCTTGATATGCCTTTGGTTGGTTTAACAGGCCTACCTTCGCGACGCAGGGAGGATGCTGGGCAACTCTCGCCATCAAACACTTCTGACATCAGCTTAGGCTCCGTCGATAGTCCCAAAGTGATCCAGGAGCAACTGCGTTTGTCAACGCGAGATCGACTTTCGCGGAGTCTCCTTTTTGAGGCGCATGTTCGGATGGATCCGTGTAGCTCATTTATCGCGCGTGCTTCAAGGAGGCCCTTGGCCTCAGCTTCCAGCTAAGACTGTCCCAATGTTGACCCATTTACGCGCACCTGGCGTGGTCAGTGAGATGGGGCTCCCTTAAAAAAAGGGGTTCCCAAGCCTGTTTGACCTCCGCGTTACCCTTTCTTGGTTTATGTGCCCAAAAACGGGGTTGTGGCGGATTAGCGTCGCCCCCCCACCCTGATGTTTCTGGTAGATGTCCAATGGGGCGTGTCTGGCAAAGCTTGGATAGATTCAACTGCACAAATCTGCAAGTTCCAAATTAGGGGCCATTTAAGAAACTGTTTGAATGGGCCCCTACTTGGCACGAAGAGTCCCAATGGAGTTGGGACCTTTCAGGATTGCTGGCGTCAAACACAAGAGAGTGATCTTGATCAACCAACCAGGGCAACACAGCTGTATACCCATTATGTAGGTGGGATATATGGGGTATGTATTTCTGAACAGTCAATGGCCCATAACAATGGCCCATGCAAAAATATTTGTCTAGGGCTACTCTGTGCCTTGGCAAACCACATATCCATCCAGAGCCATGATAGCGAACGGAAAACAGACATCTTTCGGCAAGACCTGCTCCGCTACCGCAATTGAGACTGGAAATGGGGCCCGCAGCAACCAGAAGTTTTGCCCAGGACCTATGCTGATGTCCAATTGTGAATGGCAAGCTTGGCAAGTGTAAATCAATGGCAAGTTCTTGGTCCAGGGCGAATCCGTGCCTTCCGAGCCTTGAGCCATGGCTTCCGAAATGTTGTGGTTCCATGTGCTTGGACGCAACAAAAACGAACACCCCGCTCCCAACCCCAACCCCCGGGCAAAACCCCAGAGCGATGGAAAGAGTGGCCAGGAGGGCGACGTCAAAGGCAAATCAGGGCCGGAGAAGGGCGGCGCCTTCGGCGGTTCCGGCGCCTCCGGCGCCTTCGGCGCGTCAAAAATGCCGCATTTCGGGCGACGGGAGGTGAGGGCGCGGGGTTGCCCTGTGCTATGATCCTTCTGTTTGGAAGGGTTTCCAGCTGTTGCGAACATAACAGGCCCTCATTTGACTCATTAGGGTTTGAAACCAACGCTGATGGAGTCGGGTCTTCCCTGTGTATGTTGGCTGAAGGGCGTGCGCCAAGTTGGTTAAGGGGGGCAGGTGCAGGCCAAGGTATGAGATGGCCTTTCAAGTGTTTTCTATTTCTTGAGCCTCCTTGGATGGCGCTACACGGTATGGTTGTGGGTGTTTCCAAACATCGGGGGAGAACAGAATGACAGCTGTCGTACGTTTGTATTACTGGAACTGTTTGTCCAGGGTAGACCCCGAGCTTCGCGCTGCCAAGCCATGTGAGCTTCGAGCAGCGCCAAGATCGATTGCTGGGGGGTGTTACCTGCGGGTGTTGCCTTCTTTAACCCCCAGATTGCTTGCCTGAGCATTTGCACGAAAGAGATTTCTGGATGAACAAAAATAAACGACGACATGTAAAGCTGATGGCCATCGTTTGGGTTGCAAAAGGCATCACTCGTGGCCGCTCTGCACCCAAGATGTGTGTCCAGTTCAAGGATGCAGGGCCCTCGTTCAGACTGTCAGAGCCTGGTCACGGTTCTTATTTGCACCATGGTCAAAACTTCTTCGATTGGTCATGGTCAATTAGGAATCCTTGTTATGGTCGTCTACGCACCTGACTAAATGGCGTATGGTTATGACCATCCTAGTATTCTGAAAGGTGTCTCTTGACCATGGCACATGTGATATCTCTTCGTACTCGGGCAGCCTATGCCCTGGACAGTTCAGATCGACAATTGCAGCGCTTGTCGGAGTGCATGTTCCGTACCAGCATGCAACACCCACCACATTGTCCGCTGGTGCAAATGGGAACTCGGCAGTCGTAAGGCAGCCCAGGGATTCTAAGTTTGGGGAGTCAAAGTTGGGTCCAAACGACATGCACGACCAGACCTCAGTGCAGGGCATATTTAATGTGGTATAATACTGTGATATGTCAACCTGTGCAGTCAGCACAACGCAGTGCGCCTAATGGCGGACACGACCCCCCACCCAAGCCCCCGAAAAGGGACAAGCCTGTGCTTGAATGTTCAAGCTGAGCCAGTTTCACGGGCCCTTACATGTCCCTTTTGAACATCTCCCCACCCAAGCGGACAGTATCTTTAAGCATTACGTGTGTCCATAAGGTGGATGTTTGACGCATCAACGAAAAGGAAGATGAGGCCACCTGCCAATTTCTGAGGTCTACCGAGTCTAACTCATTCTGGGGGGCCCTGTTTGGTCCACCAAACCGTTTGGTTCCTCCCGCAAGCGGCCGTTGAACAAAACAGATCCGACTCGGAACCAAGCGCTTCGCAAGGCTTTGAGGGCGAGGACCAGGGCTACGAGAAGGGCAAGCCTGCCAAGGCAAAGCGAAAGGGGCGGGGATTCTGGGATTCCGGATCTATGTGGGTGAAGAGGTCCTTTACATGGGATGTGGAGAACCCAGCACCGTTACGTGGGATGTGGAGAGCCACTGAAAGGGGGTATTTCAACCACTAAATGGGAAATCTTACTCAGACGGGCCAGGAATATTGATCAAGCCATGTAGAACCCGCGCTTTTAGGACCCGCGCTTTTAGGGAGTTGTCACCCACACAAGTGAAGGATTCCCGCTCAAAGGGCACACCACCATCAGCCAGGGATTGAATCCGGGGTTAACATGATTTCCTCGTTTTGTGGTTTCAACCCTATTCAGGGCCCGCTGAGAAATCGTGGTTTCCTTTTAAAGTGAGTGTCCTGGCATGGAGACATTTTTTGGGCCAATTATAGTGACCCCTGGCAGGCAACCACGGTGGCAGTGGCCCTTCTTGCTGAGACGCTTTGGCACTTTGGACATTGGCAACTTGGAATTTGGCACAAAACCTTTTGAGGGCCCATTTCTTGGTCATTGCACAGAGCCTTGGCTCACAGAGTTGGCTTCCCACACGAGCAGCACCCAAAACCTCTATTGGCCACTTTAGTTATTCTACTGGCTGTTCTTATAAAGTTGTTGTAAGGCCCACACATAATTATATATATATATACATGTAGCCATTCTGGGAGAATTAGAAGTTAACAGGTTGCGGGCGCTGCTCAAATGAAGCAACGGTGTGTGGAAGCGCTTCAATTGTCCCTCTCGATTGATTCACTATACCTCTGCAACCCCTGGATGCCAGTCTCAGTAGCTGGAATCTCTGGCTGGGTCACGGTTTTTACGCGCATAGAATGGTTTCGGAATATTAGTTTCCGCTCAGATGCCACCGGAAGAGTCCCGTTTGTTCAGACTTACATCCTGAAAGGTCGGGCCTGTTCAACGGGAGACCAAAGGGCGAGGGCCCCTTTCCCATGTTACAAACTGGGGAGAGAGCTACTGGAAGCTGCTGCCAGGGCTTCAAGGGCAAGGGCAAAGGCCGGGGGAGGGCCGACTGGCGGGGAGGGGGGGTTGGCAAACTGGTTCGATAGGCTTGTTGCGGTTTCCTCTCAGGGAACCCCCAGGTTCATTCCCTCGTTCCTACTGCGCACCAGCAAGTTCCAACTTTCGTCATCCGGCCAGCCCCGAAAGGCGACTTTTTGTCGGTCGAAGGGCATATTTGGCCTGTTTTTCCCCCGAAGGTTGTTTTTGTTCGGTCATTTGCCTCATTTGCCCGTGTTTGGTCGTAAAAAACCTGCATTCTGTCGATCAAATATCGAAAACAACACGAAGAAACAGCATTTGGCCGGATGATTTTTTTTCTCAGGCAAAGCCTTTTGACCAAGAAAAAGCAGCCTTTTGGGGCACCAGGTTGGTACATTTCTGAGATGTGAGTAGCTTGCTGACTGTCAATTGAGACGTTCTTTGCTATTTGTTCTGCTTGATGCCAGTCCTGACTGCCCAGCTGTTCAGTGGCACCAGGTTCTCTTCGTTTCCAGCTGGTTTCCTGCTGAGCATGGCAAGCACAAATGGCATTTGTAAGAAATAGTAGGACCTCTGCCAGCTTTTGTCCAGGTCGGCCAGCCCTGAGACGGTTTCACCAATTGCAAGTTGGGAGAAAGTTGCAAGCCCCCATACTTCACCATTTTCGTTGAGTTGCAATTTCGAAATGGCTTCCGGAACCCTTAAAATGCGTGAGTTCCTTTGGATTTCCACTGCGCGCCAAAACAACACGCCCACATTTTCCTTGGAATCGTCGTTAGCCCATTGAGGCAAGAGCAAGGAGGGCAAGAGCGGCGAGCTTAGAATCGCGAGCTTCGACCTAGGAGCGGCACATGTGAGTCCTCGCCAAATTTTGGCTGGGGAAAGATTATGAGTGTTTTTTGAGGGTGCCCTTTTTTGCCAATTTTAAGAAAAGCCAACAACGACCAACCACCATTTGTGGGGCCGCAATGGAAACAACAACACCTATATCGTTGTTACCTACGCTGTCAGGCTAACTGACTAACTGCGTAGTCTTGAACACATATGTTATATATATATATAGTATATGTATTTTATTTATTTATTTGCTTTGCGATGTGTGTTGCGGTGTTGTCTTTATTTATTTCTTTATGTATCTATGTTCTTTTTATTTATTTCTTTGATTCGTTATATCTTTCTTTATTGGTTCGTTTCTTTGCTTGTTTGTTTGTTTGCTTGCTTGCTTGTTTGTTTGTTTGTTTGTTTGTTTGTTTGTTTGTCTTTCGTTCTTTATTTGTTTCTTTGATTATTGTTGTATGTTTCTTTGTTTCTTTGTTTCTTTGTTTCTTTGTTTCTTTCTTTGTTTGTTTGTTTGTTTGTTGGTTTGTTTGTTTGTTTGTCTATTGTTGTTTGTTTGTTTGTTTGTTTGTTTGTTTGTTTGTTTGTTTTTTTTTTTTGTTTGTTTGTTTGTTTGTTTGTTTGTGTGTTTGTGTGTTTGTTTGTGTGTGTGTGTTTTTGTGTTTGTTTGTTTTTGTCCGATTCCCATGTTCGAGTTCAATACGTCTCCTGAACCATTTACTTCAAAAATGAATAAATAAAACGTTTGTTTACGCGGTATGCCCCCTAAACCGGCGTAACTTCATGTACTAAATCGTTAGACATAATAATCATACCTGGGCTTCATTTGAATTCGCCTACCCTGTGGGTTACACCCATATTGACTTGTAGCCCATTCATTCTCGCCCTTTAGCCACTGGTCAAAGCCAGAGAGTATGAAACACATTCGCGGTACATTCTTGGCCTAGCCTCAGGTTGGCGACTTGTAGTTTGCCCTGCCTTGCTGAAGACAGTGCCTTTCGTCGTGCCCCTTTTTGCCTCAGGCTGCCTTGGGAAAACACACCACCAAGAAGGGTTGAAAAAGGGTCCGAACAGTTGTGCCGAAGGCTCTACTGGGTTGCATCTCCGGAAAAGCTAGAGCCGGCGGGTGTTTTTCCCTGCAAAAGGCACAGTCTGCGACTGGACCAGGTGCTGGGATGGGCAACGGGAAGCCCAAATTTAGGAAGGGGCTCAAGTCCGTGATAGAACCAGTGTTCGCCTCTTCACTGGTTTTGTTGTGTAGCAACCAGCTGTGGGATCCAGGTCCTGGAAGGCCGTTTGGCCTCAGGCACTCCCCAAAAATATCGACTTTGCAAGTATGGGCCCAATGCTAAGCAACCGACAAGGAATCCTTTTTGGGGGATCCAAACATCTTTTGGGTTCCAAGACCCTCTCGCTTGGTGTTTTCCGTCAAGTCGCAGAGCAAAAGGGGAATTCCTCCATGCGTTGTCTCACTCCCCGATTTTCTGGACTTTAAACTCTTTGGGAAAGCCATGTTAGTGGCAATTAGTCATTCCACTCAGGAAGCGGGTTGTTGTGTGAATTCTCGGTTTGCCGACACGTGTTACAAGCATTCGCTTAAGGATCCGTTTTAAAGCAAGGATTCCCTTTCAAGTCTAGTAGTCATCCCTTAAGGGGAGGACAAGACGAGCTTGTTGACGGTGAATCCTCGCGAGGGATTTTCCTACGGCGTAGAGTGTCCAAAACGAGCGGCAGTTCAAGCCGAGTATTTCCTTGGCCAATGTGTGGAGCTAGCTCAAATCTGGGGCCAAGCACTGGCCCAACTTGGCCATAGGTGAAAGTATGGCGGGATCAATTCCCTTTGTGGGAGGGGATGACGCAAAAAAAAGCGACAGGCATGGGAATGGATCCCGCCATCTTCACGCTGGGTGATTGGTTGGCATTTTTTGGAGCTGGTCGCTTGGAGAGATGGGAAGCGCCCAGGTGAGGTTCCAATCAGCGAGGCCATTGGATATGGCCTTTGGGAACGCGAGGTGTGTTGGCATAGGGAACCGAGAAAGCCACCCTCTTGGGGTTTGGGGTGTGGGGTTCTCCTATTTTGAGACAAACCCACACGTGGGCGATCTGTCCCTTTCGAATTGCCGGAGGTGTCCGCGCCTTTTGAAGCACGGGCAAGCCGTTGGCCAAGGGGAGGAATTGCCTCAACCAGCCACTTCAGCGCAGAGCATTGGCGGAATATGTGAGCAGGCCCTGGCTCTGGGATGACTTCACGAGTGACCACCATGATCAATTGATGAAAGTGTGGGGTTTGAACAGGGCCTGCTTCCAACCATGTAATGAATCCATTGAATGTTCGTGTTCATTCCATGGCTTAACACCTTTGGTCTTACCAGTTCAATAAGACGCTCTACATTTCCTATTTCTCGCAAATGGGAATTCCCAGTTGGCTGCGCCTCAAAAAACAGTACCAAAAACACATTTGCTGGAAAGCAAGACTAAATTTTGAGCCACAGTCAGTTCAGAGGAACCCTTTTTCCAAGCGGTTCCCTTTGTCACTTTGGCTGCCATGATCTCACGTCGGTCCCGTTTTTGAACCGCCGGCTTAAAAATGGAACTGGGGAGGGGGGTGAGCTCTGAAATCCCATTTGTGGCAGCATCTTCCCGTTTGTGTGGAAGAACAATGCAACGGGGACCCCTTCACACTTCTCCCCTTGTGATACTGGAAATTAACCCTTTGCTTTGGGTGGCCCCTAGAAACGATTAAAGCCTCCCTCAGAAGGCAGAGCACGAGCTACTCACCTGGCCGTTTCCACATCTCGTGCTTCAAGATCTGTTTTGTTTTTGGCTTCCTGGTTGGAAACCTTCAAACTGGCCAGTGTGCGAGTCTATTTGTAGGTTCGGTGGATATCGCCAGGTCTATCAGCCGCCTGAGAGCAGCAAGGCCATGGGTCTCAGTTCCCATCGAGCCGAGGACTCCGAAGACGAGAGCCTGGGGTGCGCCGTCCGCCGTCGAGTAAACCATCGTCACGCCATGCCCGGATGGGAATCCGGGTAAGCCTCAGGGCAAACTCCCCTTGGGTTCTCGGCATTTCCAGACCCTGAGCGTTGAAAGTGGTGAGGCGTCGTCCGTGTTCGAGACAAAGTGGTCCCGTCCATGCGTCGATTCTAACTTAGCACGATCAAGACAATTTTGTGCTTTGAACTACGCATTGCTTGAAAAGCTCAGACAAGCAAGACTCTGGCCCCTCACAAACCCAGGTCCCGCCTCCCCACTGCTTGCCTTCGTGGCTTGTGGCTGTTTTCGGAAAGCCGCTTTGCAGTTGGGTGGAAGTAGATGGCACAATTGTCCCTTTGTTAAGTCATACCCTTGCTGTACCCTGGTGTAAGACTCGGTGATGAGCATGTACCCCGCCAGGCTGGAACCCCGTTCCACCGGGAGACATATTAATGTATGTTTTGTCTAGTTCTGGAGGTTGTCGTCTTCAGGTTGGTTTAGAGGGTCATTTTGTAGGTCCCCTCCCACGCATACCGATATGCCCTTGCGTGGATTGAGACGTGTCCAACTGCAGCCGGCCACAGGTACCAATACGACTTCCGGAAGTACAGTCGCCAGCAGATCATTGA
The DNA here is from genome assembly GCA_963377175.1 of Effrenium voratum. Classification (NCBI taxonomy): domain Eukaryota; class Dinophyceae; order Suessiales; family Symbiodiniaceae; genus Effrenium; species Effrenium voratum. The sequence goes on from CAUJNA010000262.1 coordinate 240,037, forward strand.
GGCACCGGAGAGACTGGGAACGCTTTTCCTCGAACACTATCACCCAGAAAGGGCACGCACAGTGGAATTTGGACGTGTTGCCAATGCGCATATCCAACTACAAAAGAAGCGGATCCTTGGCCGTAAATGAGAAGGTTTCAGCTGTTCCCTACTTGCAATTGTTGTGGAATCAAGCGTACCCTCAACAAGAGTCGCGCACACACCACACACACACACACACGCGCACACACACACACACACAGTGAACCAATGATGTGGTCAGTGGCGGCGCTTTCAACCTGTCCTCTACGTGATCATTTCTTGTGCCAACTTCGGGAGACACGAGCCTTTTGGCGAACTTAGGAAACTTGGACCTAGAAGCTTGGCCTGGACCTTGTCGAATCTGAGTGCGGCTTATGTTTGGTCGAAGCCTTCGGGGTCAAATTGACTGAACCCTTCCAGGATCAAGAGGTTGGTTTTGATGTTTGTTTGGTTTTGCTAGGGTCCTCATCATGTTTGGTCCCTTAGCTAGCTTCTTGGGAAACCGGTAGCGGGGTGTGTTATGGGAAGGGAACCCTGCGTGTTCGTGTTGAACTGATTTCCGCCGAACCTGAAGCCATTGTGTCAGGTTCATGTTTGGCATCTTGAAAGCGCCCGGACGAACTCTCCTGCGCCATGAAGGTAGATGTTCGCTTGCTGAGAGATGGTTACTCCGAAGGAGTCCTACCAGAGACGCCCCGCAGCGACCTGAAGCAGCACAGCACCATTTCCAGTGCCGCTTGAAGCTCACAGCAAAAGGCCGGCAGATCGATGTGGCAGACACGCCGAGCGACGCCGGGTTAAGATGGGGACATAGTGGGTGCAGTTGTGCAACCTAGGAAACTGGCTGCCACGTGCAAGGCACATGACTGCGGGGGCCACGGTTGGCTTGGGGTGATCCACAGGGCAGAGACAGCAGCCCAGAGCAAGAGCAGCTGAGGAACGTCCAACACATCCACGCAACTAGAGGGTTCTTTTGCTGCCATTCTTGAGTCTGGGGCCGTGGTGACATGGGCCGTGCAGACAAGGGCGGAGACAGCGGCCAGGTAAAAGAGTAGCTCAGGAACGCCAGTACATTTAAGCAACTGGCGGTGCTTTGCCACCGTTCTGCAATATGGGGCTGTTGTGACCTGGGATTCGACGAAGGCAGCAGCCAGGTGCAAGACCAGCGCATCCAAGCAACTGCCCAGGCTGTTGCTGCCATTCTAGAGTCTGGGGCTGATGTGACCTGGGGTCGTAAAGACTTAGCCAGGTGCAAGAGCAGACGAGGAACGTCCAGCAAATCCAAGCAACTATCGGCGCTTTTGCCGCCATTTGGAACTGGCTGTTGTGACCTGGGTCGTAAAGACTGGGGCGGAGACAGTAGCCAGGTGCAAGAGCAGACGAGGAACGTCCAGCACATGCAAGCAACTATCGGCGCTTTGCCGCCATTCTTGAATCTGGGGCTGTTGTGTCCTGGGGTGATCCAGAATTTGGCGCAGACAGCAGCCAGCCAGGTGCAAAAGCAGCTGAGGAACGTCCAGCCTTCACGCAACTAGCGGTTCTTTAACTGCCGTTCCGGAAGATAGCGCAGACAGCAGCCAGGTACAAGAGCAGCTGAGCTCGTAATCTCGGTTTGTTGCAGCAAGGACAGCAGAAATGTGATGCACTGCAAGAGTGATGAAAGGTGAGAAGAACATGCGAGCTCCGCAGTTGATTCGGCATCCAATTTGTGAAGGCACTAGCGCGATGCAACGGCTCACGCCCAGGAATACTGATCGAGGTGAGGAGTGAGCATCAGTCATTCTTCACCAGCCAGAGGATGACATGGGTGCGTTTTTTCTTCGTATTTCAGGGTACCCATTTTTGTGGTTTTACAGGGAAACAAAGGGAACGCCCACCATGTTTGTTGTTGTTGTTTTGTTTTGGGGGGGATCCCCTGAAGAAAGGTACACCACATGCAGGTGCGGCGTTTTTCGAGGGTGCCCTGTTTGATGGCCGTGTGAGAGGGAAACCAAAGGGAAAGTATCCCCATGTTTGAGGTACTCGTGTCCCCATTCAGAGGCAACTGAAAGCCAAGCTTTGTGTTGGCAAAGCTTCTTCGTCATTTTAGTCAACGCCCACAAAGTTGTTAACTTGGTTTGGCCAGTAGGTCAGCAAAAAGGGGCCGAAGGGGAAATGGTGTAAAGAGGGAAGAGGAAGGGGGAAGGAACGTCAGGAGACGGACGAAGGCGAAGCCGACGGGGATAATTAATGACCTGGTGGGTTGGTATTGCTCGGTTGGCTCGGGAAGGTTTACAAAGCTTTAGCATGTGAGCTCGTTGATTGCATTCTCACCGCCGTTGACCAGTAGGTGGCTCAGTAGTTTGATTGACATGACAGATTTGTTCAGTAGGTTGCTTCGCCTTGAGATTAGGACAGCCTGTCACGAAGAGCATTGAAGTAGGTCTTTGATCGTTGTTTTGATGAGGGTGATCGAAGCTCCCCGAAACTTTTCAGAAACTGACAGACGGTCATGCAATTTGCAATGTAGGGTGGTCATGATACAAAGCCAAAGCTGGGAAGGTCAGTGATATTGAACCATACACTCCCTGGAATTAAACAGGAAGTCCGTAGTCCCTTCACCGTCTTTTTCTGGGGAAATGCCTCTTTTTTTTTACTGGGAAGGTACGACCATCTCCTAACATAGAATCTGTGCCAGGTGCCCCTCGCCACGGCAATCCTGGGGTTTCCCAAAACAACTCTAGATTCTTTGGGGGGCCGGTTTCGAGCCTGCACTTTCATGTAAACAAAAAAACGTGAGTGAAAACACACGTTCTGACCGACGAAAGTGTCCTAACATAGAACCTGAAATGGGCCCTGCACTTCCATGTAAAGGAGAACACGTGTGCTTAACATGGAAGTGCAGGCTCGTCGTTTGCCATATTGTTTTTCAGGGGTCAATACGGAAACTATGATTATGTTAGGAGCAGTTTCGCACATTTTCTGAGAGAAGTCGTGAAGCGGCAATTCCCCGGTACGCTTAAAATTACGGTGTGTCCGCCCGCTCAATCTCACCCCCACATGCCTTGTCCTACGTCGTACCTAGGTGGGGTTCTGGGCCAGTTCTGGAAGGGGTGTGGGGGGGGAGTTCGGTTTGTGGGTTTGTGTTAGGGGGGGGGGTGAGGCCCACTGCCGGGGGTACCTATCCCAGAAGGGAACTGGTACCTTGTGGTAGTAGAGGTCGTTTATTTGGTCCCTGGATCTATTCCGGAGAGAGTCCAATATGCCAATATGGATGACTGGAGGGTGGATTGTCCCTGGTGGCTTGGATTGACTGTTATACCTGTAAAGCGGTCTGCAAGCCTTTTTTTATCAATGTACCATGCGTCTGATGACTGTACAATTGAAATAGAAGGGCCTTGAGCCAAAGGTTGCAGGAGATCAAGTGTTCAACAAACCAAACACAAAACAGACAAATTTCTTTTGATCTCCAGCACTAGATATGAAATATCTTTGGCTTCCTGGCCTTTGGCCGTAGCCTTGATTTATGCCGTAGCCATGTGTATTGAAATGCTGGATTCATCCTGTTTTCTGCGCGGATGAAATGTCTTGGTTTGCAAAATGGAAAACAGTCTGTACTGATTCTGTGAGATACCTAGATTCGATGTATCTAAAAGATGATGTACAACGCTATGTACATGCGGGACGGATGTGAAACTATTGATCTCTCACTGAATAGTCTTGTTGGCAGTGAGGATCAATTCGGTTGCTTGCTAGCGCAGCTTGTTTTGCCACGCTTGAGTCCTGTAAAAAAGGGCTACCCGGATACAGCATCGGGCTCCCCCCGGCACATCCGTGCCGCTCCGCCGGCCGGGTTATTTACCGGCACGACCCAAAAACCTACCTCCCCTTCTTGTACTTCTCCTCGTAGTACTTCTTCCTCATGAAGTCCATGGACCAGCCGCGCCCGGCATGGTCGTGTTGAAACTGGTTCCAACTCGTGTTGCACTTCTTGACCGAAGGCCTGCGCAGTGCCCCCGATGACGTTGCACTGCTGCCCTCCTTCTCCATCTCATCCCTTCCTCCAAACTCCATGCAAACCTCCTCTCCACTTCCAGCTGCACCACCTCCTGATCCAGCCGATTCCATGTTTCCTGCAGCTCCCGAAACCTTTTCAAGCCTCTGGCCCTGCTTCTTGATTTCCACCTCCATGCCATCGACGATCAGCTTCATGGAAGTTGGCTTCTGCCGCTCAAGCCCCTTCTCCTGCGACCAACTCCTGCTCCACTGATCCTCGACCTCGTCGATCTCTTTTCTTGCCGGCTTCACCCCTGAGTCGTCCCGGCCAACTCGCGGCTCCACCCACAACTTCTTCATGACACTGCTGGCAGCTTTGACCGTCCACCTGGCCACTACCGCCGCCCCAATTGCCATCAAGATGCCTCCCAGCGCCATGATGATGTCGATCGTCTCCATGCCCGAGACCTCCACTCCAACTCTGGCTCCTTCAGCCCTTGCCACCAGGCTTGCACCAATCGCCATCATGATCCTAGCCTGAGCTTCACCTAGTTTGGGAGGGCAGCCCGATGGGCAGTGGTTCCTATCCAAAACGGCTGCGGTTCCGCGGCCATCCTCCAAAATTGAGTCCGGTTCATCTGCCCTGGACTTCTTTGTAGGCGGTTCATTTTCCCTGCCTAATCTTCTCAGGCCCTTTTTCCTGGCTTCTTCCCCGTCAGGCCTTCCTACTGTCGCTGGTTCATTTTCCCTAGCGATCTTCTTTCCTACTGTCGCTGGTTCATCTTCCCTAGCGATCTTGATCCCTTTCTTGTGCCCTTCGGCGGCCCAGTGGCTCTTTTTGTTTGCCCAATGGCCTTGCTTCACCATACCAAGCTCAACCAGAAAGCTACCAAAGGCCTGACCTGACAAAAGCTTGGTGAAACCATCAGCAACCAACTGTACACCCGGCATGTGCTCCAACACCCACTCACCCTCCTCCAAGGCCCACCTCAACGCCGAAGCCCTGATGCGAAGGTGTCGTGTCCTCCAATTTCCTGCTCCGTTGGATGCCAGGCTGATCGCCGCCATGTTATCCCCGTACATCCTCTTGTGCTCCACTTTCTCGCCAGTGACGACCTCCGCGAGCGACACCAAAGCTCTGCCCACCGTCAGCGCCTCGCAGTATCCAATCAGCTCACCCTCCGCTGTGCTCTGCGCAACAAAAGGCTGCCTCACCGACTCCCAGCAGATTGGAGCTCCTTCCACAAATCCCACGATGCCCTGCACGCTTTTGTCCTCCCCGCCCGACGCGTAGGAGATGTCCGCGAAGACCTCCACCATGTTCACTTGTCTCTTCATGCCAAGACCTTCTCTTGACGCCCATCCTCCAACCGGTCCATAGTTCAGGCCCCGATCAGTGGTCGCCTTGACGTACCTCAGCACGTCCTTGCCCAGGTTGACGACCTCCACGCCTTTCTTTGTCCATCTTGACATAGCCGCAACTGCCACCGCAATGTCCGGTCTCGTCTTCGAAGCCAACCACAACAACGCACCCGTTATCGCCTGAGCCTCTCTGATCTCTTCCGGGGTGCCATCTTTGCTGTCCTCCTCCGGTAGCTTGTAGCTTAATGCCTCCGTGCCCTCCTTGATGTCCCACTTGGCCACCAGGTCTTCCGCGAACGCCTTCTGGTTCACCAGATAGCCTTCATCCTTCTTGTAAACCTCAAAGCCACAGAACCTCATGGGCACCTCAGCCGTCGCCCACTCCGCCGGGGACAACTTCCAATCTCCGTCATCCATCCTTGCTCTGGCCGCCTCAATAACCTCGTCCTTGCCGGCCAGCATCACGTCGTCCACATAGATGGACATCAATCCTTGCACTACCCCGGTCTCGGCCTCGATGATCCTCCATAGATTTGGCTCCTCCGTTTCCAGAAATTTCATCTTCTTTCCACCTCCTTCCCATTCCATCTTGCGGATCTCCACGTCCCGGTGCACGCTCCAGTCTCTAGGACTTGTGGTTAGTCCATAGACCGCCTTGTCGACGACCCACATTTCATCTCTTTGGGCGATGCCCAGCTCCTTGAACACCGACGGGACTTCCATTACGATCGTCCTGCCATCGTCTCTTCGCGGAGCGTTGAGAAACGCCGTGTGAATGTCTGTGCACAGGAGGCTCCATCCTCGCTGTCCCGCAGTTCTCAGCACCATCCGGATTTGCAATCCGTCTGCACCTCCCGCGTACAGCTTCTCCGCGTCCTTGCCGGCTGAGTAGTTACCGCACACCACTCCTCTGACCTTTCGGCGCCCATCCGGCGCTTTCCTGGTGCACACCGCCTTGGCTGGAAGAACTTCGACAGGACCTTGAATCTGATCGATGTCCCTCTTCCTGATCGGCTTGACCGCCTTGCTTTCCTCCACCAATGCCGTGTATTCCTTCTTCGCTGCCGCTTTCCACTCTTCTAGTTCACTCCTCACTTCGCCCATGGACACCGTCTTCGTCACGAGCCACTCCTCTTCTGCCTTTGCTGCGCCCTCCGCCTGCATCCGGTTCAGCGCCGCTTCAATGTGACTCCTCCGTTGAAGTCCTTCTCGCAGTACTCCAAGCCACATTTCTTGATCTTCTCCTTCTGCATCCAAGATCTCGAGCTCTTCCTTGACCCATTGAGTAGCATGTTGATGCCATTTTTCAAAGTGGGCCTGATCCTCTACCTTCTCCCCCTCGACGACCATCGTCGACATCGCCGTCTTTTCCCGCAATCGCCTCCTTGGCCTTTCCGCTCTTGGCATCAAGAGGTCTGCTCCTACTCTTTCTTCAAGTACCACTTCCTCCCCCGGGTCGATGATCACCTCCTCAGGCTCCCTGATTGCATCTGTAGTTGCAAAGTGCCGTCCATCTTCGCAGCTCCTTACCCAATAGCCACCTGATGTTGTCGACATCACTGCATCGGGGCCCATGATCTTGACCCGTTCGCGGTCAAACCTCCAATCTTGACCTCTTTCATTCCAACTCTTCTTCTTCACATAGGCGACCGTCCCCCACGGCAGCATTTCCTTCACGGGCAGGCCAACCGCATGCAATTGCCTCCGTAGGCGCCGTTCTCCAGCATGCCTCAACGCCATCGGCCACAAGGTAGCTGGTTCTCCGCCCGCCTTCAGCAATGTTCTCGTTGCCCTTTTCAGGACCCCGATCTCTGCCTCAACCCGTCCATTCTCTTTGAAGGCGTCCCCCGGAACCGTGGTCTTCACAATGTTCCTGTCCTGCGCCCAACGCTTCAACTGCGCTCCCATCAGCTCTCGAGCTCGGTCCGTGTGCAACCTGTAGACCGGCAGACCCATCTCCCTGAGCCTTGCGTAGATCCGCGCAATCGCGGGAATGACGTCTGACGCCTGTCTCGATGTGATCGGCTCCACAAACGTCAAGTTGGTAACCCCCACATCCTGCATTTCTTCCACCATTTTCTCCCAGATGTCCCCCGCCTTGATCTCTTTTTCAACCTCTTCTTCGGGCATCTGCTCCCTTTCCTCTTTTTCTTCTAGCATATCCACTTCTACTTCTTCCAGCTCTCCGGCTTCCGGTTCTGCTTCTTCTGGAGATTCCGCAAGTAGAGATCTCCCCTTTCCATCCACCGGATAGGTATACACCGCTGCAACGAAATACTTCGCCTGGCATCTCTGATCTTTCCCAGCTGCCAACTTTCCAGAAAGATCCACAGCCAAGGTGTACGCCTGTGGATGTTGAATCCTTCGATGTGCTCTGCCTCTTCCTTGACTCTCCACACAAACCCGGCAATCTCGCCGTGCTGGTTGATGATAGCACGCGAAGTGCTTCTTCCACTGCTCCATCGCCGCCGCACCTAGAGGCCGAAGAGCTCGCACCACACCAAGCCCTTCTTTCTCATGATTGTGCAGCGCCTCTTTGAAGGCTTGCACCAGCCCCGGTGCCCATGCCGACCATCTCTTGGTCTGCGCGATCCGCTCCTGCAGGTTTTCCGACCATGTTTCTCCACCTTGACCAGGTCCTGCAACCTCCCCCAGTCCCCGCATCTGCTCCAGGTTCGTGGCTATTGTTGTCGGCTTTCTTCGCTCATGCCCTAGCGGTCCTTGATCAAAGTGAATCATCTCCATCTCGTACCGCTTGGCAAATGCCTTCCACGCCCGAAATCGCCAGACGCTGACCAGCTTCTCCTTCGGAATGTCCACCCTGTAGTCCCCAGGGTCCCGAGGCTGTTCTTGCCCATACGCCACCGCAGGGAGCTTCCGTCTTCTCGCGGTCTCCTCTGCCACGATGTACAACGTCATCATTCTCAACCAAAGCACGGAGTCCCCTTCCACCATTTCTCTCTCAGAATTCGTGAGATCCGCGAACCCGTAGGGATGCTCTTCGCTTCTCACCGGTCTGGGGCCTGGCGACCTTGATCTGCAAGCAGACACAGTGCGACAGGGCGGACCCCCTATCACACTGACCACAGCTCCGCTCTTCGCCAAGGCGATGAGGTAACTGTAGACATCATCATTGAGCAAATCCTGCCCAGGGTTGTTCACCTTGTCCAAGCAGATCATGATCGTTTCACTCTCCTCCATGTCCGCCCACTTCTTTTCCGTGCCCGAGAAGAGATGCAGGTGGATTCTCCTTGCTCGCTCAATCTTCCTCCTTTTCCGCCTGTTCCACGGCAACTTCGTCACATCGTACTCCTGCGTGACCACCAACCTCGCCAGCAAGCTATCCGGGACGTCCACAAAGAACTCCTTCAGCGCTTTCAGCATGGCTTCTTCATAGGTCAAACTCTTGGTTGACCCCACCTGGCCCTTCAGCATCGCCAGTTTCCAATTGAGCGCTGCCCGTTCCACCGGCCGTAGGTCCACCACCTGTAGTGCCCGCCGCAGACGAGGTAGCCTCTTGTCCAGCCATGCTACTGTCACCTCCTTTCCAAGGCGATTTTTCGGCGCCTGCAGCACCCGCACCTTCACCTCCCCCCGAGCTGTTCCCCAGCTCGCACCTTGCGGCTTTCACAGCCGGCTTTGGCGTAGGCTTTCCCCCGAAATGCGGGTTCCCTACCTTCACCGTGCAGTCCGCTTTCCTATGGGTTTTTGCCCCACAATTCCAACATCTCGTTGCCTTGTCCGTGACCCCTTCCCAATCGTGAGGCCACTTGCAATTCTTGCCAGCTCTGCACCCGCTGTCGGAGATGAAGTACCTGCAGTTAATCACCTCCTTCTTGACTGATGCTAGTCCTTCCGGATGTGGTCCTTGACCAACTCGCTCGCTTCTACCCTGCATTGCCTTGACCTTGGGCTGCACCGCCCCTTCTGTCACCATCAACTTGGCCGTGTCCATTTCCGCCAACAACAACTCGGAATAGCTCCAGATACCAAGGGATGTTGGTGCCGTATCCAAACCCAGCTGCGACCTCGCCTGAGCCACCCTGAACGCCTGCGTTCCTCCTTTGTTCACCAGTTGAACAACTCGTTCAAGTGCCACTGAAAGCAAAGTCGGGTCCGGAAGCGTGGCCCCAATTTCCTGTGCCCTCAAATAATATCTTCGCCACTCCCGCAAGGCTGTTGCCGCCTCCGTGTAGTCCTTCATAGCCCCCAGATCCGTGAGCTTCCTCAGGATAAGGGCCCTCTCCCCCGGTCCTCCAGGCTGGTAGGTCACCAGGAGCCTGTATAACACTCCAGTTGACGTGATTTCCCTCGCCGAGATGAGCTCCTTTCTGATCTCCACCGGCACTGCCTTCAAGAGAAGCGTCACGCCTCTCTGCTCCGTCCTAACGAACCTTGGAGTCTTCAACCGGTCCGGCACGTCGACGGTGATCTGAAGCCTTTCCAACGGCGTTGACTTCAACCAGACCTCGTAGATCTGCTTTGCCTGTCCCATCGTTCCGGCCCACCACTCAGCAGCTCCTTGAGAGAGATCACTCATTTGTGGTCCCACTTGCGCTAGCCAATCTCCCAGAGTCAGCGGGGAATGATCATATACCAGCTCCGGCAACTCTACCTTTCCACCAGCGCCTCCTGATTCAATTTGTTCCACCGCTACCTTCGGTTCTTCCTTTTCCCAACCGCTTCTCCAGTCCTGCCACGGCTGCCATGTAGAAGCAGGATTCCACCTTGCCCTCCACCAATGATCATAGTCCTCATCCTTCCAACGAGGTTGCCACTCATCTTCATTGGGCTGAAGGTGTTCATCACGAGGTGGATTTCCTTCCGGCACTCTTGTACCTCCAGGCGTCTGCCGCTCTCTGCATTGGATTGGCGATCTTGATCTAGGCCTCAACACAGGTCCAGGCACACCTACCGGTCGATCTCTAGCTTGTGGAGGTGGTGGCGGTGGTGCGACCATCAGATGATGAAGTTCCATCGGCGTTTCAAACACCTCCATCTTCTCGGCAGGCGTCACAAACCTTTCCGCTTCTTTCTCATCATGCTTGGTCTTCCAGAACTCCGCCTCCAGCTGCCACTTTCTCTCCCTCGCCCTCAGATCCTTGATCACGTCAAAGAGGTACTTCCTCTGCTGTTCCATTCCGCGAATCTTCCTGCACGCCTTCATGAAGTTCTTCTCCATTTCTTCCGCGAGGTCCATGTCTCCGATCAGCTCGTCATCATCTTCCCGTTGAGCTCTTTCAGGAACCCAAACCTTGTGCTCGTCGTTCCAAAGCCAGTCCAAATCCAGCCGGGTCAGATTCTTCGACGCCCCCGACGCCACTTGCGAGCTTCTGCCAGGGAGCACCCCTCTATTGCCCGTCCTTTTGCATGCCGCTTCCCACAGCCGCTGATCTCTGAGGCTTTGGTCCTCCATAGGATCATCTGGTTGATCTTCACCAGCATGTGGTTCTCGCCGTTCTGGTAGTGGATCTCCTTTTCCTCCTTGCCGAGGAGCTCGTGGATCTTGTCTCCCAACTCCGCCTTCCGTCCCACCTGGGCCGCGTAGTTCAGCTTTACGTTCCACAGGTCTCCCTCGCATGATTCCAGGCCTTCCGATTCCTTTTCCCGGTGACCCTTGTCCTTCATCCGGCCCCAGGTCACCATGATACGGTGGCTCTCTTCCATTCCCATGTAGTAGAGCTCCATCTCCGCTTCGTTCATGCCCATCACCTGGACGTCGACCTTCTTCCTGCAGACCATACCCGCCGCCGTTGGCCATTCCGACATTTCCTGCGTTCTCCAGGTCCGCTGTCAGGTCCCTCTTTATCTCGCTCCAGAACTCTTCTGTTCTCGTCCTACTGCCAGCAGCTTCAGGGTGGCCACCAACTCTATCACGCTCTTGCCCAGGAAGATCTCCCTCAGGACCGGCACCTCCCCAAGCGTCCATCTCTGTCTCGACCTTCTGGGGGCTCACGGTGTCCGGGACCTTGGGCAGACCCTCCGGCCTCATTGCCTTCAGTCTTGCTGCATCCACCGCCCGTGAACTCCAGAAAGGGTTTACATCCACCTCCTGCCGCTGACCTCTCCGTGGTTCTCCACCTCGTTCTTCTTCTTGAAGAGGTAGATCCCCATCGGCTTCCGCCACCATGGTCCCCTCCATGGTCACCGCATCCACCGACCTCGCCCTTCGCCTCCGCATCCCCGCGTCCATGGCCAAAGAGCGATCAACACGTTGGGCTCATAACCCTTGCTAGCGCAGCTTGTTTTGCCACGCTTGAGTCCTGTAAAAAAGGGCTACCCGGATACAGCATCGGGGGTTGAAATTCGTAGTGCCGATTTCGGGTGTTCTCTCAGTCGAGCTTCAGAGAAACTTCTTTCCTTGGCGGATCACTCAGACCAAAGGAGGTCGAATGGATGCCAAAGGTGGCAGCTTCATCAGATAGTCAACGGTACCACCGATAGCTGCTGTCGGATTGACTGCCGTAGTCTCCATAGTCGTTCCAGGTCGAGTCGCCGTAGTCCTTCCACTGCTTCGGATAGCCCCAGTGCTGCTTGTTGTATTCCTTGTACTCTTGCTGAGTCCGGGTTGCTTCTTCTGGAGGTGCTCCTTGGATCGCTCAAAGTTTCGCTGCTTGGTGGCAGATCTGCTGCGGATGTAGACCATCAGCGAACTGTGTGAATCGGAATCTTGAGAGCCATTCATGAACATTTCGTTGTTCACGTGCTTGAAGCGTTCCGCGGATGAGACCTGATAGTCGAAGATGGCAGACGTAGGATCGTTCCGCATGGTTTCCAGTTGATCATCTTTCATTGCGTTCATCTCTTCCTTCCGGAAAACCTGCTGGATGTTTGTTTTGCCCCATCTCATCATAACATCTGGGAATGTTCGATCAAACCCGGATCCAGTCTTCATGTATAGGTGATGACGGACGATGGATTTCAGGGTGCAGGAAGTCTCCATTGCATATTCCATTCTGTCCACGAGTGGCAAGTTCTCCATTTCATTCCACAATCTCTGGTATGCCTTCATGAGGATATTCATGAGACCGTTGGCCGGATTGAAGACGTGTTGGAGTTTGCTGTAGGTGTTCGCGGACTTGTTGGCGTCTCCGGTGATCGCATCGCATTTCTACAATATCACGAGCGGCATGATTTCGGTTTGAAAATCGTCCCGTGCTGCTCCATGGCTGATTGCTGGATGGATGTGAAAAACTCCAATGGTAGCAAATGGGAGGTCTGCGCTCGTTACATGGCGGCTGTCAAATTCGAGGAGTGAGTCATTGGATGACTTTGGAAACACGCCACGAAATTCATCACTTTGCTCGATGTGGATGACGACAATTTCCTTGTTGCGCCCATGTCCTTGGACAGTTGTGCGTGGCGGCAACCTTGGTCCAATGTACTTCTTGGATTCCATGAACATGGATGTTCCTGTGGTTGCCAGGCAGTCAGAGGTCGGGATGTCGCATTCGGCACCAGTGCAATTGTTCTCGGTTCCGAAGAAGCATCTGAACATACCGAATGTAGTTCCCCAGTTTTGACTCCTTGTGGAAATGTGCCGTGCCAATAGCTCCACTCTTGCGGAAGGTCCGCCGCGGACAAAGCATGCGATTGGTCTGGATGACCATTGCTTGATAACTATGCCCTTGTATCCAAACCGGATGAACGTCTTGATGAGTTCCTTGGATTTCTCGTCTTGAGGACTGAGGAATGCGTCTGCTTCATTTAGGCAGTGAACTCATGTGCCTTGAGATGGTCCACAGGGGAACGGTCAGTTGGCTGCATCAGCGATTCCAGGATATCAGCAAATGCTTGGATGATGTCTGGGTTGTCATATGCTCTGAGCTTCTTCAATCCAATTGGAAGCTTGATCGGATATCCTGATACTGGCTGTGCCTTCCTGAACTCTTCCATGGATGGCCATTCTCCTCGATGGTGGAAATAGACTTCTTCTTCATCGAGGTTGACATTTGGATCGACATGTGCCAATGAGGCTCGCTCGCATTCTGTCAATTTGGGATGAGCTCTCTTTGGATCCCTGTTGTGGGATGAAGTTCTCTTTGGTCTCTTGGAGCTCTTCCTCGGCGTCCTTCTTGTTCATGTCTATTTCAAGGTATATCTCCTTGAATTCCTTGATGGACTCTTCTAGGTTCTCGGGATTGCGATACTCCATGGTGACCTTCGGCTTGACGGATCTCTCCCCAGAGGGTTCCATGTTCTCCTCATCATTTTCGTCCTGATCGGTGGAGTGCCGTCGCTTCTTAGTCTCTGTGGATGTATCTTTTTCAGGATTTTTCCTTGTTTTGTTGGTCGGTATTCACATATTTGAAGAAGGCATCGGCGAATTCCTGGATCTTGCTGTTGTACATCTCAACGTCTTCACGACCGAGATTCTTCTTCATGATCCAGTTGTTGCTGATCATGATGTTCCCCTCAGGATCAAATGCTGCAACAATATTCTTCGCCTCGATGGTTTGTTCTGTCAATGCTGTTCGCTCTTCGGAGAGTCGGATGCCGTAGCCCTGGTCCTTGAGGAATGCCAGGATTAGCAATGCATCTCTTCCTGTTGGCACATGTGTCAATGCTGCTTCTGACGCGTCGTCGTCGAGGATATCGTCGTCGACGCATGCCATGTGGATGTGCACTCTCCCCGAAGGGTTTGACTGGGGTTTCCCAGATTTGAGCCCGTTCTCCATCATGCTGATCAGCAGCTCTCCATATGTTGCATGGAACATGAACGTGATGGGCTTCTTCGCGAACGGCGTGATCTTTCTCTCTTCTTCAATGGATGGTGGTGCCGGCCTTCGCATTCTGTATTTTGCCTGAGCTGTGCCTTCATCTCCATGGGGCGCGTCGGATCTTGAAGGATGCGGACTTGGAGGAATGGATTCTGTTGGAAGATTGTAGTCCGGTTCTTCTTGGCGAGGTTCACTCTTCTGTCCAGACCAAAGGGGGCGTCCAAAAGATTGGAGATCGACTTGTCGAGTATGACCGCTGTTGCATCTCACGTAGAACTCCATCTCTGGATCATTGAGGAATTCTCTGCCATGAGGCCTGAGTGCATCATATGCGGATCTGGATGTGAGGTTGTCGATCCATCGATTCCTTGGAACAATGCATCCCTTGGCCTTGCGCTCATTGTATGACCCGTCCACGGATGGATACATGAAAGCAATCTCGAAACGTGCCTTTCCATAATCCGGGAACATAGCCATCAGGAGAAGTCCTGGCTTATTGCCCATGAAGTTCTTCGCATGTGTAATGCATCCCAATGCATCGTAGAGCTCAACGGATCCGTCAGGATTCATGTCCACTGGTCGTCGGCATTCTCTGTGGTTGCCCTGTTTGGATCATGTCGAAAACATCCGGAAAACAATCTGCTCAATCGCTCGATTCGCCAGAGGATGAGGTCGGTGATCTGTTTTGCCCCTGCTCAACATTCTGGACGGTCTTGTCAAGATCAACCTGGCGGTTATGGCATACCATCGGAATGATGTCGGTTCCGAAAACTTCCGGATGAGCATTGGTATAGCAGCAGATACTGTAGACCTTCTTGATGAAGTCCATGTATTGTTTCTCTGCATGTGTGCCATCACCTTGAAGTGTTGGCTGCCAGTAATCATTGAATCTGGCCCTCAACCAGAATACCTTGGCTCCATGTTCTCGTTCATGCTCAGGAATGAAGTGGAATTCCGCAAACGCGTCGAGGATGGTACAGCACTCCTTGTAGTATTCGAACACGAAGTTGAGGAATCGAGAATTCCCGAAAGGTCCTGGATGTACGGATGCCCTCTGGAGGCAGATGCCGGTATCTGATTCTTCTGATACATACCACCGATCGTTGGATGTGAGAGTTGGCCGCATCGCTGGTCGCCTTGGAAGCGCAGGTCGTTCACCAGGATTGTTGTCGGATTCTGTCTCCTCATCCAATATATTCTTCGGTGCTGGCTTGACCTTTGACACAAGCCTCAATGTCGGTGGTGGTGACGTCGGAACCAGTTTCGGATGTGGCATCGCCTTCAGCTTCGGATTTCCTGCGGGAGGTTGCTCTTCGTCATCCAGATCATCATCGTTGTCGGTATCTCGATCATAATCTACCTGCTCCATGTTGACATTATCTCGTGGTTGAGAGGCGGATGGATTCTCATCGGCGACGTGCTCCATGGGGCAGTCGGATGTCTCATCTTCCTCGTCACCAGCAGGGGATTCCTTCAAAGGAGATGCACGTCTCTTCACTAGCGGCTTCGGCGAAGGAGCCGCACTGCCGGATTGTCCAAAGATCATGTTGAGAATCGGCATGTCTTCGAGGTGATCAAGTATACACGATTGCAAAGGTCGGAATGGTTGTAAACCGAAAGTGGCTGCTGATGCAGACACATATTTCTTGAGATTCAAAAATGGGTCAAGTGCAAAAACACGCATCACGGTTTTGAGGAATTGAAAATGTGCAAAATGAAAAACTCATGCATCAGAATTCGTGGACATGCGGATCATGCCCAGGTTCCCCAATAAGCAAACATGGATTCTGCTATACCGACTCCTGCAAAGGCAATGATGTCGGGTCCGTGCTTCGTATTGTGTGCTAGCCACTCAACCAAAAATGCCTTGTTCTGCAACATAGTACGGAAAGGTGGATGTGCATCAACATTCAATAGATTGCCGGTGAGGACGGCCTTGATGAGCTCGTCTGCTTTAGCTGAATGCTTGGTCAGCGAATCTGCCAGGAAATCTTCACTTCGTACATGTGCAAGGTCATGCATCTGTGCGCTGTTGCTTTCTTTTCTTAACATTTGGATCAAGGGCATTGTTTCTTTCTGTTCCGGTTGATGTGTTGTGGATGCTGCGGTGACAAGATTATTCGCATCAGTGCGGATGTGTACATCTGCGATTTCGCCTGTTATGTCTGACCAGAGACGGCGAAGAAATAATGCTGAACCGTAACACCGCATCAGTCCGTGCAATTCTGCAACAGTAGTGGACATTGTTACGGCGGTGAGTCGACCAATGAGCCTCTCGAGTTCGATGAGCCCTGGCGAAGATCTCTTTGTTCTGCAAGGAATATAACATGCGCACGTTGGGATGACTTATCTTCATTGTTGCGACAGGATGCATCTGGATAACCAACTATGCGTGACTTGCCACGAAGGGGCCAGAATCTCATACTAAGCGGAATGCTTTTGATGGTTCTGACTGTCTTGCTGATGGCGCGAACGTCCTCAATGGTCGGAGATGATGCCTTGGATGCGCACCTGGAGAATTGATAACCAATGTGGAATTGCGTTCGCGATTGCAACCAATTGATCTGACCTAAGACACTTCTGTATGCAGTCTGCATTTGTGGAGTGAGAGGAGTGTCGTCCTTCAGGTATTTGTCAAAGGTGATCTCCTGAAGTTTGTCAATGGCAACGTTCTGATGGACATTGATGTACCAGCCATGCTTGTCATTGATGTAGCAGCCATGCTTGTCGTCTTGCTTCCATTGGATGCGTTGTCCTACGAAGAGGCAATCATTTTTGTCTTCGGAACCAACTTGAAAATCCTTATGAAGTCGTCCCATGATTTCCTTCTCGACACATCATCACCCGTCATAAGAAGATCACCAACATGAAGAGAAAGTGCTCCATGAACTTGTCGATTCTTGGCATTGTTACCGGAAACGGGATCCATGAGGTAATCAACTGCTCCTTCAAGATCGAAAGTATTGGATGACTTCTTTTGACTCACCAATGCGGGTTTCGGAAGCTGCTTGCCGTAGTGTACATATGTACAACGGTCTGCCCTGGTTGGCACCAGTCTGTAAGAACGGAGTGCCGAATCAAGGATGTTCCACCATCTGCGGGGTGCGTCATTCAACCCGTAGGCAGGCTTCTTCATGCGCGCTCCAATGTGTGGTGGATATCCCATTTCAGGAGGGATCTGACAAATGATGTCACGAGTATGCTTCGCCTTGAGGAATGCTGTCTTCAAATCCATGTGGAATATATTCCAGCCCTTATTTGCGGCTGCTTGGATTGCAAGGCGGAAGCCACTCCTGGATGCAGCAGGACTGTCTGTCTGCTGATCGTTCTTCTGCTTGTCTTGGAAGCCCCGGAGGACGCAGCGAGCCTTGGTCTTTAGGAAGTTACCATCCTTGTCTTGCTTTAGGGCAAGGACCCAGCGACCGGTGACCCAGTTCCTGACATGAATCTTGCGTGTGTCGACCAAGTCGAACACTTCGTTATCGAGCCAAGATTTGCACTCTAGAAGCTTAGCTTCATGGAATTGCTTCTGATAAGCTCTTGTCTCAGTGGCTGTCGCTTCCTTCCGCTTCTTGCCAATGAGCACGGATGTGGATGAAGCCTTCAAGGATTCTTGTTTGGATGAGTACAAGACTAAGAGTGCACGGTCATCGTCGGTCATGTTCTTGCACAACCGGTCAACATGATACTTATCTGTGTATTTCTGATGAGAGAATCCACATCGGGGCGATGGGTTGCAGGTCCCTTTCACGCGTCCAAGGAGGACAGGGTTGCCTTCAATATCTCTCGGAACCGTAAAGGATCCGGTATTCGCACAGATCTTCTGCTCGGCTGTCATGAATGACCAGTGTGCCTCATCAAGAACGAGATCAGCTTCGTGATCATTGTAAGCTCTGGTCCTCTGAGAGTCTTCTGATTCTCTATCTTCTTGGTCAGTATATCTCATGGTTCTCTCTGAACTTCCAGTGCCGGATGAGGTCGGAACGTCGTATTGTACCGGCAAGTTTGCTGGGTTGTTCGGATTGAAATTGGGTGAAGACGCAGGTTCATTTCTGGGAGAATGCTCAGGTGACTCATCATTGTCATCTGGCTTCTTCTTCTTCTTCCCAGTTTTCTGCTTCTTGGATGGACTGCCCTGCACGGGTGCAGTTGTTTCTTCTTGCTCAAGTGTTGGCAGTTCAAGATCTTCATCATGGTCTTCTGCTTCGGGATTCGTCAAAATTGCAGGTGGCGAAGGTACCACGACAGTCAGAAGAATTGGTTGAGATGATTGCGACTGTGACGGCAAAGAGACATCACCCCCCAGTCGATTGAGTCCGCTTGAGGATGAAATGGACTGTTTTTGCCGTTTAAGCGCTGAATCTCCTCTGCCAGGCTTGTCGTGTGGCGGCAACGGTGGATCTACTGGACTGTCTGGTGATACACCTTGCGGTGCTGGCGGCATGGGATGATCAGGCTGATGTGGAGGATCCGGAGGAGGATCTGACATGTGCTCGTCCGGTGGAGTCGGAGGTCTTGGATCAAGCATGGGATGGTCCGGTTGATCAGGTGGCTGCTGTGTGTCAGGTTGTCGAGGTTCATCCGTTGGATCTGCTGGATCCGTCTCGATGGGCATCGGCTTGATAGCCGGCGCATCTGAGAATGACTGATGAACGGATGAAAACATCACTGCATGCCAAGTCTTCGGATCATAATTCTCCCAATTGCATTTGGATGCAGGCAAGACCCAAATTCTATTCAGCTGATCAGGTTGCCAGAAGGATATGATCGCATCGTCCGGAGGTGACGTGATTGGCATGTTAATGCCGATGGTGTGGACGTATGCTGTGCATGCATCTTACTGAGTGGATGAGATGCACAATTGTCTCAACTTCTCGCAACCATTCCACATGTTCTGACATCGCCAGTCATTAGGATCTTGTTTGAAGATATCGATCTCAGTCCCCGGTGGGTACTGCTTCATCGTCTTCTGAAACTTTTGGACTACCGAAACTTGGATGACCAATGGTTGAACGTCCTTGTTGAATGGGAGGTCCTGAATTCTGACCACAAGACTACTGCTAGTCATGTTGAACTCTTTGTCAATGGCTTCCATCTCCTTTCTTAGGATGTCAACCTGCTTGATGGTGAATGGTTCGAAAAGGTCCTCCAAGAGGTACACCTCGTTGTCAAGTGGTTTTACCTTCAAGTGTCGCAGGAGAATGTGCGCGAGATCCTGACAGAACTGGTAAGGATACACCTGTGCCAGTTTGGTTCTGCTTCCGTCTAAGAACCCAGGACCATTCCTTTTGAGCATACCCCAAAAATACGTGTTTTAGCATATTTTGGGCTATTTTGGGCATGTTTGACAATGATGCTCGCAAGGTAAGGTGCAAAGCTATTAATTCGATTAGGGACAGCCAAGGGCGCAGCGAGGGTTTAACTTGCTCTGATGGACTCTGCAAACAGGCCTGGGATTAAAGCTGCTACGTTAATTTTCGGTGATGATGAGAACTCATTTCGGCTTCCGAACAAGGGTAAGCACGTGGGTTAGTTTAGGCCCCAGGGTACGCCCCAAGGGTAGCCATGTCCTCAATTCTCCAATCCTGGGAACAGGAGTTGGGGGCGGTTTGGGAGTCTTTTCCCCCGGAAACATTAACAATATACCCCGAACCTTGCCAATTTGGGGTATGCTCAAATCAGGGCCCAATTTCCACGGCATACGCAGCCTGACTTGAGCATACCCCAACCCCACCATTCCACCAAAACACACATTCCGGACCCTGAAGCTGGGGACCTAGTGAAGGGGGGAAGCCGACCGCAGTGCCATGCCATAGTTTCCCACAACAAGTGCTTTTTCGGTGGGACAGGTCCCAGGATTGGTTGGAACAGCTTTCACTGCAGTTTACAAAAGCTGATCCGGGTTTCCATCATGTGCAGAACCATGCTGGCCACAGCAAGGGATCAAATCAGGCGCAGAATTGGTAAACAGTTCTTTGAAAGCTCTCACCTTTTTCACTTTGCGTTGACCCTTCACCGGCCACAGAAAGTGCATAGCAAAAACCTGCGTGATGCAAATTGGAGTAGGCTAAAACCTTGAAAACTGTGCCAAAACTGGTCGGGGTATGGTCAGGTATGGTGTAGAGTTCTTAGATTCCGAAAGTACCAGCATTTCCCTCGGGGTTGATGCTCGTGCTGGACTGAGCTGGTAAAATTTTTACACTTTCTGAAGATTGGTCTCATTACCTCGGGAGGTAAACAGTGCATCAAGCTCGTGGGCTTGAGACTTCTGAGTCCGGATTCAGGATCCTTCAGTCCGTATGGAAATCTGCCCAGGTCACGGATGGATCTGAAAATAGTTGCTGCATACAGTTCAGATACCATATCTTGGATGTCTGAGGATTTTCAATGATGAAGTATCTTCCGTGCTTCAACTGATATCGCGCAATGGATGCCACAAACTCAACCATGCGAAGATAGCGTTTCCGCTTCTCCCAGACTCTTTGTTGGTCTTGTTGGATGTTCTGCATATTTGACCACGGTCCACAGACCGGTGGCATGAGGATTACATCAGGTCCTTGCTCCTTGATGATCTCCATGACCATGTGTCGTCCCTTGGATGTCATTACGTCGAATCCAGTGCGGATGTCTACGGGAGTCCCAACCTTAAGACCTGTGAGTACGCAGCATTGACTGAATCTGGCACTTCCTGCAAAGATCTCGAGAACGTGGATCTTTCCTTTACGTACACAATTCCAATGTGCTTGTTCAGGAACGGATGTGAGGTCCTCGACGAACATGTTCTCTGCCGGATGAGGTGCTGCAGGCTTGCGAGTTGTGTTTCCCGCGATGCGTAATGGCACTGAGGATTTTGGCTTAGGAGCTGGTGCGGGTGACTCCTTCTTCTTGGAATCGGCTGAGGAGCCGGCTTGCTCTTTCTGCAAGGATTCTCGCTCTTCTGGCAAGAGAAGATCAATTCCAGGTTTGTCGGAGGGATGGTTTCATCCTTTCTGACCTTTGTCATGTCCGCCCTTTCCGTTGCCATTTTCATAGGATGGAAAACCCTTGTTTCCATCATAGGGATATTGGAATTTGGATTTTCCTTTCTTTCCCTTCTTTCCTTTGCCTTTTCCCCAATATGCCTGGTCGTAGGGATCATAGTTTTCATTGGCCATATTGGCCTTCCCGCCAGAACCGCTTTTTCGAAAGGGTTTGAAGCCACCTCGTTGGTGACTGCCCTTTTTGTTTCCTGATTTCCCTTTTCCTTTTCTCTTTTTGAATCTGAAATTCCGCCCTGACACTTTTCTTGCTATGAACGCATCGTTCTCTTCGAGGACCCAGAATGTCTCTTCATCGTTGTTTGACATGAATCCTTCAAGTCCATCTTCATCTTCAACCCAAAAGCCTTCTTCTCCTTCGTATTCGCCTTTTGCAAGATCCTGATGAAGGAGTCAACTATTTCAAGAACACGCTGAAGAAGTACTTCCTGAAGGGTGCGACCAACGTGTATCTGTACAGGCTCCTCAGTGTCTTCAATCATAGAAGGCAGAACCAAGAGTTCCTCATTTTTACCTCAAAATTCGACATCCTTCTCATGAGATTGAAGGCAGCATGGATGGACTTGATGCCCGTCTTCACGGCACAGTCCCCATCATTTCGACAGTCCGTACAGGACGCAAACGCAAGAACACTTGCTCGACATCAGCAAGCAGCTGGTACTCGAGTACCGCCTCCAGTCCTGCTCAACGAGGATGATCCGACAGTCCTCAGACAGTATATCACGGAAATGCAGGACAGACAGCGGGACGCATTTCTCTACGGGGATAATCTCATTGCGCAGTTTTTCATCATTCAGAGTGAGGTGTCAGATCAGCAGAGAGAAAGACTAACCAGTGCTATGTCACTGAGAAACATTTCACTAGAGCGCTACTCCTATGAGATGCTGAAGACGCATTACCATGAACTCTTCATCACGACCAGGACATCCATCCAAGATCCATCCATCCGACCTCAAGGAGGCAACCGAAGCAACACATTCTTCATCCTCGAACCAGCTGACGTTTCCGTCGTACGATGGCGGCTGCTTGGCGGTCATCGATAAGTTGAGTGTTTCCTCCGTATAGCCGGATGATTTGGCCATACTTGAATAGGCCTCCATGAAGCCTTCTCCATCGGATGACATTTTTCCTTGGATCTCTGCGGAAAACCTGCTCCGCTACCACAAATTGAGGCCCACTGCCGGGGGTACCTATCCCAGAAGGGAACTGGTACCTTGTGGTAGTAGAGGTCGTTTATTTTCCCTGGATCTATTCCGGAGAGAGTCCAATATGCCAATATGGATGCTTGGAGGATGGATTGTCCCTGGTGGCTTGGATTGACTGTTATACCTGTAAAGCGGTCTGCAAGCCTTCTATCAATGTACCATGCGTCTGATGACTGTACAATTGAAATAGAAGGGCCTTGGGCCAAAGGTTGCAGGAGATCAAGTGTTCAACAAACCAAACACAGGGGGGGTAGGGTTTTTGAGGGTTTGAGGGAGCCGTTGCCCAAACCATCGTCGGAAGTCAGCTGCGTGTTCTGAAACGCGGAAGCCGACCAAAACCCCCCAGGGACTTCTATGTTAGCATTTATCAAAAGCCTGGTTGTTTCTTCGACTAACCTGCAAAAAAAAACCTTCGGAGCTTCCTGTTTAACTCCAGGGAGTGTACCACCTAAATACCATAATCCTTGGACCTGATTCCAGTAGGAGACAGCAATCCGACAGAAAGAGACATCTCAATGACCAGCTGTTGGTTGACACCCACGCTTCCTCAGCCTTTTTATGGTTGGATGCAGGATGCATCCTGGTTGAGTGGCTTGCCAATAATCTGCATGCCTCCGCAGAGATGGTGAGACATTGGGGCAGCCGTTGTTTCAAGTCGCTTTGAACTTTATCCGGGAATCAGGGAAGCCCCGCAAAACGTGGTTGGTGAACTTCATTCCCACCTAAATAACGTCCACCAAAGGGTCCCCAACTGAATACCCAAGTGTGGTTTTTTTGGTGGTTCTTTGTCCGTTTGACGTGGTCCTTCCTTCAAGACCTCGATGCGACATCCGCAGCCGAAGGTTTCGCTTCCTCAAGTTGACTTACGAGGGGACGAGAAATGTAAAGCCGGGGTTGACATGATCAAAAGAGCCACAGCGAAGAGCGGAGGTTTGCAGCAAAATGGAGCTGGTGGAGAAGCCTGAGAGCTACAAGCAGCCAGAGCCCAAGATCGGACTTCGCAACCCTGCAACTTTGCGACCACTTGTGTACGCATGACAGAAAGATCCAGAAAGCGTATGAACTACTTGTGGGAAGTACCAGTATGTGTGCGTGTGTCAGTGTGCGCATCGAATATTTGGTGCCACAATCAGGGAGTTGAATTATTGTTTCAACTTGTGGAATGCGCGCATGGCTAGTTCTCGGGCCTCCTGCTTGCCTGCGGTACAAGCAAGAGCTGTGTCTCACACATACTGCGATTGTTCACGTGAGTCGTGTCTTGGTCATTGCAAACTGCACCTCATGTTGAGTTCCGCCGAGAGACTTATAATGTCTGTTGTGTGTTGTGTGTTGTGTGTATTGGCCATATTCGTCCATGCTTGCAGCATATGTTTTTGAACAGCAGTGGTTCAACCACGGATTTCGCATGCTGGGTAGAAGCAAACTTGCATGGTCCACAACTGCCCATTGAGATGACAAGAGTAAACCCTTCGCCCTTCCTGATTGAATCCTTAGCAGCTTGCTCGGCAGAGGGGAGTAATGATTCTTAAGATTCCGAGCCTGAAATTGCAGTAGCCGCATCTTCAATCAGAAGGTGTTTCCTCCCCTGAGGATAGAGGAGAAACATCCTGACATCGCGTTGTTCAGCCAAGTGCCGAACAAGGCCGCGGGGATTGAGTTGAGACACGGACGCAGACATGGGGCCCTTGGTCGCGCTTGGGCTAACTAGTTGCTCCCTTGCTGAAGCTGTATGACAGACGCGAGCGGGTTTTTCCTTTGTGAACATCAGCGTGTCGCGTATTTGTCTTTAGTTGGCGGTTTGGATTGGTGGTTTGGGGATCTGACAGACGCGAGCGGGTTTTTCCTTTGTGAACATCAGCGTGTCGCGTATTTTTCTTTAGTTGGCGGTTTGGATTGGTGGTTTGGGGATTTGAACCCCTGGTTCTTGTAGAGATAGGAAACCAGCCCCACACCTTCAAACCACCCACCAAGGGGGAAGCTGATTTGATTCATGGGGTCATGGGGCCAAACTTGGCTGGTCGAGCTCTTTGCAGAAATTGCAGAACTGGCTTGTCGAACCTTGGCCGTGGGAGAGCTTGGTACGTACCTTCGCGCATTTGACATGACCAACATCCCGAAAGGTGCTGGTCCAAACGGGTCCCTGACTCGGCTTGATCTTAAGGCCAAGCAAAACGCCTTGTGATGCTCCAAAAGAGAGCCTGCTTTGTTCATTTGTAGGGGGAATGGTCAAACACATCCATTGCCCAGGGGATGACAAGAGGGGGTAACGAGCCCGGAAGGATATGTCAGTGGGGGGGGGCAAGAAACTGCTTGCCCGACATCAACTGGCTTGCCAGGATTCTCAGCAAGCACGGAGCAAGCCAATCTGGAAAACGCCACGCCCCAGTGCTTGTCCATGGTCACAATGTTAAAGAAGCCCTCGAAAAGGCACTGTTCTTGCCAGCATCCTATAGAAAACCACCCATACAAGCAAAACAACACACAGCTACAACCCTTCCACCCACAGATGTGGAAAATGCACAGGCAGCCAAAAGGCTTCGTTTGCGGGTCCAGGTAGAGTCCGCGCCCCACGCACCCAGCAGTTTGTAGAGCTTGCAGGAACATCAGGGACAAAATAATTGTGTTTTTTGATACCCTTTTTCGGGTTGGTTTACAAGGGGAACCAGCCACCCATTTTGGGGGTTCCAAATCATATTTTGAGACACCCTAAATGGCTGCGGCTCAAAAATGGGGTACCCCCAAAATGGAACCCGAAATGGAACCCGAAATGGACATGGACTAACACCTGCGGTCTACCATTTGGGTAAAGAGGATGACTAGACCATGGGGGAGTTGATTCGCCATCTTCCACCCTGCATGTCTCAAATAGGGAATCCTCAGAACAGGTGTCCAACGTAACTACCTTCACCATTCCCCTGTAAACCCCAACGATCCCAACGAAAATCCCAACGCAAATCCCAAGCACCCAACGAAAACGAAAATCCCCAACGGAACCAACGAAGCCAACAAATGTTTCGATTCCCATTTCCATGGCCAGTACCTTCGATTTTTCTGTAAAGCCCCTGTAAACCTGCAACTACCGTCCCCAAGCGAAAAATCCCCTTCACCAATCCCCACCATTCCCCTGGTAAACCCCGGGTTTTGATTCGATTCCCCGACCGAAAAAAATCCGCAAGCACCGAAGGGCGACCGAACGGCGCCGCCCAAAAAACGCCTCGAGGACTGGGCGCCGCTGCCCACGCCGCTGGGCAGCTTCATGGGCTCGGAGAGCCGCAGGCGCGGCCCGGTTGGTTTGGTGTGGGTTGGTTCGTTTTATTTCGGGGGGGTTGGTTTGGTTGGGTTTGGTTTGTTGGTTTGGGTTGGATTGCTGGTTTGGTTTGCTGGTTTGGTTTGGTGTTGTTTGTTTTGTTTGTTTTGGTTGGTGGTTTCGTTGGTTTGTTGGGTTTGGTTTGTTGGTTATGTTCGGTGTTGTTTGCTTTGGTTTGAATTGATTTGTTGGGTTTGGTGTGGGTGTGGCCGGGTGTGGGTGTTATGTGTTCTTCTGGTTGGGGGGGGGGGGGTTGGTTTGTTTTGGTTTGTTCTGGTCTGTTGGTTTGTTCTGGTCTGTTGGATTGGTTTGGCTTCGTTTGATTTCTTTGTGTCTTGGATTGAATCTTTTTTTGGGGGTGTTAGTTTTGGTTCTCTGGTTTGTTGGTTTGGTTTGTGTTTCTGTGGTTTGTTTGCGTTGATTGTTGTTTGTGTGTGTGTGTTTGGTTGGTTTGGTTTGGCGTTGTTTGTTTGTTGTGTTTGTTTTGCTTTCTTTGTTGGTTTGGTTTTGTTTGTTTTGCTTTTGTTTTGGTTTGAGTTGATTTGTTGGATTCGGGTTGTTTTGGTCCTTTTTTGTTGGGGGTTGGTTTCGTTTGTTGGTTTGGTTTGTTGTTGTTTGTTTTGTTTGGTTTCGTTTTGCTTCGTTGGTTTTTTGAGTTGGCTTGGTTTCATTTGGTTTGTTGGGTTTGATTTGTTTGGGTTTGTTGGTTTTGAGTTGGTATGGATTTGTTTTGGTTTGTTGGTCATGTTCGGTTTTGTTTGTTTTTTGTTTTTTTTGCGCGGGGGGTGTTAGTGTGGGTTGGCTTCGTTTGATTTGGTTTGAATCGATTTGTAGGTTTCGGATTGTTGTGTTTTTTGTTGTTGGAGGGATTAGCTGGTTGTGTTTCCTTGTTTTTCTGGTTTGTTGGTTTGGTTAGCTTTTTTTGTTGTTTGTGTTTGTTTGCTGTTTTTTTTTTTTGTTGGTGTCGGCTTGTTCTGGTTTGTTGGACTGGTTTGGTATTGTTTGTCTTGGGTGGAATTTATTTCTCGGTTTCGGGTTGTTGTTGTTTTTTGGTGTGGCTTTAGCTTGCTTGTTTGGTGTTTGGTCTGGTTTGATTTGCTTTGGTGTGTGTGTGTGTTCTTTGTTTCTGTTTGTTGGTTTGTCTTTCTTTGTCTGTTTGGGGCTTGGTTTTGCTTGGTTTGAATGAATTTGTTGGTTTGGGTTTGTTTGGGTTTGTTTGGGTTTGTTTGTTTGCTTTGTTTGCTTTGTTTGCTTCCTTGCAGGACGGATGAGAGCAGCGACGCTGATGGCAGAGAGGAGGGCCGCCGCAAGGACGGCCGAGAAAACCTCGGGCACTCATGAAGGTTGCTCTCTCACGTGGTCTCCTCCCAACGGGTTTGACATTTTAGGATACTAGGGTCAGTTCTTTTTGGGGGGTACCCAAATTTGGGGGTTAAAAGGACACCAACAGGAATGTATGCCGCCATTCATGTGGTCCCCTTATTTGAAGACACGTCCATTGAACATCTTATTTTCCGCTTATCCAGATTGGGGGCCATGTCTTGGAGGTCAATTTGACTCTCTCAAGTCAAAGATTATGACTCACCCAGATGGATGAATTTTGAGGATCACAACCGGGGGGCGCTGGAAGAAAAGCTGTATTTTAGCCCTCCACTTCCCGTTTGCGCATGTTTCGAACATTGTATTCCCACCGGGATAAAATCAGGGTTCCCTGCTGTATATGAGCGCCCAGCAAACCTTTGGAAGACCAATAATATGTCAAGGGCCGGACGTGTAGTAGAATGTGCCAAAAGTCTGCAAAACGGTAGGGTTACAAACAAAAGATACCTCGAGTAGATATGGTTGACTACCCTTACGCAATGCAAGGAAATGACAAGCTGCCAGAGTGTACTTCGTATCCTACACTTTTGCTGTAAAAGCTTAAACTTTCGAGCCGGAGCGGCCAAAGTGTACTTCCGTTGCTACCTGCACTTTTAAGCCGGAGCCTGCCAAAGTGTGCTTCCTTCACTACACCTCTGCTGAACAGTTGCGTCGAGCCGGGGCTGCCAAAGTGTACTTTGTATTCTTGTGAAGCGCAAAATTATGCAAAACCTTGCGGAGCGATAGGTTTGCAGAAAAAGTCGCTGCCCAATGTCCTCGGCCTTCGCAAGTTTCTCATATGCTTAATTTGGATGTTAATACATCATCTTTGGAGCCAGTGTGCAGTGTGTTTTCTAGTTGCAGCCAACTCAGCCGACTTTTAAAGGGACCCTGTGTCAAGTCTGTCAAGTGGAGAGTTGCAGATTGGTTTTCGGGTACACCCTGACCTCCGTTTACCCCTGACAGCCTGCTAATCCAAGAAAGAAATTGACAGCCCTGCCTGATGAATGCGTTCTTCGTTTGTTTCGTTTGTGCTTCAACTAAAGTACTTCAAGTACATGCGTTTGTACTTTAGATCTTGATGTAGTTTGTGTTTCAACCAATGCTCAAACCCGCGCCAGGAACGGACGTGGGCCTCGAATCGCTCCTCCAGTGCGGATTTGGAGGTTGGAGGGGAGGGAGAGCGGTGCCAACGCTACCGCGTAGCAGAAACGAGTGCCTGGCAAAATGTAATGACCAAAGGAAAGACAGGACAACACCGGCAACAAATTTCCAATGATTCATGGATGACGGAGTCTGGGTTGCATGGTTTTCAATGCTCCAGTATAATATTTGCAGCGCGGCAATTACCAACCAGAACCAGGCAAAGCGGATTACATATTGTGATTAGGCCCCAGTGGACAGGGAGGAATGTGTTGCGAAGGGCTTTTTTGGGCGATGTTCCCCTCAAAGGTGAAGGTGAAGGTTGCCTGCTGAAATGGGACGACCCCTTTAATCAACCAGGGCGTTTATTCATCTTGGATCCCCCTTTGAAGCACGTAGCACTGCACAGGCCCAACCCGGAAGCCCCCGCGATACGATGTCAATGTTTACGATATTGCGTTGGCATCCTTACATGTCTAAGGATTAGTGACCATATGTTTGCGTCTGCATGTTTGACCAACACCGCTTACCGATTCGCGCCGGCTCACGCCGATTCGCGCCGGCTCACGTCAATTCGTGCTGGCTCACGCCGGTTCGCACCGGTTGGCACCAGTCAGACCGATTCACACCAGTTAGCACCAATTCACGCCGGTTCTTCTTTGCTTGTAGCTGTTCTTTCTGAATGCTCGTGGGTGGTGAAG
The DNA here is from genome assembly GCA_963377175.1 of Effrenium voratum. Classification (NCBI taxonomy): domain Eukaryota; class Dinophyceae; order Suessiales; family Symbiodiniaceae; genus Effrenium; species Effrenium voratum. The sequence continues at coordinate 268,867 of CAUJNA010000262.1, forward strand.
TTGACAACACTGACTCAGGCAAACACAGTATCTCAGTTGTGTTGAAACTAAAGTCAGGGCAGCGCAGTGCCCCAAGTCAGTGGGACAAGCTGCAAGCAAGACACCACTAGTTGTTCTTGTCCACTATATGCTTTTACATGAACCCATGGCGGCGCGCTGTACATCTCGACTGCTTCCTGCTTGATGTGTTGACCCACTAGTGGCACCACGGCGCAGCTGTAGAGGAAACACATAAGCGGTTCATGGAGAAGTGACGGTGCATGAAGCGGATGCCTCATACGGTATGACTCATACGTCTATGCTGTAGCAGCTATTGCCAAGCTGGTGAAAAAAAACTTAAATCCTTTCTCATGATGGACCTCTCCTGCAATGAAAGGAATACTCATGCAATGACTGCTGCCTTATTCAGGTGAAGGTGGCCAACAGGATTCGATCACTGTGATTTTGCTAAAGCACTTGTAGCCGACACTTGCCATTTGCAGATCTGCCCAGCCTTCACATGCTCGGACCTCCATTTGGCAGGTTGGGGACTCCCCATCGCACCGGTCCCGCGGGACCCCCCGGCCAGGGAGCGCGCGACTGGGAGTGGGAGAACTGGCAAGATCCCAGCAGTGGGCCGGGGTTCCCAGAATCTCAGCCCGGTGGGTGAAACCCCATCGATACCTTGAGGGCTGAAGGTTTTTGGGCAGAAACCCCTCTCGGAGTTTTTTGCCGCTGCAGGTTCTCAAAGTCAACAAAACAACGGCTTTCCTCAAAACTGCACCTTGGGATGTGGACAAAATGGGGCTACCCGACGGAGGCGTTCCATGGATTCCATTTCAGAGAGGTGGTTTCCTGGTTTCAGCCAAAAGCCAGGAGAAACCCCAGGATTGGCCGTGGTCTAAAACGAAATCCGGTTTCGAAGAGTCACGAAATTGCAGACACGGGAGGACGACAGCATTTCACACGAAAGCCGAGGGGAGCTTGTCCCATTTTCCCTCATGGGGAACAAAGCATATTGCTTGTGAGTCATATGCAACAATGCATCTAAGGCAACTGGAAGTTTGCGATCCGGCGATGCGTTTGCGTCGCCAAAACACTGTCAGCAATGCACAGATTGCAGCTTGCGGAGTCCTTGGGGCTCCTCCCTATCCAACTTGCTGGGCCACATGTTGCGCAGAATTCTGACCCATTCCTGGCAAGTTCTGGAGTTAGTTTGGCTTCATTCCGGGTACACTCATCCCATGTGATGCCCAAGGCTCGCCCAATGACGAAGTGTGGCGCACGGCGACTCGTATCACATCAATCAAACTATTTGGAGCGGCCGTTCTACTCGAGGTTTCCGAAGTGGGGTCAATCTATGGGAAGGAGCGCCCACGGATCAGGTGGTCGGACAGCCGACGCCGGGAGGAGTGGTGCGCAGCCTCAGATCTGGGTCCATTTAAAGGTGCTCCCATTGTGGAATGTTTTTTTCACGGAATCCCAAAAAGGGCGGGTGTTGCTTCTGCTTTCCCGTTAAATTCACCACAAAAGCTGAAGATAAACGGGTACCGTCAAAAAGACACGCCCCCTGTCATGTCAACCGTCACACATTCCAATTTGCACGCGTTTGCGCGACTTCCTGAATTGGCACGCTGTCACTTCCATGTGAACCTCAAATGTTTACTTTCATGTCTGTGTCCTGAACAAGTTCTCAGGAGGATTGTCTAGGTTTGATACAACCAAACAAATCGCCCACCACAAATCGTTGTTTTTGTTAGAGATCCTTGTAATTCGGTTGTTTTGTTGGCCTGATTGTTTGTTTGATTGCTTGCTTGCTTGTTATTTGGTTGTTTGGTTGTCTTGCTTGGTTGCTTGGTTGCTTGGTTGCTTGGTTGTTTGGTTGTTTGGTTGCCCTGGTTGTTTCATTGTTTGGTTGCTTGGTTGTTGGGTTGTTGGGTTGGTTTGTTGTTTGCTTGTTTGCTTGCTTGTTGCTTGGTTGTTTGGTTGTTTGGTTGTTAATTTGTTTGTTTGTTTGTTTGTTTGCTTGCTTGTTTGTTTGTTTGTTTGTTAGTTTGCTTGTTTGTTTGTTTGTTTGTTTAGTGGTTTGGTTGCTTGCGTGTTTGCTTGTTCTCTTGTTTGTTTCTTTGCTTGCTTGCTTGCTTGCTTGCTTGCTTGCTTGCTTGCTTGCTTGCTTGCTTGCTTGCTTGCTTGCTTGCTTGCTTGCTTGCTTGCTTGCTTGCTTGCTTGCTTGCTTGCTTGCTTGTTTGGTGGCTTGGATGTTTGCTCACTGGGTTGTTTGGATGTTTAGTTGTTTGCTTGCTTGATTGTTTGGATCCTTTGCTGTTTCATTGTGTGGTTGCTTGGTTGTTTGAGCAGCTGCGGCATGTCCGGTGTATCTAAGCAACTGGTTTCCGTTTGGTAGGGCCTTCACTGCCATTCGCCAATCTGGGGCAGTTCTGACATGGGGTCGTGCAGACAAAGGCGGAGACATCAGCCAGGTGCAAGCGCAGCTTAGCTTGTAATTTGGTTGTGGTACAGCATGGACGGCGCAAACCGTGCTGACAGTAAGGAACAGCAGGTGCAGTCCACAGTTGGATTCGGCATCCGAAGCGAGTCTTAGAGTTCAGATTTGGGGTTTTGTGTGTTTCGGTTGGTTTTGGTTTGGTGTTTTGTGTGGTGCCCCTGCTTTGACACACGCATCTTCTTGGGGATGACTTGATGCCCAGGCACCAAATTGTCACTAAGTTCGAGATGCAGACCGAATACCCAGTGTGGCTGAAGTTTGGCTTTAAAGGTCGTTGCTCCCAGGTTCGACCCTTGTGAAGCGTGGCTGAAGTCCGCAATGCCAGGGGTTCAGCTGGGTTGTTTAGGATCAATCCTCAATCCTTTTGCCAGATGAGCGTTCTCTTATAGTGGCGCGCCCACACGGATTACGGACGGAGGGATCCACCCATTTCGGTGCCGGTTTAGTTACGTGGGTGTGTCTTTTTTAGGGGTACCCCCAACATGGAGCTCGGTTTTCCGTTTGGTTTTCCTTTAAACTAACCAAAAATGGGATACCATCAAAAAAGACGAGCCACCCACATTGGACATGTTCCAATTTTGGTCTGAGTCTCCCGCAAATGTCGGAGAACGAGACGCATTGAAGCGTTCGGACAGGTATGGCCGCGGCCGGATGCAATGGGCCGGGTGCTCAGATTGGCGATGAGCATTAATCCGCGGGTCAAGGGCTTGGTGGTTTCCCAACTGAAAAGAATGCTGAAAAACATCCAACCAATGAAACCCATGGTTTAATATGGAAAGCATGGGGATTGGCAACAGCTGTCCACGAGCACAGTCCAAAAGTGGCCTGTCAGGGGATCCATCCGTATCGCATGTGGGTCCCGATCGGGGTTTCATATTGGCGCTTTGTGAGATTCACCCGGCTCCTGGGAGTTGAGCTGGTGTGACAAGGCTCACGCTTTCTTAGGTCTTTTGGAAACAATGTCATGGTTGAACCCAACATATTTGTGGTCAGTGCTGGTGCCTTTACTGCTGTTTGCCGTGGGCACTCCTCGCAAACTGAGACTTGCCATTCGGCGATGCCCGCCAATGCTGCGTATGAGTTTGACACGGAGAAGCACTGAAGAACGCAGTTGAAGCTTCTGGATCTAACAGCGATTGCAAGGAAGAACCTGTGCTGAAGCAGAACATTGGAACCTAGAGAGAGAGCTCATGATTGAGAAGAAGATAAGTTTCACATCTTTGTTCGCACGCATTGATGCTCTGATCATTCCTCATCACCTCCATTTGTCAAATATCATAGCACAGAAAGCCTGCATTGGTTGGATTGAATGAAGGACATACATATCCTTCAAGTTTCGCCTCAGTGAGGAAGATTTGCGCAGATTCCAGCGCTGAGCACATACATCCCACGTGAGTCAGAATATGTTCAACAGAAGTTACAGGAACCTAACATATGTTTTGTTCAAAACAATACTTCTCCACAAGCGAGTAGTTTCAGGTTGCATGTGTTTTGGGGGTATGTCCGGCGAAGTTACAAAATGACGATTTGTTCAAGATCCTTTTGAAATGAGCATGTTTGCTGGTAGAGTCTATGCAGTCTTCAATGAAGGGTGGCTGGGTGGATTGGGTGGGCTCACGGGGGGAGGGGCGCGTATTTTCAAGGAGAACGGGTCGTTTGCTTTCCTTCGCTCGAAGATTGAAGGCGTGTGCTACAGCTTGCGCTTGGTTTGAGGTGGCCAAGCCGAAGCCAGGCGAGGACGGGAGAAGGTTGCAGCCTGATGCAACTGCTAAAACGGTCCCTTGAAACCCAACAGTTTCACCGGTTTCCAGCGGGTCACGTGAAGCCGCCCCAAAGACAGCTGGCCAAGCGGCCGTTGAGAGGCAACCGCCGCATGTTTAGGAGAGGCTGGGTGGCTACCCTTTCATACAAAGATCCCTCCAAATGGATTGTTTCGTGCTGGCCTCCATTCAAAATCGACCGAAGTTGCCCTTGGGAGCAGCAGTGGGTGTTCTTTTATGTGCCTTTTAGCCAGCTCCCGCCCACCTGGTCATTGTTTGCAAAATGTTGGACTGCTTTGTTGAAAGCCTCCTGGGGATCGTTCACAGTTGCGTCGAATTCTGCGTCAGATGAACGTTTTACTCGAACAAACGTTTGGCAATCATTTGACTCGATGCTCGAACGGCGCACGGTTTAGGATTTCGGTTCCATTTGCTGAGGTCTGACAAATGTCAAATTCTTCCAATGTGGCCTTCCAAACAGAGAACCCCTGAATTTTGAAGCTATGAAGATTAGAGGTGGCACGAGCACATGGCATGAGCCCAGTTGCAGGCGAGTGTCCGCCAGTCCGGTCCCTTTGAAACTTGCAGCAGTTCAACCGAGGATTTTTCTGGAGGATAAGTTGTCAACTGGGGGTGACATTTCAACCTCGACAGGCAGTTGACACATTATCCCAAGACTTGAGCAGTGAGTGACTCACTTTGGCTATTTGTGGGCAAACAAACTGGAACTTTGGTGGGTGACTCATATTATGCGCTGTTCCAAGTCCATATTGCGTATTTGTGATGGCTCAGGTGACCCACCGCATAGCCACTATGTAAAAGAAACATACACATACCCTCGTTGTAGGCATCGACCTTTTGTGAGCAGTTTCCACTTTCTTCATGGAAACCAGTCACAGCAAAATCTACCGTTGGGTAGCCAAATTGCGAGGTACCCACCAGGCCTAGCTTCCTGGATTTGCTATGGTGAAAAAGGTGTTTTGTTCAGGTTCGTATATTTTTTTGGGTGGTTGGCCACATCCCGAACATTAGACAAGCGATGGTTTATCTTTGGTGCATTTTGCTTGGATGTTAGGACTTTACCTTTTTGCCAACTAATGGGTTTTCCGTCAAACCACGAAAAGTTAAACTTTTAGCAGGGGGGCAGAACGCAACGGGGCAGGCCGGGCTTTGAGCCGCGGCGCGGGGCAGGCGAAGAGAAGCCGGAGGCGCCGGATGCTCCGGAGGCCGAGGCCAAGCGCCCGAGCTGGGCGGAGAAGGCGCGGGAGGAACGCTGCAAGAACTGGTTTTGGGAAGCGTTTGAGGGGAGCTGGGGACTGATGATGGCTACGAAAGATTCCCAAAAGTGAAGGTCCAAAGATCCGGATCCAAATTTTGGCTGGATCTTTGGAGGTTCACTTTTTGGGAAATGTTGCAGATGGGTCAACAGCAATGAAGTTGGGAATGGCAACATTTGATGGCCCTATGCTTTCAACCTTCCCTCCTACAAAACCTGACTGGATTTTCCCCCAGGGGGAAATGGTGCAATCTCCAAACCATGAGCCTCCAGTCAGGAGTGAGGGTCGGGCTGGAAGGCTTTGGGAGGCCCTCCTCACAGGTGGGTTTGCCGTTTGGTGAGTCCATGCATCCATTGCTTTTGTTGCAGGACGGGAGACATGGGAGTCGTTCTAAGGCCCTTCTAAGGAATTGTCTGACTTGAGCAATGAAAAGGGCACGGCGATGAATCCGCGAAAGATTCGCAAAAGTAACTTTGTTTATTCGCGAAGAATGGCCGTTTTGAGACTAAGGCATTCAGAACAACCACCACATAGATGCGACGAGGGATGAACGACTTCTCATGTCAAAGTGCGGAATTTGGTGTAGCCTGATGTTGCCAGTACTTGGCTGTTTGTAGGATACTTGGTCAGAGTATGTGCCTGGATTGTTCCCGGAGATGCCACTCATTTGTTTTTGCCCAGTCTGGCCAACCAGCCAGCCAGCCAGCCGGCGAGCAAGCTCTGCAGGCAGCTAGCTATCAACAGCCCGGGAAATAAACATCCGATCTCATGAAGGATATGAGTGTGTGTTTTTCATAGGGGTCGGTTTCAAGGGAGCCCAACAGCTTTTGTTTGGAGGTCGAATAATTTTGACACATGCCCATAATATGAATGCTTGACCGCTTGGTGAAACCCTGAAGAAAATAAAGCTAATTGACTTTTGTCCGTTCAACCAACCAAACATGGGTCTCTAAAGAACGACGCACCCAACAAAAAACACACTAAACCAAAGCGCAGATTTGTCGCCTTCCTCCAAGTTTGGCTCAGCGCTCTCCCTTGCGAAGCTGGAAAGAAGTTGTCCGCGGTGCATCGGGTCCCAACACCCTGTGGTTTAGATCCCCCTTGGTCGTTTTGGATTTGGTTTTGGATTTGAACCCTCGGTTCTTGTTTGGGATAACTGGGGCGTTCCACCGGACCACCTCCAAACCGATTCGGCTCCAAACCACTTGGGAGGAGGCTGAATGGTTGCCGGCTGAAACCAGAATCCGAGATCTCGGGCGAAAAACCATCCGAGGTGTGCACGAACAGCTCACCCATGCCCAAGCCCTTGGGACTCACCCTGATCTTCTGGCTGGTGCTGTGGGGTCTACAGCACTGGATCTCACTTTGGCTGAAGAGCCGAACTTCGATCACAACAGCTGGGGGCGACTGAAAGGACCCACCGATCTTCTTTTGCACGTGTGTCGCCTATTTGAACCCTTGCAACTGGACGGATTTCCTGGAATAGAGAAGCCATTCAGAAAGCCAGGCCTCCAAATTACACCTGTGGTTGCGTCTCTGTTTCGTACTTTGGCAACCTTCCTGCGCCATGAAGGTGCTTGTTCATTTGCCCAGAGATGGTTTCTCTGTGGAAATGCCACCGGCTACGAAGATCAGCGAGCTGAAGGCATGGGCGACGTGTTTCGCCTTGCCAGGTGCGCGGCGGCCCTCCGAAGCCGGGATCCCCGGCCTAAAGCGGGGCGGGGTGGAAAACGGTCCCAAGCACCAGCCTTGAGGAAGCGGATCACACATTCCCCTTCGGATTTGTGAGTTGAGAAAGCTGAGGTCCCAAGCTCGCGCAGAAAGGCAAGCACTGCCAACTGGTCAAGCGCATGTCGCCAAAGGAAAAGCTTTTGATTCCCATGAGGAAGCCACGCAAACGGAGTCCTTGCTTTAGCTTGAGGACGTGAATGTACTGCAGGGATTGGCTCGCAAGGGTTTTCAAGGACAAACCAAATTACCGCGAGCTAGGCTCGGCTTCACTGGGTTCAGGGTTTGACTTCCAAGACCAGCCTTGCACAACCCTCCCTATTTAGATCGGCGAGCTTCAAGTCTGTGAGAATCCTTCGAGCCTCCCATCCACAAGCGAACCTCAGGGAGGTCCTGGACCACCATTTTCTTTAAAAGGGCCCTGGCCAGGAGGGTGTCCATTCCCGCAGGTGGCAAGCAAAGCCCAAAGCTGCAGCATCAGAGGTTCGCCAGCGCGTTTTTGCTTTTGCGAGGTTCCCGGTTTGCGCCTATGTGTGTGTGTGTATGTGTTTTTTTTTTTGTTTGGCTTGGTTGGTTCGGTTTTTGATTCGTTTCGTTTGGTTTGGTTTGATTTCGTTTGTTTGGTTTGGTTTGATTGTGTTTAGTCTGGTTGTTTGTTTGTTTAGTTTGTTTGTTTGTTTGGTTGGTTGGTTGGTTGGTTGTTTGTTTGTTTGGGACTCTCTCTGTGTATTTGCTCGGTTGTTTGGTTGCTTGTTTATTTGTTTGTTTGTTTTGTTTGTTTGTTTGTTTGTTTGTTTGTTTGTTTGTTTGTTTGTTTTAAGAAGCCTCAACCCCCCCCCCTTTGGGCCAAATAGGTGGGAAGCTTCCGGAAGCCTTGGGGAAGCCTCCGGAAGCCTTGCGGAAGCTTTAGGGAAGCTTTGGGCAAAAGGGCGGGAAATTGGGGATGAAACAAGGGTGGTCCCCCCCTCCCCCCCCCCTTTTCCCGAAGCTTCCCCAAGGCTTCCGGAAGCTTCCCCAAGGCTTCCGGAGGCTTCCGGAAGCTTCCGGAAGCCTTGCGGAAGACTTACGGACTTCTGAAGCTTCGGGGGAGCGGACGGGAATGGCAGGGGGACCGGGAAGGAAGGGGTAGTGGTGGGTGTCATTTTCCAGCGCTTGTCGCGCCGCCAGTCAGTGGGGAACCCTTTGGGAGCCAAATACTTTAACAGTGCTATTACACTCCAATAGCAGTGCTATGGCGTGTCTCAAGGAGGGGGGGGGGGGGTAAGGGGGGGGTTTATGCTTTCTTAATTGTTTGTTTGTTTGTTTGCTTGCTTGCTTGTTTGTTTGTTTGTTTGTTTGTTTGTTTGTTTGTTTGTTTGTTTGTTTGTTGTGATTGTTTCTTCGTTTGTTTGCCTGCTCGTTTGTTTATTGTGTTGTTTGATTGTATTATTTCTTGCTTGTTTGCTTCCCTGCGAGCCAGAGAGAGAAAGAGAGAGGGAGAGCGAGCCACAACTCTGGTGGGAGATTGAACATGACTAGACCTGTCACGTTGACTACGATTGGATACCAGAGCGCGCGTTTGATGATCGAATGATGGGGAACAGACTGGGTCATTGTGCTCTTGCTCCTTCAAGCTTCCAGCACGGCTTGACGATGAAAAGCGCGGGGCATATTGGCAACCGTCAATATTGATGATAGTTTGACTACTGCACGTGATGCTCAACAATGTACATGATTGTGTGCTGAAAGAAAACAATATGAGTATAAAGTTTAGGGAACTCATATGTAATAATTTGGTCAGTGGGATTAAACAAAGGTACATGTACTGTACTGCAGTACTTATGCGGTATGGGACACATTCGAACTGGGTCATTCGGATGAGACCTTCAAGGTCGAGGATGCCTATGTTGAGACTTGTTTCGAGTGATTCGATTGCCAAGAGATCTAGACCCAGAATCTTTATGCCCCCCCCCCTTGAAAGCACATGAAGAAATGTTATGGGTTGAAAGGAGAGCCGACTTATGTTGGAAGGCCCTGTTTGATACATCACAAGAAATCCAAGCAAATGACTTCCCACACAAGCTGAAGGTTTGGGCAGGACGTGGGGGGCCCATCCAAATTTCCTGCAAACACCAGGGGGCCCACTAGCCCGCTGCAAAGCGACGAAGGGGGCCCACCCAATGTTCTCATCATGTCCTCTAGGGGAACAGTAACTTGTACCTGTCACATCCTCACACCCAGGGGCACAGTGTGCAGGCACAGCCACCAGAGAAGTCAACGGAGACGCCGACAGAGCCGACAGAGCCGAAAGAGAAGCCGAAAGAGAACCCGGACACACCACAGGCTTTCGGGGGATTGGGGCTGACACTCGTCAACAATCACTATTTTCAGCTCAAGCGCAGTAGCCTTCGGGCCTTTGTTTGAGAGGTTGGGTTGGGTTGTTGCCAAGCCTTCACCTTTGTGAAGGCACGCGTTTGGTCTGCTCTGAGAGAGGCCGCATTTCGTGGCGTTTTTTTTTCAAGGCGCAGGCCAGGAGGTACACAGGTGGCTGTTTGTTTATTTGGGGGGGGGTTCCATCCTTCACCTTCGGGAGGTTTCTAGCGGGGAGGTCTGGCCAGAAGGTCACCATGTTTTTCCCAGCCAACCAGAGTTGCAGATCCTTCCTTTCCGGATTTGATTCAATGAGTGTTGCAGGAACGGAACTTATTTGGGTACGTTGGATGTTGGCACGCATGCATTGAGTCAAGAGCAAGCAGCAAGTAGAAAGATGAAGGCCCATTAAACATGATGGTGCCTTTTGTTCGCAGTTCGCAAGTTTGGCCGACACACCAGCGGCAACCCACCAGCCGCTGCCACGGAATTCTGGGCCGCTCAGCCGTTTGGGGGAATGCAGAAGCTGTCTAGTGTCAACTTTGGATCCATCCGGAAGACCTTACTAGTCGAGGGGTCTTCCGAATTATGTTCCAAAATTCGCATTATTGTGGGGGCGGGGGGGGTGGGGTTCTCGTATTCTTGGATTTGGGATCCCCTTTTGGGTTGGTAAGGGGAAGAGTCCCAATCTTAGGCGCAGAATCGATGTATCGGCTGGCTGTGGTGTGTCCCTATCAAGTGCCCTGCCCATGTTCAAGGTCTGGGCCTCGAAGCGTTTTCCCCGGCAGGTGCTTACTTGGGCCGAGAAGGCGCGCACGAAGCGATACGGGAGCCGGGAGGGGGCTGGAGATGTCCGAATTGGCAGGTGCTCCGCGTTT
>CAUJNA010000263.1:0-40000 GCA_963377175.1 Effrenium voratum
AATCATCAAAGTAGTCATAGGGATAAATGCCCTTATCAGTCAATAAATCCAAATCTTCATCGGTTTTAACATACGGGTTTCTAACGCTGTATCTGAAATTGTTCTTCCAGTTCTCACGCTTTTTATCATCCTCATATTTACTCAACCTGACCAACTTATCCAACGAAGACGATAAGAAACTGAAACTGTCCTTGAAACAAAGATTTTTAAAACCAAAGGTTATAAACTTTTCGCTGTTCTGAGCGATACATTCTATTTTAGAATTTTTGTTCAGTTCGTGAGCCTTGTTGATGATTAAGTGGGCATCATAGTTTTTAAGGTTATGAAGAAACACAGGGATTTTATAATATCTCATACTAAAACCAAGATTACAATCATCGTGGGCGCATCCTCTGTAAGCTCCAGTAAAGTGACAATGGTCTCGAACCTTCTTGTCCTCAGGTTAAAAATCATTTCCACAGATAAAGCAAGTAGTAGCATTTTCAAAATCTTCCTTGTCCTTTTCAGTCATGATTATCTCTTTTACTTCCTTCATCCTACTAATAATATCTTCTCTGACTTCATTGATTTTTTCAACAAACTTATCCATACAATCTTCACCTCTGTATAAGTAAGGCTCACTACTTCCGGTTATAGCATTGACTACATTAATCATAAAACCACAGGGACGGTGATTTTGATATGATGTAGTTTTAGCTTTTGCCGATTTGCTTTTAACATCAATTGGCACAGTTAAACATTCAAAGTCGGCATAGATTACGAATGGAGCTTTAAGTTTCTTGAAATGGTTTTTGAATTCTATTGTTTCACCTGCTTCTGGCATTTCTACTTTTTGACCCTCAACTGCTAGACATCCCTGTTCTTCGTGTTTCTTCAAAAGTTCTTCTGATTGAAAACCATGAGAGCAGGTTCTACAATGATACTTTTTAACTTTCTTTTTGTTAGTCTGACTACTCATTAACTTATCGTAATTTTTGATATAAGCGTAATGTGATTTAACATCATCAGTCAATTTAATCAAATCGATTTTATGTTGTGCTTGTGGGTTGTTGCTTCTTTTGTATAATAAAATAGTTTTACTATTCGTACCGGGGTTTATGTAATAAACATTGACCGATATGTGTTTGTTCTGTTCTTCAAATAGTTCAATCTCATCATTACCTACTGGAAAGTCTATTCCGTCCCATTTGATAAATTTGTCATCTACATATTTCTTATAATGATACATGTCGCAGGGATGGTCTTTTTTGTATAACTCATAAAATCCGCATTGAATGGAATATTTAAAACATAAGTCATCCTCGTTTTTAATGTTAATACAAGCCTTTTTGTTTGCCACCCAGTCGGGCAATGGAATAAAGGATGAACCACGGGTAGGATTGTACCTATCATAACTGATGACTAACTTTTCAACTTGACCAAGAACCAATCCCGACTGAATGTATTCGGTTATTTCAATTTGTGTCTCAATGTCGTGCCCAATGTTGTTTAAGACGGTATTCAACTCGTCGGGATTATGAATATTGTATCTTCTGCTTCTTAACCGCCTTTGAATAAGTTCGTTGTCGGGATTTTTGAATGATAAATCGGTTTCAACGATTATTTTCATGTTCGGGTTTCTGTTCAGGAATTCGGCCAGTCGTTGCTTCTGGTATTTTAAGTAGGATAAACCTTTCAACCCCTTTAATCTTATATCACTTACCGAGTAGGTGTTGGCGTATCCCTTGAACGCTTGTTGCTCGTCTGTGTTTTTGGACTTGAATCGCTTGACATAATCCTGTAAGGGTCTGCCTCTCGTTAGTTTTAGATAATTAGCACCTTTCATTAAAAGGCCATGCTTTCTATATCCGTCACTCCTTGCCACTTCCTTTAGTTTCGTGTTCAATACGTTTGAAACTGGTTTGTTCTTATCATATCTGTAGGTCTTATCACCTATTTTGAGTTTTTGTGTTTGCCTCCCTTCGTTTTGTATTAGTTCGCCTTGTTGGCTGTTTAAAATGAAATCTATGATTTTATTTTCTGTCATGGAAACCATAATACTATACTCTATATAATATAAGGTATTTTCTCTTTAAGTAGTTTTTCGGGTAGGGGGTCAGTGTTGGAGAAAATGGGTTTCGGGTTGAGAATGAACGCATTAATCTCATTAAGTGTTTTTTAATAAGATGAATGATTATTATTTTTTCATAATGCGCATTGTCGCGAAGCTTGCAAACAAATTTTAGACTTCTTGTGTTTAGATAAATTTGATTTGCTTGATATCGTCCTTCCGCAGTCCTCACAAGTGTAAGACTGTTTTAGGTTATTGTTGTAGTAATTCTGGTGGTAGTTCTTCTGGTCGTCCCTCCACCTCACGGGTTGCTCACTGTCATCGCTCGAAGTCTGTTTCTGTTCGCTTATCATCTGTAAGACTAAATCGTTTTCTGCTTTCATCAGTTCAACCATCATATCAAATTCGTCATTCGTTATTCTATGCCGACTTTTACCGTTAATAAAAATTCCTGTCATTTTACTATATTAGGGCGTTTTGTCTTTAAGTAGTTTTTATTTTTCTTTACCACCTCGATTCTGCATTTTAATATATTGGTACCAACTGTTTGTTTCTTTTGTTCCTGCCTTAATTCCTACCTCCCAAACTTTTATTTCTTCGAGCAATTTGCTCCTTCTTTAACATTTCTAATTTATCTTCTGTTGTTGATTCTCTTTCTTTCTTCTGATAGATGACTTCGCAACTCTGCTTCTGCAACGTAAAATGTAATAGAATGATGTCCTCAATTATTCTTCTTCAAAACTGAATGCTTCTGTTCAATTGGATGACTTCTTCTCAAATTTGGAATGGATTCAAATGCATCTTTGTCTTCTCCACCTAAAATATGTTTCTTAACGATTTTATTTCTCGGCTTTCCTCTTTCTTATCTTTTTCGGTTGATGCTGATGACGATGATGATGTTAAATGAAGACTTTGTAAATCTTCCTGCTTTTCATCTTTTGGTTCATCCTTTGGTTCATCTTTTGGTCCTGAAATTGCATTACTATAAATTTCATCAGCAAAATCTTTTGCTATATATCGTGTTGTTTGTGCGTCTGCCTCGTTGTTTCATATAACTGTGATGTTGGTGCTACTTCATCAAACATATCAGGGAACAATTCGTGTTGAAGAACTTGTTTATCAGTTTGAACCCTAGCATTCAACCGTAGTCTCCTATCGTATTTTGAAAGGTCAAAATCGTCAAAATCTATATTGTTGATTGACAAGTCAATTACCTGTCTTTCGGGGATGATTTCAATTTATAATCTGTGCGTCATCGCTTCCTTTAGCATTTCTTCAAAAGTAGGGCGTCGGCGTAATCCATAATATTTATCAGTCATATTAAATATTATATATTTTATTAAACTTCCGCTGGTATTTCTTTAAATGAACCATCCATCACGGTTGGGCTATCTTCTTTTTCCTTAGGTCGTGGGTGGAAAACTGAGTAATACACTTTGTCATTGTAAAACCTTACTAATTTCAGTCTGTGTTCCTTCTTTATAAAATCACCATCGCTATGAATTAAAGCGTTATATAACTCAGTGAATTCTTCATACTGTCTTTAATCTAAATCCTTTCAGTTTGTCCATGACTTCTTTCATCTCTTCTGGTCTGCTTGCAAGATAAGCGGGTGTTAGTTCAGACGCTCTTTTTTTAAACTCGTTGTAACCATAAGCGTCTTCTGCTTTTGATTCCACTTCAACAACTGGGTCGTCTTCTCGTCCATCTTCTTCTTCCCCTTCCTCTAATGGTTCTAATTCTGGCATTTCATTAGCGGACACCATTGAATGAACTTCTACACCGGCAGGATATGAACTCTTCGAAACAGCACTTGCCATTTCTTCGTGTTGTTGTCTCCAAAGTCTCATTTTTTCAGCAAGTTCTTCTTTCTGTTTCTGTGCTGCCGTTAGTCCTTCTTGAATGAAAGACTGGTGTTGTTTCAGTGTGTCAGCAAGTTTCAGTTCGTCATTAAGTTTAGCTCTTACTCTCTCAGCGTCCGACATTGCTCCTTTCATAACGTCTCCTCTTCGGTCTAGTTCTTGTTTCTTTTGAATGTCTAAGGCGTCCTTATTATCAAACTGACTACCGTATTGGTTTACTCTGTATCTTGTCGCTTTTCTGTCTATCGCATTTTCAATTGATGGACGGTTCTCATCACCTACCAACGTTTCTTTTAACAATTCATCATAAGAAGGTCTCAAATGTAATTGTGATTTCAATGACCCTACTTTTACCGGTCCTACTGTATTCAATCTGTTAATTGATTTAATCATAGTATATCAATTATATAGAAAAATACATTAGTCAGAGATATTCTTAATCATTTCTTCTAAATGCTTCTTTCTTACAGTTAGTTGTTCCTTTGTTTGTATTCCGTCTCGTGACCGTGTGTTGTCTAATATGCTTCTTATTCTGTCTAATTCCTTTCAGTAACTTTCGGTTCTGTTGCTTTCAGCTAAATCATTTCTATACTTTATTAATGCTCCTTGTGATTGTCTCGCTTCCAGCGTTTCCTTCAACTGCTTAAAACAATTCATTCTTGAAGCAACTCCCCATAAATCTGAAACATTATAATGATGTTCTACTTGTGGCGCCCTTTTAAATTCTATATTTCTATGACTTCTCATAAGCATGAATAATATATAATATAATTAGATTATTATTTAAAACATTGATGAAGATAATTTGTTTATTTTTTCTTGTTTATCTTGTTTTTTCTTTTGTTTAAGTTCTTCATAATGTTGGCTTAATAGTTCTGTTGCCGTGGGTTTCTTAATAGTTTCTTTAATCACTTCTTGTTTAATCTCATTCTTAATTTCTTCTTTTACTTCTGGTTGTATCTTTCTAATATTCTTTTGTGGATTGACTGGGAGCATCTCGGTTTTTGCCCCTTTACAATTTTTAGGATGTGAGTGTCTCAAACTTTTCAATGTCATCTTTTTAGAGCATTGTTCACATTCTACTAATTCAACTTATTTTTTAGTTCTTGGTAATGCTTTTGCTTTCGCTTTTGGTTCAGGAATGACTTCTTCAGGTTTAACTTCTTCTGGCATTGGTTCTTCATTAACTGTATCATTTTGTTCAACGACTTCATTATTAACAGGTGCTTCTTCTGTTTTAGTTTCATTATTAACATCTACTACCTCAATACTTGACATATAATATATTCTATATATTTTCTATATGGAAAAATTAAAGAATATATTTAAATAATATCGCTTTTCACAAACAATAATGACAGGGATACATTTACCCCATTTAAATTAATTTCATTTCCTAATGAATTACTAATCCAAAAATCTAATTGTTTAAAGCTTCTATTTGACACATCCAAGTAATCAAGAGGGTTTAATTCTGAATCAAAGACAATTCCCGCGTGTGGTGCTGTGACTGGTACTTTCTTTCCAACTGTGCTATCAACGAAACCAGAAACATAAGGATTATTATATTGATAAACTACCATTTGATAATTTCCTAAAACTTCATTAACAGATTGCAAGTTATTAGCATCAAAAGTTCCATTCCATATATAATCTGCATATGCTAGTTTCATTTGTTCATCAGTTCACACAGCGAACTTTCTATCGGCATAGTCTGAATACATTGTTATTTTATTAGTTTTTACACTGTAAGAAATTTCATAAGTATTTGAGAAATTAGTATTATCTACAACACCATTTATTTTTGACTTTAATTCTGTCGCTAGTTCTGTGCCAGTATATACTCCTTCGTCCAATTGTAACGCTAAATAATGGACATTTGTGTTATCTTCATCTGGAACTAGTGGAGAAGAATAAAAGTATAATATACTATTTAATCCTGACTGAATTGAATACCACGAGTTAGGTAATGTTACTTCGTGAATGTAGCAATGAACTCCGTTGTCTGTTTGTAATGTTTCCGGCAATTCAACTTTGAAATTGGATTATGTACCACTAATTCTATGAGCGCTGTCAATATAAACTTTTTTATATGTAAGCATTATTAATTAATTGAGAAGTTAATTTATAACTTTAAATATATGATTAATAATAAACAGTTAATTTATGAAATGAAGCATGGGAAAATTAAACATTATCAACCTTATAAGAAAACAACTAAAATAACTAATGTTATGAAACAAACTGACAAAATGTTAAATAGTTATTATCCTAATTCAAATTTAACTGATGCACAAGGATTAAGTAGAGCATATGGCAATGGTAAGGTTTTTATATTGATGGTGATAAAATGTATGTAAGCGGAACATTTGGAAAAGGAACGTTTGGAGGTGCTGTTAATGACATTCTGGCAGATGTAGGACTTCCCTTTAAAATGACTAAATATTCACAACGATATAAAGACACATCAACAGCATTGGATGAAAACAATGAAGTTAAACATCTTATAACACATAGTCTCGGTTCAAGTGTAGGGGCACAGATAACAAAAGATTACCCTGAAAGAGAATTAACTTTAACCACTTATGGAGCGCCGTTTATATCACGAAGGTCTAAAATTACCGATGATTACATTAATTTTAGAAGTATCTTAGACCCTGTCAGTATTGCTGACCGTGGTGCTATAACTGTTTATACTGGTTCATTAAATCCATATACTAACCACGATTACATAACTGGATACGGAGACCAAGGCAAAGATGTTTCAAGAAGTGTTGAACCTGTAAGTGCGATAATGTAGTTAAATAAGTACTTAAATATATAAATATATAATATTATATATGTATAATCAGTTAAATGAAAACTTGACAGAAAGTGAAACAACATATAAACCATTCACAATTGAACAAAAATTAATGGATTTATATAGAGATAATAAACGAACATATGTAAAATGCCAATGTGGATGATTCATTATTAGGAGTATCAGAGTCAGACCTGACTATATTGATTATAACTGGATTATTTCAATTTATAATACGTTTGAAAACAAACAAGAATTTGGTTATTTCCTCATCAATGACAACAGAAGCACTTGTAATCACAGTCAATCAGACATTGATTGATGAAATAGTAAAAAGGATGAAACTAAAATTATTTTCATATCATTATTATGATACAGCATAAGAAATATGACAATGAAACAACGGATGATATGATTAAGAATGAAAATAAAAAGTATAAGACAAGTACGTATGAAGAAATTAGAGAATTAGTAATGGAGAAAGAAAAAGGGAATAATCCAGTTGAAGTTAAGATTAAGAAAAAGAAAATAAAAATATTAAAAAAATCTAAATCTAATCAAAAGGATTATACGAAATTATTTAATTTAGTTTAAACTATTTCTAAATTAAATTATATATAGCAATGGAAACTTTTAGTGCTGAAGATATTCTAATTGACAACCTCTCATTCAAGTTAAATAAAGGTGCAAGTTATATCAACGACCGTCGTTCAGTCTCGTTTTTCCCTTCTGGGAGTAATATCTACACCCCTTCATCTGGTCAACGTGTGTTGAAAATAGCATTAAATGCTGAAGATAATACTTGGCTTGACCCGCAGAGTGTAATGGTTTATATGACTGTTGAAAACACTGACTCGTCAGACAATAAACGCTTACGTCCTCTGTCTCCTGCTTATTCCTTTTTTAGAAGAGCAAGACTAATTGCTGGTAATCAACTTGTTGAAGACATTGATTATTACAACCGAAATCATCACATGATGAGTTGCATGATGTCAAAAGGAGCAAGAGACAATGAAGACGCCCAGAGTTTTGGTTATAGATATGATGATGATTTAAACACACGTCGTGCAGTTCCTTCATCGGGTCATATTGGTCCTGCATATGACGCTTACACAATTCCAGGCTTTAACAGAAAAATGGTTGTAGGATTTAAACCGATGCTTGGTTTATTCAATCAATTTAAGTATATCCCGTTAAAAGCGTGTCCTCTTGTTTTAGAACTTGAATTAGTTTCAATTTTTACCGATTGTGTTGTTACAGCGGGTGGGTCGAGGTTTCCAGCAAGTGGCAATGCAGACTCAAGCATTCATACAAATGAGCAGTTCTCAATTAGTAACGCATTCCTTCAAACTGATTTGGTAAGCTTGGACAAAAACCTCCACAATAAATATGTTGCTCACCTACTTGATGGGAAAGTATTACCTATTACTTATAATACTTGTATTTGTCAATCTAATCAAGTTCCCGATGGTTCGTCGTCAATTAACACTACCGTTGTTCGTTCAGTGTCTAAACTCGTTGCCGCGTTCATCTCTTTCAGTAAAAGTGGAGTAGGCGATACTCACGTTATGAAAGAATACAACAGTTTCTATCATCCTATGTATTATTTGAACTACCAAGAAAGTGGATACTACAATCACGACCTTGATTTAGAATTTCAACTTCAATTAGGTTCAAAACTATATCCTGAGTATCCTTGCCGTTCATTAACACAAGCATTCTATTATTTACGACAAGCATTAAATTTACCATTGTTCCATCAACATCATTTATCGATTGAATATTATGCATATCGTGTTGATAAGTTTATCTTTGCTATGGGTTTCCAAAAGGCTCCGGATTCATCATATTCTGGAATTAACACAAAAGCAGGGCAACAACTTTTAATTCGTGTGAAACCTATTGGAAATATGGTAACAGCAAATATGCCAGATACAATATATATAACGTTAGTGAGTGAGCAAATATTATCCATACGCGATGCCGGAGTTCAGATACTTGATTAAAAATAAGTAAAAATGATAATATTAAAAATAAAAAAAATATTATCATTTTCTACTATTAATATATAATGCCTTCAATAAATTTAACAAACTTTGAAAATGTTGTAGCGCACACAATTAGCGAAATCAATTCTACAAGCGGGGTGACAAACATTAGAAACATATACGCTAATCAATCAAATATAATTGATTTACTCAACAACAAAGCAGACCAAGTAGATACTTACACAAAAGCACAGATTGACGCTAATTTTTATGATATAAATCAATCATACAATAAGACGGAAGTTAATGTATTCTCAAATAATATTAGTTCAAATACATTTTTAATAGGTAATCTGACGATAACTTCAAATACCAAATTTAATAATATTTCATCAAATACAAATTTAATAAGTAATTTAAATTCTACTATGACAACTAATTTTAATAATATTTCTTCTAATTCTAATTTAATTAATACAAATATTAATAATATTTCATCTAATACACATTTAATACATAGTTTGAATTCTACTATACCAACTAATTTTAATAATATTAGTTCTAATTCTAATTTAATAACAGGATTAAATAGTACAGTAAATTCACATATTTCAGCCATATCAGATTTACAGAATGGTGGTTCATTTGATAGTAATTTATATTATAATAAAATAACAACTAATAATTTATTGACAAATAAGTTAAATACATCAATATTGAATAATACATTAATACATAATATAACAACTACTGCAACTTTCAAAATAGCAGAATTTGGAAATTATAATTATAATCATGAATTATACAATAATTATATCGATACTTATGTTTATGGAAGTTTAAGTGGAGCAACTATGTTTTTGAATCAAAGAGGTTTTGGAAATGTAAAATTAATAATTCTTCAACTTTTCAAAATCATAAAATAATATAAAATCATAATACTACAATATTAAGTAATTTACATGTATCTGGTTTATTTTCGTGTTCGTCTATTTTAGATATAGCAGGTTCTGATGCTAGATATGTTTTACAATCAGATGGATTAAATGGATTAATAACAGGAAATACAAATACAATTAATTCAATAGTTACTAGCAATAATTCACAGGATACATCATTAGGACAAAAGTTGGATAAAATAGATACGAACGCTCAATCGGTAGCAGGTGCTATTAATTTTAGCAATAATGCAACTTTACACAGTGATTTATATATGCTGACTACTGGAAGTATAATATGTAATAAGTTTAGTACTACACCTTCACCTAATCTAGGACTGCAAATGACTTTTCAAATGTTTAATAGAGAGTTCAATATTAATAGAGATGGACGCATGTGGATGAGTAGCGCAGGAGGTCAATGGGAAACGCAAATCGGAGACGCTAATGTTGGACGTGTTTGGGTAAAAGATAGATTTGGTTTAGGTGCTGTTGGTGTTAATGGTTATGTTTTAAACTGTGCCGGAAAATCGAGATTTACTGATGCAGTTGATTTTATAGGGACTGACAAGGCAGTAAATCTTAACAATGGTTCATATTTGAATTTTAATAATAATGGTTCAATACGAAGATATACTCCCGATGCTATAGAAGGTTTATATATGTCTCATGATGATTTTGTTGCCATTAGTGTTGGTGATGTTACAAATGCCAGTAATCAGTATATGATGTGTGATGGATTAGTTAATAAAACTATTTTTAGTAAACCTATTGATGTGTTAGGTAATATTTATACGAATGCTGATGTTAATTGTGATAATGTTAATATTGCTACTGATGGTAAATTAACAATTGATACAAATTGTCAATTATATAGATATGTTAGTGCTTTTTCATCTTTTGATATGAGAAATACCGATGCTAATTCTTCAATTAGATTTATTTGTGGAGACCCCGCTGTTCAGTCTAACATAGTCGGAGCAGTTAATATTACTAGCGGATGGACTTTTAATACTGCTACTGCTGATTTTATGGGTAATTTATTTGCTGATGATGTTTATGTTAAAACTAATGGAGCATTAAGAAGCAATCATTTAGCACCTAACGGAGGAACATTAATAACCGTTGATACTAACTTAGCAGTTCAAAATGCATATTTAGCAACTAATACCATTCAATCATTTGATTTAACAACGGTTTCATTTTTGGATAATATTTCAATGACAACAGGAACAGATATTTTAATGGGAACAAGTGAAATATCAACTTATTATGATGGAACTAATTTATCCACAATTGATGTAATATTCAGAACGTCAAACACAGCGTTCAGAGTTTCAGATAGTTCAACTACACCTTCAGTTTTATTATCTATTGATAAGACATTTGGAACAACAGTAAATACTGGAAGTTTTACAAATAATGCCTCATCAACTTTAAATGAAAATGTAACAGTTGCAGGAACGAAGAAATTGCTATGTCATACACTTGAACCATCAACAGGAACTAACATAGATTTAACAGCAACGACAGTAACCATTAACGGAACGTTTGTTGATTCATCTGATTCGCGGTTGAAATATGACATAGACAATGTCAAATCTAACTGTATGAATATTATTAAGAAATTTAAGCCAAAGAAGTTTAAGAGACGCGATAGAAATGACGGGGGTAAAACTCAGATAGGACATATCGCAGATGAAGTATTAAAAGCAATTCCTAAAGAGTTTGAAAATATTGTATGTAAAGATAAAGAGTATTTAGGATTGAATTATTTAGTTTTACCCGTGTTGGTTCATAAAGCAGTATTAGAATTAAATGATAAAATAGATAAACTTGAAAAAGAAATTAAGGAATTGAAAACAGAAAAATCTAAATAATAATATATAATGGGCATTGGTCAAAGCAAAAACGAAGAAAATAACAGTATGGAAGACATAAAGAATTTAAGAGTAGATGAAAAAACAAGAGCGGATACTTTAATAATAAAATCTATTCAAGAATGTGTAACGAGAATAGAAAAGTTATAAAATCAAAAATCGGACAAACTGTTATATAAATTACCTGCGTTGAATTTATGCAACGCTTCATTGATTTAAATTAATAATATTAATATGATTCATTGATATTATTAGTTGTAAACATATGAATAAAATTTACTAATAAAACTTTGTCTTTCATAATTGATGACTTTAATAGTTATTTTTTTCGCTTGTAATGAAATAAGATTCTCCATATTACGGCTATACACTAATTTAGTTTCATGAAGGTCTTTATTAAGAAAATAACAAATATCGAATAAATTAGTTGATGTTAAAGTACGATTACGAACATGATTCAAACAAGTAAATGAGGTAGATGTAACAAATATATCATATTCAATTAATAATTTGAATGGTTTATGTTTTTGATGTAATTTATCTAACTCACTTAAGTTAAAAATACATGATAAATCATTTTTTATAATGATATTATCAATTTCAAAATATTGTGTATTCTTTAATTTGTAAGACTTATACACTGGTTTAAATTTATTAATATAATTTTTAATAATATTATTATTTTTTATTTTTAATAATCTAACATCACCTAAATTATAAGATAATACAAGGTTTTTAATGTCTAATGGTAAATCATAAAATAACATAATATATTTAAATCTTTATTTTATTTTAAATGCTTTTTCAAATCTAACATAAAACATATTATTAACATCTTTGGAATTCATATTAACATAAAAGAAGGAGTATGGCTTATCATCTACCGCTTTATGATACATATTTAACAGTTGCTCTTTATCAACGATGGCGGAGTTTTCCTCAATGAATGACATTAACTCTGACACATTCTTTAACTTGAAGATATACAACGAACTTGAATTCAACCTAATGATTGGTGCAAGGACACGATATTTTTGAACGCTTAAACAAAAACTAATGGCGTCGTGTCTACCTCTCGTTGCCAGTCCATGAAGTAACTTACTATATCTAACAAATTTAGGGTCGTCTGCAAAATCATCAACAATGATTAAAATTGAATGTAGTTTCTTCATCTTCTGTTCTTTCATATAATGAATTATCTTTCTTTGTGTGTTAATTATTTCTTCCAGTTCTTCAGGTTGGTAGGTGTCATAATATAACTTTTCTTTTTCATCATCAACCTTCATATTATCTTTTTGATATTTCTTGACTTCAACGAAGGTAGGGTCATTATGAACTGACGGGCTAAAAATCAATATACGGGCGAAGCAGTCCCTATAGACATTTAGGATAAGGTTTTGGATTAAAACTGTTTTGCCACCCGTTGATGAAGCAACAACAATTGAGCGAAAAGGTAGTTTTGGTACATGTTCATATTTAGATTGTTTGAAATCGTAATCAATTATATTTATTGGTTTTATTATTGGAACATCAGACATAATAAAATAATATTAAAGTTATTTAGAAAATATTTTATATTTATTATTTTATATGAATAGAAGTTATTCAGATTATATTGATATAATAGTAGAAAATATAGAACAAGTTGTTATAACTGATAATAGATTTAAGAAAGTATGCTATTTTGTTTTAGAATTAATTAAGTTTGTGATACAATATATTGAAAATATAAATATTAATATAGATGGGAAGAAAGAAAAAGAATAAGACCGAGCCAGTTGTTTCTTCAACTGATGAAGAAAAAGAAGAAATTGTTAAAGAAACATCAGTTATTGAGTTTGCTTGTCCAATGTGTAAAAAGATGTTAGAAATGAAAAATGAATTAGAAATACAAAAGAAAGGACATTGTAAATGTTCGTGTATTCCAACAAGTTTCAAAATAAGTAAGAACGATAAGAAAATGAATATTGATAAAACTAAAGACAGTACAAGTAGTACCGCGCAAGGCGGTGGCGGAAGTTTCTGAAAAAGAACCACTATAGGAGGCTTGAACAACCAGGGCAAACATGTTTGGGGCCAAATTGAAAACCAATCATGTTTTGTTTGTGACGAACATGGCCAAACGGTCACAAAAGAAATCAACAGGTCATGTCTTCACAGGCAACTATTCCACCGCTCGGACAAAAACTGGAAAGAAAACCTGGCTGACAGGGAGCCTGCCTGACCGCAAATGTTTGACAAGTCTTAAGCCTCCATCATTTACCCTTTGTTACCATCCGCCCGCCCGTTGTCCCACCGGCTCTTTTTCCTTTTTATGCGGGCAGATTCACTTTGTCTCTGTTCAAGGCAGCACGGTCAGAAAAGACGCATGCTGCCAGGCAAGGCACACTGCAAGGCACACGGCCTGGCAAGCGCCGGGCGGTCAGAAAAGACGCACCCTGGCGCATCTCAAGCGCATTCAGCGCTGTCTTGTCAAGCGTTCAAGGTCATCGTGCACCTCTTGCGCCGCGGTGCGAAGCTGGAGACACTCGTCAATGTCATTTTGCTCGAAGTGTTTTTTGGCGTGCAGCGGAGTAAAGGCAACCAAGCCGGGTATGTCTTGGCCTTCGTTGCTGTGAAACTCAGGGAGCCAGCGGGGAAGGCCTATGAGCATCACGCGGTCATCGCCGTCTGCTGCTCTTTCGTCCGCACGGGCCACAAAGCCTAACTCCTGCAAAAGCGTGCGAAGATACTGGCTGGCCCGCTGGTCTCGCGCGCGCGGGTCAGCCCCTTTGCTTCCGATCTCCGTGTACCTCAAGTATCGCTGCGCGTTCAGAGTGGCCATGATGCCGTGTTTTTTGTTGAAGCAGGAAGATAGCAGGAAGAGTGCTGGGCGTCACCTCTTGCATGCAAAACACATCATACTCGCCAATCCTGGCGCGAACATCTTGGCGCAAGGGCTGCTGGAACAAGTTCAAGCTGCCTACAGCAAGGTCAAAGACTTCTTCTGAGATAAGTCTCCGACCAGTGTCGCCTTCAAGCTGCCCTGCTGCCTGCTCCATGGCCACCTCCACATACACCGGAGGTACCTCCACACCGTGGCCACTGTGTCGGTCGTGCATGTTGCACTTCTCTGTAAGTTTGCGATACCACTTTCGACGCACGCGTCTGACCAGCTGGCAATTGTTGGTCATGAGCAATGCCTTTTGCTCTGTGCCTATGCGGCAGGGGTGCCACTCTGCTTGTGCCAAAAGTGCCTCCAAATCTTGCAACAGTGCCTTTTCTTGGCAAGTCAAATGAACAATTTTTCGCTTTCCGGCACCGTCTTTCACGTACGCCATGCGAGTGGGACTAGGAAACACTCGTGCAAAATCTGCATCCACTGGCAAGGCTTGCTGGGAAAACTGCTCCCTGGCGGCCAGAAAAGGCGCACCAGGAGGCTCCTGCTGGGATGCTGCTGGCGCAGCTTCTGGTTGCAAACGCGCACGCTTGCGCGCAGGCTGCGCAGTCTCCTTGACACGGGATAGCTCCAAGTCTTCGGATCCGTCAGACTCTGCATCCGAGTGCAAGGGGGAGTCTGCGGCCGTTTTGCGGGCAGGAGCATTTTCAATGTCCTGCTGAGACCATTTCTCCGCTTTGCCGAAGCTCCAGTCCGTGACATATTCCTCGTGCACACGGGCAAATTCTTCAGCAGTGCGCACGCTCTCGGAACTAGGCAAACGCCACTCCTCCCTTGCAGGGTCCACGCGTGGCATCTGCGCGCCAAAATTGATGGAATGCAAGTGCATGATGCCGCCGGCACCCCACTCGAAGACGCCTTCTCCATCTTCGTACTTCAAGACATGCTTGTAGAAGAGTTCCATCTTGTAGCCGGTGTACCATGCTACCACCCCTGGATATTTCAACACCAAGCGTCTGTCCAGGGACAGCTTCCTTTCTGCCGGCTCTAGTGGGTCGGAGCGACCATGGCGTCGCCGAGTCACGGCGGCGTCGTACTTTTGCAAAATTTGCGCTAAGTCCTGCCAGTGGTAGATGGCAGTCGTCAAGGTCGTGAAGTGGCAAGGAATTTCTCCCCCTGCTTGCAAGCAACTCAGCGAGTTCTGAAGCTTTTCCAACAAGGCACGCAGCTCTGGGTCTTCGGCTGCAGCTGCATCCACAGCGCGGTTAGAAAGGACGCGCGCTGCGTCGCCCACGCGGTCAGAAAAAACGCGCGTAGACGCAGTCACGGCGCGGTCAGGAAAGACGCGCGCTGCGTCGCCCACACGGTCAGAAAACACACGCGCAGACGCATCCACAGCGCGGTCAGAAAAGACGCGCGCTGTGTCGCCGACGCGGTCAGAAAAGACACGCGCAGACGCAGTCTCGGTCACGGCGGAAGCTCCCAAAACAGCCTCAAGTGCATGCTCTGCAGCCACGCATTGCTCCTTCAGTGCCTGCTGCACAGGTGAGTCAGGCGCCAATGCCTCTTTCTCGGCGCTGACAGCTGTGCGCCACACCTCCAAAACTTGCTCTGCCTTCTGCTCGAGCGTCTCTTGTTCAATCTGCTCTACCAAAGCTTCAAGATCGCTCCTCTGCTGCAGCTTCTCTTGCGCCGAGCCAATCATGGCTTGCTCGAAAGCAGCAATCACCTTTGTGAACTGAGCTTTCCCCATCTTCATCAACTCTTCGTTGGTGTACGAAGCACTCGTGTTCAGGCCGACTTGGCGCTTCACAAAGTAAGTTCTTGAGCGTAGTGCCTTATTACGCAGGGCCGTGTTCAAGGCAAAAAAGTAAAAGCGCGGGTGCGCTTGGAAGCGACCGTCGGCTCGCAGCAGCATGTGTTTGATCCACTCCCAGAAAGAGAGCGGCTGCTGGTTCTCCGCTCGCTCCTGAACATGGGCCCAGTAGTCCCCCTGTCCCAGCGGAAAGAGTTTGAGGAACCCTGCAGCGATGTAGTACGGGTGATCCTCACGGATGAGCACGTTGCGAGACAGCACTGTGGGGGGATCCACAATGGGCAGGCCTGCCACACGACCTGCGCCGTGGCGCTGAAGACTGGCTGAGGCCAGCACATCTGAGCGATGTGCATCGCCCAAGGCATTCCAAAGATCCTCTTGCATCTCTTGCTGCGTTTGCTGCCCCGCCAAGTCTTCGGGAGACCAAAAGCCTTCGGGAGTCAGCGGCTGCTCCTCCCAGGCCGACAGCTCTTGCACGGCTGTCAACTCATCGTGCAAAATTTGCTCAACTTGGTCGTGTCCCATGCTTGGCTGGTCTGTCAAAGGGCGGTCAGAAAAGACGCACCGCTGCTGCGAGACTAAGTACCCCACGAGAGTCGAGGTGACCAACTCATCTGGGCCACCGACAGCTGCAAAGTCCAGCTCGTCGAGCTTTTGTCTCAAGCTACACCAAGTTTTCTCCATGCGGTCAGCATCACTGACGCTCTCTGGCGGCTCGTGCAAAGCTCGTACTTGCGAGGCCAGCTGCAAAGACAAAGTGCTGGAAATCCACATCGCAAAGAGCCTCTTTTCGATCTGGGGCCAGATCTGCTGCTGCACTTCCTGCACCTCCAAGCCCTCAGGCTCTGCTCCCTCTTCAGTGTTGGAGTACTGCTCCAAGTTTGCACGGTTCACGAAGCCGCAGTATCCTTCGGGAGTCAGGCCACCCGGGCGCAACGCCGCGGAGCCTCCATCTTCGACTGGCCGGCACAGTCGGTTCAGGGCACGCTCGAGACGCCGGCGCGAGACCAGAAAAGGTACTCGCTGCTTCCTGTGCACATCCTTGCTGCAGCGGCGTATCAGGAGCATTTTCATGTCTCCAACTGCAGCAGGAATGTCTCGCACGAACTGCGGGCCGTTTTGAAAAAGGTTGCCCACGTGGCCTCGCAGCTCACACTGGCCCGTGCCGTACAGCGTAAAGATCCGCACCAAGTGCTGGATCGGGGACAGGATCTCTTCCTCGAAGAAAGTCAGGGCATCGATCTCCGGGAGAGTCTCTCCCGGATCTGCGTGGTTGGCCGCCGTCAAGCGGAACGGCTCCTTGGGCAACATCGCCTTGGCACGTTCCTTGGCTTCGTGCAAGCAGTTCTCACAGATTGGCTTGCCGGCTTCCAGCCAATCGGCCTCAGGTGCCCGACAGAAGTTGGTCTTCTGAAACGCTTGGGTCTCGAAGCCTCCGGGCAGGCCACTCTTGCCTTTGCCTGCGGCAATGCCGAACCAGCCTTCCTTGCAGTAATGGCAGTCCTGAAACTCCATGCTCAGCATGTAGGAGTCCACCTCATGCACACGGTGGAAAAACGGCATTATGCGGGCTTCGGCGTCCATGCTGTTGCCGTACAACTGCCGTAAGCTCTTTGGCAGCCGAGGCCGCGGCAAGTGGTCCCCTAAAACTGTCTCACTGGCGTGCAGCTTTGGCTCATGCCATGCCTTTAATGGCATGTGTTCCACTTCGATGAGAAGCGGCTGCAGCGCCCTGCGAACACGCTCTTGGTCCACCAGGGACAGATGGCACCAAGTTCTCCGGAGGAAATCATAGCCGAAGCGAAAATCATCATCGGCTTTCTTGCCATGGCCGCTGAACAGCTCCTCGGCACAAGTAGCTCGCAGTGCCTGCAGCTCGGCCTTTCTTTGCTGAAGCATAGTCAAAAACTTTTCGACCAGAGCGGTTTCGGAGACACACAAGTCACGCTCCCAGCCTTGCACGAGTGCTTCTTGCTCCGGCGACAGATGCTGTCTGTATCTTTTGAGAAACATAGCACAAAAGGAAGAGCTTACATCAGCTCCCTGGTCAAGGCTTTGCAATGCCTTCACCAGGGAGCTCTTTTCTTGAGCTCGCAGCACGGCAGAGTAAGCTTGGACAAAAGCACTCAGCCTTGCAAAGCTTCGTTGAAGGCCGGCCAGAAAAGGCGCAGCCTCCAACTTGGACTTGTCACAAAGCACAAACTCCCAGTCTTCTAAATGCTCTTTCTGGTCGGCATTCAACAATGCCACGTGCCTGTCGAAGAAATTCTTAGCTTGCTTCCAACGTGTGTCGGAATTCGCGCGGTTGCTGCTGACAACAGCTGACAAGCTTTGCTTCTGTAGCTGAGCAATTTCAACAGCATTCTGAGCGAAGAAGGCTTGCACTTCGACAAAGGCAGGAGCACGACGCGATGCTGCAGCTTCTTTTGCCGCAGCACTCACTTGACACAACTCAGCTTCCTTTGCAAGCAAAAAATCCTTTTCCGCAGACGCCAAGCGGTCGCTATAGCGCAGCAGGAAAACACGGCAAAAGCTCGACATTTGAAATTCCTGCATGTGTCGACTCTGCAAAGCTGCCAGCAAGCTTGGCTTGCTTGAGTATCTTATCGCCTCTGCCGTCTCTGTCAAAAATGCCTCCACGCGGCAAAAGCAGCGTTGAAGGCCGGCCAGAAAAGGCGCAGCCTCCAACGTGGACTTGTCACAAAGCACAAACTCCCAGTCTTCCAAAATCTGCTGCTGAGCTGGCTCCAAGCTTGAAAGTTTTCGTCTGCAGAAATTTCTGGCTCGCTCCCACTCTGGTACCTGACTGCGCCGCTTGCTGTTGAGCAAAGCTGTAAGCGTCGGCTTCTTCATTTGCACAAGCTCCTGCGAGTAGGCTGCCAAAAACGCCACCGTCTTATCAAATGCGTCTGCCATGGCGTCCGGAGCGGTCAGAAAAGACGCGCTCCACCGTGCGGGATACACAAGGAAACGATGTCACTGGCATGTGTCTGTGGAAGTATATGCGTTCTGTGGGAACACAAACTAAAAAAAAAACATCAAGAGGTTGTCCGCCTGAGCGTGATGCTGGTAGGTCGGCTGGTGACAAACAACAAACTAGAACATTAACATGTTCTCGGCCTGTGTGTGGTGCTGGTGGGAGTGCTGGTGAAAGTGTAGTGGTGGTAGTGGTGGTGGTGATGTGAGTTGCCGCTCCGCGATTGAAGCCGGGACATGAACAAACATGAACAGTGGTGGTGGTGATGCTAGTGATGCTGGTGACGAAAACCGGGACATTGAACAAACATGACATACGCGGAGCAACTGACAAGACAGAGCCGAAACGCCACACGGTCACAGCGACATTACCTCCCTATCTATCTATCTATCTGTCTATCTACCTATCTATCTGCCTGTCTACCTCTCTATCTATCTGTCTACTTGTCTCTCTATCTTTCCAGCTTTCTATCTATCTATCTATCTATCTATCTGTCTGTCTGTCTATCTATCTAGAGCGCGACTAACTCAACAGGGCAGCGTAGGATGCCTTGCGCGTTGCCATTCCAATGCGTTTTACCACTGCCAAGCTGCATTCCATCTTAGAAATGCGCACCGCGCGCAAGCGCCACGCATTTTTCCAAATTGGATGAAAGCCTTGCGCGTTGCCATTCCAATGTGTTTTACCACTGTCAAGCTACATTGCATCTTAAAAAACGCGCACCGCGCGCAGGCGCCACGCATTTTTCCAAGTTAGATAAAAGCCTTGCGCGTTGCCATTCCAATGCGTTTTACCGCTGTCAAGCTACATTGCATCTTAAAAACGCGCACCGCGCGCAGGCCGCGTGCGATTTTTGAAAGTTGGAGCTTCCAAAAGTAGCCCGACCCTCTCAGGTTTTTACGATTTTGACTTCCAAATGTGCACCGCGCGCAGGCCGCGTGCGATTTTTGAAAGTTGGAGCTTCCAAAAGTAGCCCGAGCATGTAGTGTTTTTACGATTTTGACTTCCAAATGTGCACCGCGCGCAGGCCGCGTGCGATTTTTTGCCAGCAATTCCGACCAAAGGCTCCGCACCCGCCGCTTTACCGAAGTAACTTCTGGGCCGTCTGGAGGCTCAAAACATTGAAAAATACAGCATTTCGCGACCTTTCTAACATTTCGCACACCATGCTTCATCTTTCTTCATCGCTTCTTCATCTTTCTTCATCGCTTCTTCATCTCTTCTTCTCTCTCTCTCTCTCTATCTCTCGCTCTGCACTGCTCTGCTTGAGTTGTCGATATTGTCGGAAGTTAGACTTCTAAACTTCCTTCGATAAACTTAGAAACAGATGTTCATAATATTGCTATCAAATGGGGAAGGCATGCATCACCATCCGATAATGGTGATAAGGATTAAAGAGTAGACTTAACATTTTTTGCAACATTTAGTTTTAAAAGTTTAGTTTTATAATTTAGTATATATGGAAGAACATTTAGCGAACATTGACAGTAGTTTAGAGTTGTTGTTTCCAAGATTAGAAAAAGTGTTGGAGCAAAATGAAAACATATTGAACATCTTAAAGAGCATGAATATTAAACCTACATCTAATAACAATAACAATTACCAAGAAAAAGAAGTAGATAGAGACAGTAGCGAATACAAAAATAAACGAAACATTTATGTTAAAAAACTGAATGAAAAATCATAAAAGAACCTAAACAATCAAGTCTGGATTACTATCAAGTCAAGTATAAAGAAGATACCAAGAAATACGTTTAATCATTAACTAACAAAGTTTCGTGTCTCAAAAGCGGTTTGCTTATTCCTGCTACTTTGTAAGTTTTATTACCCATAATATCATATTCAATTTTATCAATATTGAAAATTTTATTAGACCATTTAGAGTTATACTCCTTTCTGTCGGTGTAATTACCCCTTTTCTTTTGAAACACTTTTACCTTGTCGTTCTCCTCTATTCTGGGATACTTTCTTTTGTTTTTTCTCGTAGTTTAAGATTGACCTTTACATATATTTCATTGTCGTCCTTGTGTGCTTCAGACGGTGTCATCCTTGTTGATGAGTGTGATGTGCTGTTATACTGTTTCAATGCTGGCGTTAGGGCGTCGGTCCATTTCATGTTGTTAAACCTAACTCTATCGTGAATTTTGTTTTTCATCGTTCTAATAAAACGCTCGGCCACATTTGCGTGGGTCTTCGTGACGATGTGGTTTATTCCTTCACTGTTGAAGAAATCCTGAACTTGATTTTTAGTTGCAAACGCTCCGTCGTCATCAGAATACACGGACATCGGATAACCCATCTTTTTAAAGCTTGCTCTCAACGCCTTCAAAACGTGCTCTCCGTCTCTTTCCTCCATCGGTATTACATCTGCTAATTTACTGAAGATGTCAATCACGACTAAGCATACTGTGGAACGTTCTTGTCCTTTGCTAAAGGTGACATATGCATTATGTCTATTTGATATTCATATCGTGCGAATGCAGCGGTATAGGAATTAGTACCTCTATAATTTTTGATTTGTTTATTTGGTTGTTTCTTTAAGAAAGACTTTACATCGTCTAATGTTATTGTTGGGTCTTCTTCCCTTGCCTTCTTGTGTGTCGCTTGTGTGCTTCCGAAACCCACGTCTAAGTCGTAATAGATGTTGCTGATTATTTGGTCTTTTGTTAATCTCGCCATTATATTAAATTGTTAGAAAATATTTTTTCAATATAAACCCCCACCCCTTAACATAAAATAAAAACTACTTAAAGAAAATTGATATAATATAGTAAGAGAAAAAATGACACTGTTTACTTATGATAATTGTCCTTGTAAAAATAAAAAATGTAAGTCTGTCGTGGCACTAGCTAATATTTTACATGTTAATGTGTGTAATCTTATAGGTGGCTATATTAGAGTAACATGTTTTGATTGCTGGTATTTGATGGATGAAGAAGAACATTTTATGAGAGATAAAGACATTCCTGAAGAAGGACTGGAAAAAGCAGAACTTCAATTACAAGTTATTAAACTAATGCAAAATAATGTTTTTACACTACTAGCAGAAAACCAATATAGTATAAAAGTTGGACATTACAGAAAACACATTGACCGAGTATTTGATATACAAGAAGTTAAAGAACGGTTTAAAAATAGAAAAATGTATTATCAAGCATTAAAATCATACTGTAAGAATAATGAAAATGAAGTTTGTATCATTTTAAGAAAATGTCTTGACATTGAAGATTTAAAAAAATTTAAACGTTGTGGGTTTAGCTTTCCAAAACTAAACAGTTGGTGGTCATATAGAAATAACAATTATTATATGAGATATATTCTTAGCGAATTAATTGAAATTTACACAGACCAATTAATAAACGGATACGAGCATTATTGTTGCGAGTATAGTATGACTTGTTATAGTGGTTGTATCGCTGGTGAGATTGAATACGGGGCAAATTAACTTTTGTTTATTAATATATTATTATCTTATAATATGATTAAACATTGTTTTATAATCTAACAAGAAGGTTAAGACATTTAAATTAAACCTGATTAAATTAAACCTGAAACCCAGACCAGCCGACCAGCAACCCCCTAGCCAAAACTACTTAAAGAAACATTACATTATATATAAAGAGAAAAATGAGTGAGGGTAAAATGTCAGATAATAATTTTATGGTTGAGAATTGTGCTAGCTTACCTATGGAAGCATTGTTAAACATCGCTTCTTATATGATTGGCAATGAAGGGTGGCAAAGACTAAAACAGTGTAAAGCATTAAGGGTCTTACAAAGGAAATGGAAACCGTCTATTTTTGAACGAGAAGGAGAAAGTAGATATTATGTGTTGATTAGCAATATATGTTTGAAAGGTGATAAAGCACTTTCATATGCGTTGAAACCACCAAAAGAATTATTAAGAATGATGAAGTATGATGAAGAAATAAAGGTTGGAATAGAAGTTAGTTCGAAAATTATGTATAAGAATAATATTTGCAACTGTAGTTATTATGCATCAAGCAAACAGAACAAGATAACAAGTAGAGCGTCATTACAATTTTATATTGAAAAAATAGTTGAAGAAATAAAACAGACTATGAAACGAAACGAAATCATTAGTATAGAACATATTACAGATTGAAATTTATACATAACAGAAACAATGATTTCATGGCTTAATCATAATATTGAATTATAATATGATTAAACATTGCTTTATAATCTAACAAGAAGGTTAAGACATTTAAATTAATCCTGAAACCCAGACCAGCCGACCAGCAACCCCCTAGCCAAAACTATTTAAAGAAATATTACCTTATATATTAAGAGGAAAATGAACGGTGATGGAATCAATAATTATATCAATAAAAAATGCTATGATTGTTGTCACTTCAAAAAAGAAAATATGGAATTGTATAAATTTGGAATTTACCTAATGAAATAGTGAATAATATTATTAATTATTCAATGGATGAAGAAGACGAATGAAAAGTTTGTCAGGAATGGAGAGATAATCAATTTTTAATCAAATGTCTGTTGAGAATAAAAGGAAGACATAATAGAAATGTAGAAGATGATATGTTAATATTTCTAACTGTAAATAAAATACCACCTTACGATTATGTTAAACAGTTTCTTAAAATC
Source organism: Effrenium voratum (assembly GCA_963377175.1). NCBI lineage: Eukaryota > Dinophyceae > Suessiales > Symbiodiniaceae > Effrenium > Effrenium voratum. The sequence goes on from CAUJNA010000263.1 coordinate 23,821, forward strand.
AGTAAGAAAAATATGACATGATTTATGATATATTATGGATGTTGGGTTATAGTCAAGAGAAAGGAGAAGATGTTAAAGAAAATATCAAATTATTTATTGAAAGTAAAAAGTTTAATGTTCAGAATACAGTGAGAGATGTTAATATTATTTTTAAAATGATGTATGAAAGAAGTAAGACAAATCAATTAAATTATTACCCTGAACTGAAATTATAATCATAATATAATAATAACATGTAAAATCTTATATGTTATAATTATACTGAACTTTTAACCTATAAATCAAAATTAGTGAGAAAACACCAACAAAACAAATACACCACCAACATCCCAGAACTTGATAACTACTAAAAGGGTTAACTCTTTCAAATGAAAAACATGTCGGCCCCCAGCCCAACAATGAACAAGGCGACAATTTACCCAAATGATTACCTTAACGAAAACGATATATAAGCTCCCCGAAACACCCCTTTTAAAAACGAATAAGGGGGAACACAGATTTGAGATTAACATAAAAACCAGAACAGGCAACCATCAACAGGCCACCCCCTGGCTAGCCCCTTTTTACAATTTTTTCCCCCGCCCCCCCCCCCGAGCCGCCGAGGAAGAGCTGGCGGGCCCGGAGCCTCCGAGGCATCTGGGGGGAGGCGCTGAGATCCATCTCCGCTCTAATCGGGACCCAAACCAGACATGCCCGGAGAAGTCCCCAGCCTTTGAAATCGCCTCGCAACCTGACAAAAACTCCACAGAGAAAATCGCCCTGCAAGAGACTTCTCTAGACTCTACTCTTTCAAATACTCAGACGTGGCCCTCTGGAAAAGGAGGTTTCTCTTTCACGGGAGAGATCATCAGACCCCAATATTCGCTTTGCGAGTGCAGTGCACACGCACTTACGCCTATTTGCTTTGGGCAACAGAATGCGGGCCTAAACTTCATGTTCGCTTCTTCTGTAAACAGTGACATCGGTGGTCTCGACCCGCCCATATTCTGGTCGCATGGAACGGCCGCGTGGTCTGAAACAACCCCTGTGTGTTCGGCACCTCCCCCCATATGCCACAAGGTGTTGAGGCTTCTTCCTTGTGGCTCAAAATGTCCTCCACCCCAAGCCCAACCCTCAAGCTCAATCTTATCCGCGCTGAGTCCTGTGAACAGCTTCTGCATCTCATCCCAGTTGTCATCCTCCTCCTCGCAGGAAAGCTTCAGAAAGCCCCTTGCATGCAGGCCACTGATTCGCAAGAGTGGCCAGAACTTGGTCATTCGCGTTCTTTTCCGAATACCCTAACCAGCACAAAATGGAATGATGCGCGTCTGCAGATTGGAGCCCATGCAAGTCCTCCTCCTCGTCCCACATGGTGATCACGTCTTTGACCCAACGGCTGCAGAAATTTGCACCGGTGAAAAAAACTCAAGCAGCGCAGGCAATCAGAATTCGTACATTATTGCCAGGGTCATGCGGGACCTTCTTTTCGTTGTTCACCTTTAGTGACCTTGTCCCGCCCAAGCCCAGCTGCTGTGATGCGCTCTTTCCAAAGATGATGGGACCCTGCTTTGCTTAAATACTTATTTTAGAAAAAAGGCCACAAGAAGGGTCCAAATTTTCAAAAACACCCATGCTGCATGCCCATGCTCTTGTTGTCTTTTGCTGCCACCGCTCTTGGACAGCTCTATGACGCTTCGACCTCCTCCTTCACTTCGCTGTCGTCCTGTCGCACAAGGCAGCCTTCTGAGCAGGCCTCTCAGATACTTGCATACTGCCAATGGATGCACGGGCTCCATTCAAACATCATGTCAATGCGTGTAAGAGACTTGTCAGGACCTCGACCACGAGAATTGAATCCGCCGACATTGTTCGGCCTGTCAGATACCTAAGAGAGGATAGAGGATAACCTCCCCCTTAGTCCCCCTCAATTACGCAGGGTTTCGGCCCCCCCCCTCCGACCGCGCGGCAATTTGATGACGTTCCACTAAACGTAGTCTTCGGTGAGCCGGTGTGGCAAAACAGGGGTCCCAGGCTCGATTCCCCCTGCCGGCTCTTTGCTGGTTTGGGGTTCCTGCCTCCTTTTGCCGAAAATCTGGAAAAACCCTGTGCTTTTGGATGTCCTAATTGCGAAAACGCTGGAAAAACCGTGTTTTTAGCGGCAAATATTGGGGAGCAAAGCAAGGAAGTGCAAGGAAATGAGGGGAGGAAATAGGAAGTCGACATGACAGGAAAGCAGCGGGACACGAAATGGAAACCAAGGGGAACTGAAAGGGACATGCAAGGGACAGAAATGAAAACAAGGGGAGTGCAGGGGGAAGGAAAGGGAAACAACGCACAAGGAAACCAATCGGCACAACGGGAGATGTAGGGAAATGACTCGCAACGAAAGAACGGGACATACATGGAAAAATGTCAGGGACATGAAGGGGGGGTTGAACGGCATGGAAGGGACAGGACCAGGACATCATGGGAAACGTGAAAGGACATGAAGGGGAAATCAAGGGGAAGCCAGTAGTGAGATGACAGTTCCGGGTCATGCAGGGGTCGTGCCCGGACATCGAGGCAACGCAGGGGGGGACGTGACTGCAATGCAGAGAGAGAGAGAGAGAGAGAGAGAGAGAGAGAGAGAGAGAGAGAGACAGGGAGAGAGCGGGAGAGAGGGGGAGAGAGAGAGAGAGAGAGAGAGACACAGAGAGTGTGAGAAAGAGAGAGAGAGAGAGAGAGACAGAGACAGAGCCAGAGACAGAGCCAGAATCAGAGAAACAGAGAAAGAGACAGACCGAGAGAGCGACAGCGAGAGAGAGAAAGACAGAGACTGAGAAAGAGAGACACAGAAAGACAGAGAGAGAGAGAGAGAGCAAGAAAGTGAGAGAGTAGAGAGGTTCGAATTAGGCTACCCTGCTTCTGTAGAGGGGCGTGGACAGGAATGAGACAGGGAGACAGAAAGAGACACAGAAACAGAGACAGAGAGAGAGAGAGAGAGAGAGAGGGAGACAGACAGAGAGAGGGAGATTGAGGAGAGAGATGCTTGGGGGGATGGGGAGGGTGGGGAGCAGAGGGAGGGAGAGAGGACGACAGAACGCACGAGGGAGACAAGGCAGAGAGGAAGAAGAAGAAAAGGGAGAGGACAATGTCGGCGGACTGAGCTGGAGGCTCTAAAGTTTAGGAGGTTGTCGAGACCTGCAAAGCCAACCACTCGCCTGCGTCAGGGCCGCTCCCTCTGGAGCCGACTCCGCGTCGACAGCACACGTGCCCTGAGACAAAGAGAGGCAACGAGAGGCGACAGGCGACACATGTGGCAAAGTGACTAGCCCTCAATGGGTACAAACGGGAGCCGAAACCTGCTTGTCCGAGGTTTAAAATTGCAAGTAAAACTCTGAGAAACAGGGCATAACTCTACACTGATGTGCAACTAGGTCGAGCAGCTTTTAGGAGATTTGGTCTCCTCCGGAAAAGAGCGACAGGGTCAAGCAAATGGCAAGGGGGCATGATCAATAGCTGGCCGTTCTATGTCAGTGACAATGATCACAGTCACAAGAGTGATTCAGGGAAGCCCTTGTAAAGAGTCCCCCGGTACCTTAAACCCTCTTTGGACGGTGGCTTTGTCCCTTTGTTGCTGAACCTCGTGTTGAAGGGCGGTTCCTCGACTTGGGTCAAGGGTGCCTGAAGATTTCCAGTTTGGGAGCCTGAAGACTCTCCAATCAACCATATCCCATTTGGCAAGCAGCACAACTGAGGCCAACTCCGCTGGTTCCGTCCAGGTGCTCGTTCGACGGCGCACCCACTCGTGAAACGGGGTCTGCACAGGTATGAATTGACCATCTGGAATGACCCTAGAGATCCAAATGTAGCCAGTTTGCACCTGTCCAGTTGACACTGCAGCTTTCATGACTTGCCAAACATTTGGAGGCGTCCATTCCTGGTTTAGAAAATCTCTGATCGACGCCTGCACGTACTTTTGGTACAGCCCGGCGAAGGACCACAGAACCAGCAGGTACGTCAGGAAGACCTGCGAACAGGAAATTCAGAAACAAACGCTGCCTGAACTTCCCGAGAGAAGGAGTGTAGCAAATGAAGGGTGCCAACCAAAACCCAGCGTCTGCTGGTTGCTCAATCGGGAGATCAAAGGGCTATCTTGAAGCCCCACGTTTAGCAGTGCAACTTCCATTGAGGAAACACCCAGCTGGGTGGGGGCTTGCCAATAACCCTTCGTCTTGATTGATGGGTGGTTTGAGGGGAAGCTGATTCTTTTGGGGGCCTCTCTTTCCCACCCAGTCGCTGTGTACCGGGAATCGATTGTGTCCATCAACAGAAGATACGGTCGAGCACCAAGTAACACATGTCGGGGGCTCTCGTGCACGTTGACCTCTTAACCATGCCCGTCATAGTTGCAACCAGCCGGTTCGCCAAACAGATTCTTGTCCGTTTCCCCAATGGACCCCTCTTTACTTCTGTTGTGCCACAACCAGACAGTCGTGCCGAGTCGCAATGGTGTCAAGTCACATTGTCATACTAGTCATGCCACCTAACCACAGGAACGAAACCTGAAACTTTCGGAACCTCCATGGAGGTGCTGTCCAGGAACAGGTCGAAGGTGTCGCTCATCGGCCTTTGGAAGATGTACACCTGCGCCGGCGACCCAAAAGAAACCCCGCCAGCGCGACATCAAGCCCAGGCCAAGAACAGTTCGCATCTTGCGAGCTCTGAAGCTTCCGGTCCTGTGAGGTCTCATACCCTTTGCTATGCGGCATGTTCCCTTCCGCTCCCTCGGCCCCAGGCCTCGAAGCTCATGACCCCCAGAGAGGACAGCGCCTCAAGGACCCAACATGCGCGAGTTTTCTATGATCAGGGGGGCCCTGAATGTTTTTTTTAATGTTTTCCATCCGACCCCAGAAAACACGGTGACCCGGTGACCCCAGTGGAGGGGTTGTGTGTGTGTGTGTGCCTTGAAAACAGCGACGGCTGCACTCTTGGGTTTTGTTGAGCTAGCTGAAGGAAGCCCTCAATTCTGCATGGCCAGTGTTGTGCCAAACATGACAGCTTCGATGCCTGAACAACTGCAAGTTTGCAGATCCTGCGATGCCTTCAACGGAAAAACTGGCAAGTCTAGACGTATCCGGGACAGCCTTTGTGATCACCCTGCATGTGGGCGTCCTACATTCCAGAGTCCCCAGAAAAACAACAAGAAGTCAAGAGCCTTGAGTTGCAAACTACTAGTCAATCAGTAGCCACCAGTGTGCCTGTGAATCCATGGTTCCTTTCCAGGCAGTTCTGCTGCAGCGTCCCCAATTTTGGACATCACCTAATGCCAGGCTCATCTGTCCCACCAATCCCCGCTGAAGCCCCTCCGCGTCACGAGGATTTCTGCTTGGAATGGGCGCAGCACGCGCTGAAGAACTTGGGGCGAAGCAATGCAAACATCACAGGGCTGTGAGGAAGTGAATCTGCTGGATCAACGAACCTAATTTATAAAAACAACTTCTAGGGGCACCATAAGGAAGTGAACTATCCCCAGTAGATAGGTGACACCCCTATGAATTGGCCGGGGCTTCAAAATCCAGGACTCCCACCCAACGCGGCTCCTTGGGAAACTTGAGTTATTCCTCTTGATCTGCTTTCCCTCCCAGACCCGTTGGCACAATGCTCAGCCAACCCCTTGAGTAGGCACATCCCCCGTTCGTCGGGCAAAAACGACATCTGTTTCTTTGACAACCCCTTCAACGACCATAGGACCATAGGTGTCCTTTGGTACAATAGATGGCCCTGGCAAGTGCAACAAAGCCAATCTAAACCAGTGCATCTATTTCCAACCAAACTAGCCTGAGAAGGACACCCCATGTCACTGACCTTTTTGGCTTCGGTCTTATGTGGCTCACAGTACACGGTGTCCGGCTCAAGAGATCTCCATGGTCCCGAAGCTTCGCATGCAAGCTTCGGGTGAGAAACGCAGGGCCTGGAGAATCCCGGTGTTTTCCTGCTGACTTATATGTTGCGGTATTTGGCATCCCGTTGTTCCGTGATGTTTCCTTTGCAACTAAGGAGCGCCATCCATATTAACTCGTAAGAGTGAAACAAAAAAACAGAATTTACCTGTTCACCGACCGCCTGCAGGACATTAAGAGACCCAAAAGGTTCGTAAGATCTTCCCTGGGCTCTCCGCCAAGTCCCATGTTGCCCCTCAAGGCTCCGGCTTTGTGGCCCAGGAGCTGGCCGAAGCCTGGAAAGGATCCGCAAAATTCTCCGAAAGCTGAAGTATGACATGGATCCCGAGCTTTACATCTCCATTTGCCTAAGTCCCCTGAAAAAAATAAAAATAAAATCCACCAGTGGTTCATTCCCTTTAAAACCAACGGGGGAAAATAAAAGATATTCTTAACCAAATGGAAGTCATGGTCTCGTCTACACCCCAAATGAGCTCGCTAGAAAATAGCCATCCCCAGGAAGGCCTTGTGGGGCGTTCAATCAGCCAGATTCACATGGAACCCAAACAAGCTGCATTTGTAGAATCTGCTTTTGGCATCAGACACCTTTTTTTGTCGATTTGCAGCAGCACACCCCTCAGAGCAAAGGAAGGTAGGTAGAGGGGGTGTGAATGTCCAATGTGCCAAATTCCGATTGCCTTCCAAGGATGCGCTCAACTCCCAGTAGCCTTGTGGTACGTAGTGAGCAGCGGCCTAAACCCCTTGACTGTTGACTCTACCAACATGGTTATCAACCTTTGCCTTAGCCCTTCTGAACCGCATCGATTGGAAGGGGATCCGGCCTCCCCATCGTCCCCAAAAATAAGCCAGCGAGGGGCTTCATGAAAGCCAGCGGACAAAATTTCACGGAACTCCCCAAGACCTAAGGACAACCCCAGAGCTCATTCCGAGCTTCAAAACGGCCCGGGAGGTTTTCTAAACATCGTTGGAGACAGTAAAATCCTATACAAATGACTGTCCACTCAGGTGTCTGATCACTGGAAGGATTTGTCAAGGGAACTCATCTAGCCAAGCAACTGGGCATTGCTGTAGTCATTCGGTGCGGAATCCGTTCTCTTGGAGACGAAGCACCAAAGGAAGCTCGTGGGACATTGGAACAGAAGGGGCTGCTGCGCAAATCGCCCGAATGATCATACAGCGGCCTGCAAAAACCTCAAACAAAAGAAGCCACCAACAGAGCTGAGGGGATTCAACGACACAACAGATATCAAAATGTAGAAACCGGGCACGCAACCGGTCCACTCATGCAAGCGGACTCCCTGTGGAAACAATGCCCTCTTCGGGTTTCCATGATAGAGGAGGTCTGCGTTCGGTGAGGGTCCCGTTACCGACAACATGTGAGATTGATATCACGACCAACCTCGGAAGCGACAAGGCAAACATAAACACTGACCTGGAGACGAAACTCTTCGAACCACAACAAGAACCTTCTGCAAAGCACGGTGAGCAAAGGGTGTCGCGTAGGTGCCATTGGACATGGGATGGGGGGGCACACAAAGGGTTCAACAAGTCAACAAGGCCGCACAAAGAGGATTCTGTGGGAGGTGGTCAGAAGGCAAAGGGGCGGACTAGGGCGGACCCCGTTGCATCGGCACGGACCCCGAAGGTCAACACCGGGAGGTGACACTTGAAACGGGTTTGCACATCCTCCTCCCCCCCGCATCTCAGCCCCCGCGCACGTGGGCTCGTCGACGGCACCAGCGATGAAGACTGGCAAGGCTGGATCACTTTTGCAGAGAGTCAATCGACTCAAAGCCGGTGCCACACTTGCAACCAAAGACCCAGGAGCCTCACTGTCCGGCAAAAGACCCTTGTTCCTTTGATCCTTGTCTCCGCTTCATGATGGGTTTACCTTGGCTCCCTTCAACTTCAACCCCAGAGCGTGGGGCCTTCCTTCGCCTGTCGAGGTCACACCCTTGTCCCGTACTGATGCAACGCGATACTTAGAGGAGGGCTACACATATATGTATATATATATATACAAATGTGTATACGGATAGGGTTATGCCCCCCATTCTCAATGGACCCTTCTTTGGTCACACAGGCACACACACACACACACACACACCTGGAGTCGCCAATCGCCAGTAGGTTGCTCTCAGCTTTCCTACGCCACATCACTACCTCTCGTCTCGCCTGCCATGAGAATCGAAAGGCCGTGGTCCAGCAGCGGCTCCCAGCCGTTCAGGTGGAGAGCCTGACCAGCTGCGCTCTGCAAAGCAAGCAAAAATCAGAGGTGGCGTTGTTTCCGAATGGGGTACACAATACCTAAGATTGGCGGCGCCTAGTTAGCTTCCTTGTCAACTTCGTTGTCAAGCGGTTTAAACAACATGCTTTTCCACGTTTTCCCCGGAGTCCCGGCAAGCGCAGTTCGACAAGCCGACCGAAAACATATAAGGCGCGCACCCAGGTGCTGGCCGGCCGCGGCAGCAGGAAGACGACCTCCCAACAAATAACCAAACCACGAAACGCCCGGCGTGCGTAAAAATACACGCATAACATGCATATATATATATATATACATGCATACATGGTTGCGCACTTCAGCCGTTGAGCTCGTCAAAAAATGTAAGGTCGGGCAAAGCAACACGCAGGCAGGGGAGAAAATCACAGGGCCCCCGGCAGAATTTCGAGAGGGGCCATCAGCTGAATTGAACTCTGTAGGAAGACAGCCTGCAGAGCACTTCATGTTGCATCCTAAATGGGCTGCCAAGCTTGGCTGCAATTCAGCATTACCTAGCTCCCAAAGCAACTTGCGAGTCTGCCACGACAACAAACCGCCTGGCCAAACCTTCTCGCGCAGTTTCGGCCTCTGCGCAAATAAGGGCTGGCAATTCAAGAACGCTAATATGAGTTGGCCGAACGCACCCTCAAACGGCACACCCCAAACCATCGCCCAAAGCTAGCCACAGGGGGTGGCTGGGTAATGCTGGGAAGCACGCTCCTCATTCGTTGAAGCTTCCGCAGCGGGCTGAGCATGCCCCTTCTAGCCACATCGCAAGCGTCAGAACTGTAGACGTTGCAAGAGTTCTCCGAAGCGCCGTGACTGCAAGCGGCCACCAACCTCAAGCACATACTCAGCTCTTCCGCAAGCGCGGGCGGAACCGAAAAATCAGCCGGCTTTGTGTGTGAGGTGAAACTTGTGACCTTGGGGTTCTGTGAGAACTCCTGGTGGGGCGAAGTGTTGGTCCGACCCCAACGGTTCCGGCAGGTGGCGCTGAACGGCCTCTGCAACGTCCGCCCCAGCACCAGCGCGTCTCGGGCGCGCCGCCCGCGCGGCTTCCCTGAATGTTGGGGATGCTGGAGCGGCATTCGAGCGCAGCGGAAGCGTACGCGGCAACTGTCCACACCAGGGCCAGCTCTCGAACCAAAGTCTTCGAGCGGGGCCTGGTTTTTTTACTGTTGAAGATCTCCGCTGGGTTCTCGATCAGGCTCTTCCGCAAAGCCTTCAGCACGGCGGCATTCTGCCGCTGCTTAGGTTGTCGCCGACCTCCAGAATCTGCTCCAAGCTGCCCCGCTGTTTGAAGAGACTATGGTAGTCAGCCGAACGCCGTCGCCTGCCCTGCTCTGGCCTCGCCCGTCCTCCGTCTGACTCAGGACATTCTCAGTCAGCTTGGTGTCTGGGTGATCTCCAAGTTGGGCAGGCTTCCTCCCCACCAGCTTCGCCTGTTGAGGCGTTGGAGCAGGACCCGTGCTTTTCCCTGCTTGCAGCTTCAAGCGCAGTCATGCGCTTCTGCAAGTCAAGCAGCCCCGTCGCAAGCTTGCTCGTCAAACGCTGCTCGCTTTGGCTTTCCTGCGGGTGAGCGCTGAGGAAAGCAAACTTCTCACCAGCGCTTCTGCAGATCAGACCGCCCCTCCTCCGAAACGAGTCGCAAGGTTACATTTGGTTGCAGACGTTTGGCTAGGGACCCCGCCCCAAAATCGCATCCTGCCAGCAGGGCGCTGAAGAGCGACAGTTCTGCGCCAAGCGCTTCCTGGGACAGCCACCAACAGTTTGTGGGTATTCCGAAGCAACCTGTTCCGTCACTCAAAACTGCTGCTGCCCTCTTCACTCCTGGCGTTGGCCGTCAGGCCAAGCCGCGCTGGCAGCAGCTGTCACTGCACCCGTCACCGACGGTGTTATCCAGACTTCCGAGATCCAGAAGGCGCGCTCGCTTGGTGAGGTCCTGGATCTGCACTTGCAAGTCAGAAGAACTGCGCTGCTGATCCAGGCCAATCCGCTTCCGCCCGCAGTCGCAGCTCCTGGTATATAGAACACGAGCACCTCCACTAAGGCGAAGACCGATAGAGGGTAGATGGATACTCCAGCTGCTGTAGTCCCGTAGCTCAGGCATGCCAAACTCAGACTATCTGCCAGGACCTGCAGGAACAGACCGCCAAGTCCACCTCCCGCAGCTCCAATAGTGAAGGGCGTACCTGCCATGCAATACCTTGAACCCCAAAAGCCTGCGCTGCCTGAAATGCAACATCATGCGAGGCATATATATATATATATATGTGATCCCAAGCTTACAACTCACCTCCAGCCCCCGTGGCTTGCCGACACTCCCATTCAGGACGACTGGAACGTCTTAGGTGGAGGAAGTAGGCATGAGGTATTGTCGAGTGTCGATTCGGGGCGCAGGTAATCTTCGGGGCTGGCCGCAAGATGAGGGTCGCCTTTTTTCTATGGTGCCTATTAAAGGAAGCTGCAAGGACAACAACAAGGTTGGGGGGTTCTTTCTGAGGATATAGCAACTCAGGAGCTGGGAGGATGCCCCAAAGTGGAAAAGAACCCCTCAAAACGGATGGGTTGCCTGGGTTTAGATTTGAAGAGCCACCAAAGACGCCTTTCCAATCTCAGGAGACACCGCTATCTGCCAAACATGTGTTTTGGGTCGCTATGAACGAATATGTTGCGCAGGGCTTCAAGTTACTGTACGACTGACAGCCATGCCTCATTCCCAGGCAGCGGTACAAGCGTCAGAAGATGCCAGGGTGTGGTATTGTCTCACCATCGACCATGCAACCTATGAAAAGTCACACCCCTTTCTAAAAGGCAACTGTTGCTCATCAGTGGGTGGGAGGGTAGTTGCTTGAGGAGTCTAGTACTTGCATGAACAGCTCCGAGCATCTACTGTAGGAATAAGCCGTTCTCAATTGCCCTTTGTCTGGTTGCAGTCCTAGAATGAAATGAACAACCAAAAATCCTAATTGTAAAAGGCCTTCCCCTTCCGTATGATCCTGTAGGAGGCTAGCCAGGCCAATTGACAAAATGCTGAGCTTGCCTGTCCGCAAGACAATGCACACATGAAGAATTCCCAATGAACCTATATCATGTGAGCTGGATAGATCCCTAGGTAAGCTTGTCATACTGGCCCAATTTGTTTCCCATTCTGAAAGTGACCCCAAGAGGTAAGCTCGAAGCACCAAGCTGGCGTTGAGGTACCCTACAACAAACAACACTTTCCAACAATGCAACTTACCTCTGAGGCAGCCACGAGCACAATTGCCAGCATGCTCAGGTCCGCCGCGAGAGGCAACCTATGCCAAAGTCCAAGCAACTCTGGAGCCTACTCACCTGCTAATGTTTAGTAAACCTAAAAGCAAAGACTTCATACCCCCAGGTAAGAGGATACGACCCTGAACTACTGGTGTAACACCCTGAAATTAGAGGGGCAAACTGCAAACAGTTCTAGGTGGCGGTTCCACGCAAGCTGGTACCTGTTCGTCACAACCGTTCAGGGCTGCAATTCCATACAGCTTGTGAAGCCGATGGCAGCAACTTAATGATCCATGACAAAGGGCAACGCAAGCACCAACAGTCTCCAACCGCATCAGAAAGGAGTTGTCAGGTGGTCCTAAAAGGAACCCTTCCACGACACCGGAGCCATTCTTTTTGCGCTACCTTCATGTTACGTGGCCAGAAAAAAATCGAATGGTTTGTCCACTCCTCATCTGCTCAAAAGATCTCAACCCTTGGCCCACCATCTCATGGAATGCCTGTGCAAGAGTACGGGAGACCAAAACACGACTCAAAGACTATGCAAGCAGAAAACACCCTCCACGTTCCTTTCAAAACCTCCCCTCAAGAAGCTGTGGGTGTACTGCGTGCCGGCAGTGGCAAATTCGCAAAGATAAAGGAGCTGCAGCATGCACAAATCCGTTGCATGCTAGGCAAGCAGCACACCAGCACCCGACGGGACAAACGTCCAAACAAGCCAGTGGGTCAGAACTGAAAGCACCTGACCACCTTCAAGGAACCGTCCTGTTAACCAAACCTCCGCCTACCATGCAACCTGCTCTAAATGCCAAGTTGCCTAGGCAGGCGTTGATTTTCTCCGCGGAGCACAATTTCCTGAGGCTTGGTCGCCAAATTGGTCGATACAAAGAGCTGTTGCCCCCACATCAAGGCAAATTAGTTGATGATCAAGCAACGGAAGCGTGGACGTGTTTACTGAGGTGGGGCCCAACTTGCAAGCGCAGCTGGCCTGGCGCTTCCCAAGTTCAAGCCAGGCGCCGGCCACGGCTTTACCCTGAAAACCGGGTCCAATTCGGGGAACGGGAAACATGGGCTGCGTCTGCAGCCTCCAGCTCAATTTTGAGCTGCATTGCTATCACCTGCGCAGAAAATGCAGGATTCAGGGCAACTTTGGCTCCGAACAATCCAACAAAACTGCTCCCCGTAGGCCTAAGACAGCCTAGGGGGTCAAGCCACCTCGGCCCAGATCTAAGGCCTAAGCTTTGAAGGTGTAGCGCGCGAAATACCAAAAAATACCCCAGCACCTTCCCAGAGCTGTATAGCTGAAGTGCCCAGGCCCTTGCTTGGGCCCGGCTGTGGCATGGAGAAATCCCGAGGGTCAAAAACGCGAACCGGATTCCGAAACGCGTCCAGGCGGCAGCCACCGTCATGCCCATCACGAAGTCGGCCATCTGGGCCGGCGGCCTCACAGCCGTCCATTCGACGGACGGAGAAAAAGCAAAAAGCGGGGGGCTTATTCCTGTGTTCACCCTGTGTTCACCCTGTGTTCCCCCTTTCTTGACAGTATCACCGTTAGAGGAGAAACCCGTTGTATCCTTTTCAAAGGGTGCTTCAAAACCAAGCGCAGAAGCGGAAATGACTGAGGCTCCTGGGACTCCTGTGTTCCAACTTTTGCCGCTTCACACAACTCCAGAGCGAGAACAACAATTCCGCAACCACGCAGTACGGAAGACCTTGAAGACCAGGCAATGAGAATTCGCTTGGAAGAAAAGAGGCTCTGCCATGGTCCATGGTCCAACAACGTCCTGGTGCAGTGCATTGTGTCAACCATGCCAAGCGTTGGAAGCATCCCAAGTCGCTGTTCTTGCAAGCTGCTTAAGGCCCCCCGAAAGCAGCGAACAAGACACACGCCAAGTCCGGCTGGGTCGCCGGCCAAAACATCATGTCCGCGTGCTGCTGCCTGAGCCAACCCAGGCTGACAACATATCCGATGGTTCTACCCCCCAGATTTCCAAAGGGCACCTGTTTGCGGATTTGGTTGTCTTGACGCGATTTGTACATACCTGGATCGTCTCGGGTTTTGCTTACTTCGACATAGCCTTGAATTCTCCTGTGCCCGTGGCTCATTCAGGCTCTGGCACTATCACCAGGGGCTCAGGGATCAAGCCTAACTTCGGGCGACCAAGTTGCATCGTGATGTTGCCCTCTGCTGCAAACAAGAACGCTGCAGGGCCTCGAGACGTTTCGGTCGAGTCAGGAACTGGGACCTGGAAGGTAGCAGTGTAGGTCCAGCTTCTGATTGCCAAGGTCAACCAGGTAGACCGGTGATTGATTTCCTGGAAAATCTACTCTGGATTCAAGTTATCCTTGCTGTAATCCAAAACGAACCCTATCTCCACCACAGGAACGCCGGCTACGTCTGGTTGCGTGTTGCAACATTCTGAGCCGCCCAGGGTCAGGAGCATTTAAAACATGTCAGATCGACAACCCACGCGTTTCGGCCACTCGCCAAAAACCCCGTTCCTTTCTGAAATGGGAACCCCCGTTTGAGGTGTGTTTTCAAGGGAAACAACTTGAACCATTCCTTTTGTAGGGTCACCCAAAAGCACAAGCCCCTGGCCAAAGGGAAGGCCTCTGCCGACCTTGAGACGCGCCCCCGCCTACAGACAGCATCCACAGACCACCCAGGAGCATACCAAGGCCATATCCTGCCACATCAATGCAGAAGTCTTGTTTGCTTGCGAACTCCTACACAAAGCTGGCAAGTGTATCCATGGTATGTATCCTTCACAAAGTGTCCGGTGGTGTACCGACTGTTTCACCCTGAGTCTGGTGAAATGGGGGGGCAGTACTTTGACCCTCCACTTGGTCCTTGCAGGTTCTCGTAGACGTACACGACCAGGTGGCGGGTGGCCGGGTACCTCGGAAAACTCGCGGCTTCCAACCACTTGAACCAAACCGGAACCCCCCAAAAGTCGCCTTGTTGGGAATCCCCTGCTGGGGATTAAAGCCCTTCCATGTTAACTAGCAGGGAATGGGCAAGATGAATGCTGATCCATGACCATACTTAAAAAAAGAGGCTTCGCAAAACAATTACAAGGACTTTGGGCAAATACAACGAGACAAAAAGTTTGACATGCGCGCCATGTGCAATCTCCTTGTGATTTGTACCGCGATCGCTTCGCTACGAGCTCCAGTCCCTACAATTGGCAGGTGTCCTGCGGCCTTCCCTGTCAAGACCAGCCACAAAATCACACACACACAGACACAGACACAGACACAGACAGAGACACAGACACAGACACAGACACAGACACAGACACAGACACAGACACAGACACAGACACAGACGCAGACGCAGACGCAGACACAGACGCAGACGCAGACGCAGACACAGACACAGACACAGACACAGACACAGACACGCAGACGCAGACGCAGACGCAGACGCAGACACAGACACAGACACAGACACACACACAGACACACACACACACACACACAACACACACACACACACACACACACACACACACACACACACACACACACACACACACACACACACACACACACACACACACACACACACACACACACACACACACACACACACACACACACACACACACACACACACACACACACACACACACACACACACACACACACACACACACACACACACACACACACACATGCTCAGCCCCTACCCACCCGCCACCCGCCAAGGCAAACTGGCAAAAGAACCCAAACAAAATCCTCGAGTGCTCCGAAACGCTCCTCGCATGCTCTTCCTGCATTACAACCATCATGCCCCGGGTTCACGTGCACCTTGAGTGAAACCCGAGAAGTGCGATTCTGAGCAACAGCTTGGAAACAATAACCAACTAGAGGTTTCACAAATCCAGAGGACTGTCCATGAGCCTCTAAAAAAAGCGAGGCCAACAACATCAAGGCCATTGAGTTGAGGGGGTCTGCTGAAAATTCATGAAGCGCGATGTCTCCACCCAGCACCCCAAGAAGGCTGTGACTGTTCTGGGCTCAAGGTCGGCAGTTCTGCGTGTTTAGGCGCGCACAGAAGCCAGGACGGCAGCAGGGCGAAGACGAACCACGACGGCCCGTTGGGGCACCTCGGGCCCGACACCGGTCGTTTCTTCGGGTACGTCAGAAGCAGAGGTGTTGCCTTTGAGACTGTGGGGCCAGATCCACCTAAAGCTCAGCATGCGATGCTGGCGATTCAAGTTTTGGAAGAGGCCCGGCTTCTTGTTGCTTAGTCGATCAGAAAGTTAATGCGCCAAAGTCAAAAACCTCATCTTTCTGCAACAGGAGGCAGGCTCGTCACACAGCAGCAAAGTAGTAGCGATGTTGAAACCAGGGTCCTTTAGACCCTGAAAAAAAGCGGGATCTACAAGAGTTGCAGGCTGCCGGGCCCCGCGCCAGTTGAACCACTGCTCGAGGAAGCAGGCGCACCGGAAGAGGTAGCCCCACCTAGCCAAGCATCCGGAAATCAAGCGACTGCCTTTTGGGCGGGTGACTCATCGACCAACGCCACAAGGAACGAAGAAGAAACTGAAGGGAGACAAAAGCTTCCAAAGGAGGTCAAACAAAAAACCCAACGGACGAATTCGGAAGAAACCCCAAGGAACATTTAAAGAAATGCAAAAAATGCAAAGAAATGCAAAGAAACCACTAGGAACCATAAAAAAAAGAACCCAAAGGAAGCCCACAAAAAAGGGAAGCATCCATGGACACCCAG
>CAUJNA010000263.1:45000-82971 GCA_963377175.1 Effrenium voratum
GGCCTTCCGCTGGTCGGCCTGCCCCTGGCGCCAGGATCTCCCTGATATCTTCCAGCAGGTCCTCCGGGAAGGGGTGTGACCCGTCCCCCAACGAGAGCGACTCCTGGAGTTTGTCCCTTGATGGCAACGTGAGGACACAGATCTTGGCCAATGTCGTGGACTTCACTACCACCTGGCCCAGGCGGCACGTCAAACTTGATGAGGGAGTGGTGGAGTGCGTTCGCCCATTGAATATAGGCCCGTGTGACCCAGATCGATGAGCACCTCGCTGCGCTCGGGCTCTTGCTGCACTCCATTGGGTCCATCGGGTGCTCCAGGAAGGAGGAGCCCACCTGCGGGACCGTTCGTTGACCTAGTCCTTGGTAGGCCAGCGAGGTCAGGTACATCTGTCGGAGCATGAGCACGCTGTCGTTGTCCGCTTACCCGGGGTTCCAGGTCCTCCAAGCCCCACAGATTCTGCTCCGCCCTGCCCCTCACCGGCGGGCCTCCCGGTTTGGGGAACCATCTGAGAATGCTCCACGTTCTGCAGTTGGGGCCGCCCCCCACAAAGGCGACCTTGCCCGCCATGGCCATGGATATGGCTCGTCTCCCAGCATGTCATGTCCAAGATCGCCACCCTTTCGCCTAATGTCCACTGCCCAACTGTACTCCGAGAAGGCCGGGTTGTAGGCATGGAGGTAGGCATCCAGGGCCCCCGCGTCGTCCTTCCCAGCGTACAGCAGGATGAGGGTCGGCTTCGACGACTCCGGCACCGGTCGTGGCGTCCACCTTAGTCTGGACCTCAGTCTTTCCGGGGGTGTCTTGCATCCAGGGGAAGGTGGGGCTTGTCCCCCCTGGGGTTTCCGTGTGTCCTTTGTCCGAGGAACGCCCCTTGCTGGGCGGATCCCCACCTCTGGGTCTCTCTGGGGGTTCTTCCCACTGCCTCGGTGGGTGCGGGGGAAAAGGGTGCTTTCTTCGGTGGAGGGGCTTCCGGGGCCGGTGGCACCCTGGAGAGGTCCCCTCCCACCTGCGGCCGTCCTGGCCTCCCCAACTCTGTCTGCCTTCCGCTGTGGCTCTGGTGGGATTGGCTCTCCTGCGCTGTGTGCGCTCTCGCACTGGTGGCCTGTGATCCCTTCGGAGACCAGGCAGCCACGGGGCCCATGGCACCCTGAGTGGCCTCCTGTCACTTGGGGAGGTGTGGGGATGCCTGTGGCACATGCTTTGCTGGGGGGGCATCACACACCCACCCATCCTTCCTGACCGGGCAGTTGTGGGATCGACCGCATGATCCAGGGCATTTGTTGTGAAGGTGATGATCCCTGCAGTACGCCACCCCTTTGAATTCTTGAAAGCCCAGTGGTCTGGCCATGGGGTCGAGGAGGTGTTGGGGGACTTCCCTTTGCCGCCCTTGCCCTTCGGCTTGGAATGGGTAGGCCCCGAGGACCAAGATCCTTTTCCCCCCTTCTTGGGCTTCTCCCACTGAGTCTGCCACACCTTGGGTGCCTTGCTCTTGCTCTTCCCCTTCGTCGGCGCCCTGTTGAGGTGCTCATAGACCTCCCGTTGCCAGAAGAGGAAGTCGCCCCTGATGTTCTTGAGGGCTTCGGAGAGAGTGGTGCCCTGGTGCACCATCTCGTGAATCTTGCGCCATGCATTGCGCTCTGCAAACAGCAAGGTGGTGTCGCTCGGGGGAGGTTTCCTGCCGGCTATGTCCTCCCCATAGAACCAGGCATACCAGTCATCCAACTCCTCCTTGGTGACCCTCAGGTTGCCAAATTGCGGCAGTGCTGCCGTGCACATCAGGAGCGTCGTCCTGAAGGTTAGGTGCAACCGTTCCAGCTGGCCGAGATGTAGGGTGGCTCCTCACCTCTTCTTCATCCTCCCTGTCCCAGCCGTCCACCGTGATCTTCTTGTGGGTGGATGAAGGGCGTTCCCCTTCTTCCGGGAGCGCGCTCACGATGTGTTTTGCCGGGATGTAGCCCAATTCGCCCTTGGCAATCATGCGCCATTGCTTCTTGAGGTAGCCATCACCACCCTGGAATTCCAACCTCGGCTTCGGGGCCCCATGCGTGGCCACGTAAGCATCTTCCAGCTGGCGCCTGTCACACAGGACTTCTAGGAGAGCCTTTATCGGGCCCGCATGGCCCGCCGGGTGGTCACCCTGGTTGCTTTCCCTGACCAAGTTTGCTGCCACCCGTGCTGCCTGAAGGAGGCGCATTGCCGTGAAGGCCAAGGTCTGGGCGTTGAATCCATTCTCTCCATCCTGGAATCCCAGGTCCCGGGGACCATTTTCCCTGGCCGCACCGGGGTGTTCCAGCGATCCGCCAAGTCTTCCACCGTGACGTAGCCCGATGCGCCCAGTGCCGCTTGGATGACCCAGGGGATTTCCTTGCCCACCAAGATGGCCGCCAGTGGCTTCTGCAACTTCGCCACGTCTTCCTTGATCGCGGCTGGGACCTCCTCCGGTGGTTTGGCGGGCGCCGCAGCCATGACCTCTTACCTTGGTGTTTTCAATCAGCTTGGGTTCCAGGAACCCAGAGCAATGCTTGAGCCAAAATGGCACATGCCATTATGGTCAAGCATTCCACACACAGTTCATGTTTCCACATGCGTTTCAACATTAACAAAGTGTATGTAAGCTAACCAAACGGCACCACACAAGCAAGCGATAACTCTTTTATCCAAGCAATGTGTTGGTGCCAGGGACTCATCTTCCCCTGTCAGATGTCTACGGCTGGGTGGGCCCCATGGGCCACCCACCACAAACTCTCAAAAACTGAAGAACGGGTGTGCAGACTGATAGCGCCATTTCCGAAGGACAGTCTGGCACACCCGCCATTTCCGAAGGATGCCAGGGGCCACCACCTCGGTCTCCGACTGGGTGTCCACCGTTTCAGAGCCCGAGTCCGCCGAGGAGTCCGAGTCCTCCTGCAGTGTGGGGACCTCCGCAGGCTCCAGTACCCAGTCCGCCGGGAAGCCGTACCTCTTGAAGCAGCGTTCGCACTTGCCATAGGCCTCTGGCTCCGACATGTAGTCCAGCACGGAGAGCTCCTGGATCTTGGAGGCCGGTCGCCACCCGCACCCCACAGCCGTGCCTTCGTCATTCAGCAGGTGGATTCTGGCCTGGCCGGCGTTGCCTGTGCGTTTGACTGCCGCAACAACACGAAGGGGGAAGTCCGGGGTGGTGGGAAACAGGTCCTTGGCCTTCACTGGTGTGTCCTCGGGTCCCTGTTCCACCAATGACCATGAGCGAGTCGATGGTGCGCTCCCTGAGGGTACTGTGGGGGACGCCTCCCCTTGAGTTTGGTTCTTGTGGCCGTCCGGTCCCGCATCCGTGATTTCCAGTGCTGGCGGCGGGAGCGGGTCCGCCCAGTCCGGGTGGTTCAAGTCCTCCCTGCGTTCCCTGCCTGGCCCGAGGTTCAGGTTGGGGACCTTCTGCGCTACCTGGCCCCAAATCTCCACAACGGCGGCTCCCTCCCTTCAGATCGCCTCCTTCGCCACCAAGTGGATTGCCGCCAGCCCCGACTTCTCCGGGTTGCTCAGGATGACCGACCACAAGGCCGTGGAGACATCCCCCAGGCCGTTCGAGGAGCTGAAGCGCATGCGGGGGGTGCTCGCGTCGCCCAGGACCCGCTCATCCCTGGGAGGCTCCGTTGGCTCCACCCTCTTGTAGAACTCCATCCGATCGCGGATCCACTGATTGTACAGCTGCTCCGGGGGCTCGTCCATCACCGCCTGCAAGCAGGTGGCCTTATCCCTGTGCCACCCCGTGATCTGGAGCAGCCTGGTCCCCCCGCGGCTCGCCTTCCAAAAGCCCTTGCAAAATCTGCACATATAGCCCCCCGTGGTCTTGAACTTTTCCTTGCTCACCACTTCCCAGGCACTGATGCTTGGCAAGACCAAGCCACACTCCACGGAGCCCCAAAACACATGCTTCGCCTCCTTGGAGAAGTGCTTGTTGACGTACTTTTGGCCCGTGGTCGTGGTGATGGGCGGGTACCGCCTGGTGCCCTGGTCTGGGGTGCGGGGCGTGGTGTCTGCCCCCTCCAGGACCTTGGCCTTTGGGTCCGCCTCCTTGGCCGCTCCTCCCCCGGGGCCAACGGCACCCAAGCGGGGGGGAGCAACCCAGCTGCCGGATGAGGTCCTGGGAGTAGCCCAACCTGTCATACAAGGCCCCCTGCGAAACCTGCTCAACCCAGTCGTGGACCACATTGCAGCGCCAATTGACCTTCACCTCCACCATCGACGACTTGCTCAGGCCCGCCACCAACTTGGTGTAGACCGAGTCGAAGGCCTTCAGCGAGGCCAGCGGGAGGGTGATCCGTTCGTCGCAAATTGCACTGAACCGCAGCGCCTCCTTACTGTCATGGATGGGGGGCCACCGGCATCTCCATCACGGGCAACGGGCAGTTCACGATGAAATTCTTTGCCGCCAAGAATGTCCCCATCTCCTTGAAGATGTAACTCCACTCCTCCTTGGGGATGCCCAGGCTCTCCAGGAAGGGCACCGCCTCCTTCCTCATCTGGATAATGTTGCCCATCCACTTGTCCGAGGTCGAGCCCTCCGCATTGCGGCCCCGGCGTTGCGTCTTCACAATCAACGGGAAGGTGGTCCAGGCCGAGTAGATATACTTAAATGTGAACCTGTGGGCGTGGTCCAAAACACCCCATCACCCCTCGCCCAGAAGATACCAACCACCTGCTCAGGTGCCGGGCGCTCACCCCGGTTCACCTGAGCCCGGATCTCCAAGGCCGTGTAGATGACTGGGTCGATGTGGTCCTGCTCGCACGTGCATGGGTGAGTCCTGCGCTCAAGGGCCAGGAGCTCCTCCGGCGCGAGCTTAAACTGCTGGTCAGCGCCCCGGGGGATCTCACCGCTTGCGTGCTTCCTCCAAACCCCCCCAAACATCCGGAGCTCTCCCTGGTGCCGCTTCATTGCCCAGAGGATAAGGGACAGCTTGCCGTCCTCAGAGTCCAGGTCCTGCTGGGACATGTGGTCCCCCCCAGAGCCGGTGGCACGCTTGGGGGGGGGCCGGTGCCTCCAGCTCGGGCACTCGGGCATCTCCTCCAGCAGTGCCTCCTGCTGCCACGGGTTCTGCAACGCTCTGAGCATCTTGATGTAGGGGACATACTTTTCCTTGATGTCCCCCACCGGGGGGATGTCGTCGGGGTCTCCAGGGGGCAGAATAGGCCCCTCTCCAGGGCCTTCCTGAGATCACGCCGACACTTCCAAGGGCTTGAGAGTGTGCTTGGTGTCCTGGATTCGCTTGTTTGCCGCCTGGGCCTCCTGAATGGAGCCCATCGCCTCAGCCAATGCCTGGCTGGCTACTGGTCTCTCAGCTTGGCCTTGAAACGCTCCAGGTTGACCTTCCTGAGCTCGTTGGCCACCTCATCTGACGGCAGGGCCTGCATGCCCTCCTGGAGGGGCGCCAGGATCGCCATCTCGTTGTCCAGCATCTCCTCAGTGACCAACTCCTTGTGCAGCCGCCTGGCCGACCGGAGTCGGCTCCCGCTGCTCCCGCAAGGCCTTATGCAGCTTCCTGATCGCCTGGTCCACCTGGGGATGGTAGAGCTCGAAGCTCTGAGCCTCCGCCTCTTTCAGGGACCGCTGCACTTTGACCCGGATCTCCTGGCTTTCCCGGACCTTCATCGCCTCGTCATCCGCCTCCATGGACAGGATCTCCTGCCGGATGTCCACCCGCATGTTAAGCGGGACCGCATCTGCCATGGTGATCTCATCAGCCGAGTCCGTTTTTGGAGGGGCTCTCCCCAAGACCGTGCCGTCCACCAAGTTGCGGTCGGCCTGTGCCAGGGTACCACCGGGGCCAACGGCACCCAGGCTTCCCCATTCCCGCTGCTGGATCCAGATTGGCTTGCCCTCCAAGATGAGCAGGTTGTAGGTGATGCCGTCCGCCTCATAGGTGGCCGAGGGTGCCTGGAAGGGGGCGGACTCCTTGCCGGGGCAGACCCAGCACTGCTTGGCTGCCTCTGGCCACCCCGTTCCGCATGCCTTGCACATGAACTTGTAGTCGGAATGACCTGCGTCGAGCCTGTACATGCGCTGGGTGCCGATACACGCCTTGTTCCTCTGGAACTGCGAAGCCCAGACCTCCTCCTGGCGGAGCTGGATCTTCATCGGGACGTACGCCTCCAAGATGCGGATCACCAGGTCCTCCGTGAGGTTCTTCCCAACAAGCTTGTAAAACAGGGAGACCGCCTCCTCCACCGTGATGTCTCTCAGCAAGGTGGCCGCCGACGCTGGAAGGACTGGAAACAAGTCCGGGAGGTCCACCAGCTTGAAGTACCCAGGTTTTCCGTCCACCGGCACCAAGGTGACAGGTTTGTTGGCCTGAGACGTAGCCTTCTGAGAAGCCGCCACAAAGCCCTTCAGTCTCTTCGTGGGTGGCGTCTGCGCCTCCTCCGGTGGTGTGGCCCGCTCCGTGCCGTCCGCATCCCCCATGTCCCTGTCGCCCTCCTCGGCGGGGCCAGGGGCACCCAAGCCGGGAGTCGGTGTGGCAAATGCCACTTGGAGACGCTCCAGTGCACTGGAGAGGTCATTCATCACATCGGTCGCCGAAGCTGACGGGGGGGCCTCGGGCTCGTCCAAAACCAAGCCGGCCGCCACTGCCGCCTCCCGTGTGCGAATGTCCTGGGCCTCCTGGCTGGCCATTTCAACCTCCTCCACGGTGAGTGTCTGGTCCTCAATCAACTCAAAGGAAGTTGCCGAGGTTGCCGAGGAAGCCATTGCTTGGTCGGGGTTAAGTTCGAAAATGCAAAAGATCAAAGTTTTTCAATCAGCTTGGGTTCCAGGAACCCAGAGCAATGCTTGAGCCAAAATGGCACATGCCATTATGGTCAAGCATTCCACACACAGTTCATGTTTCCACATGCGTTTCAACATTAACAAAACATAAAGAAAAAATAGATAAAGCAAGAGAGAAATGAATACGTAAGTGAAGAAATACATAAATAAATAAACCAACAAACACAAACAAAAAAAACAAAACAGACAAAGTAGATAGCAAGTAACGGAATAAACACACCAATAAATGAACAGTATAATAAAACTAAGTAAGTAAGTAAGCAAGCAAGTAAGTAAGTAAGTAAATGTATATGGTCAAATCCCTCTCATGGCAATGTAGGCAGAACGAAAGGTAGACATTTCAGGGGGGGGGGGGGCCATACACATAGATATAGATATAATACACACACACACACTGCAAGGGTGTGCATCAATGCCTGGTGCACGCCAAAATGATTGAGCTCATGTGTGCTCCCCTTTAAAACCATCCAAAAAACCGTGTCTGGGAGTTGGGCTTTCCGTGGGTTTCCCTTGAAAACCACCCCTTGTGGGGTACCCAAAAAAGACACATAGCCATTGACCAAACCGAGGTGCATGAGGCCCCCCCAGGTGCTGACGTCCGCCTTGCAGCCCGACAGATGCGTCACGAAGCCGCTGGCGACCACAAAGAAGTTTACCGCGACATTCACGCGATAGAGCGCGCCATTGAAGGAGTAGTGCTCCTTTTACGTGGTGGAGGACCCCTACTAAATAGTAGTCTCCTAAATGAAATGGTAGTCCCCTATAGTAAACCACCGCTTTTTAGTGAAGTCCTCTCGAAATAGTGGGGCCCCAACGTGTTTGGTGTCCTTCGGCCCCCGTTCAATACCAACCAAAAGGGGTCCAGCATGTTGAGAAACAACTGGGAGTGGGGCGTGGTTTGAAGGAAGGCCAATGGGAAGTCTAGTTTGACGATTCCCATTTCATTAAACTGGATTGGAAGTGAACAGCAGGCCTTTCAAAAGGACTGTCTTCCCTTCTGTCTGCTGTCGGAGGATACGACTTATGGGATTGGTGCCCGGCAACCCTTGAGGGAGCTGCCCACTAGCCAAAATGCACATGTCTCCAAGTGGGGAACCTGCAAAATGGCTGGCTTCCTTCGCAACCAAACGGAGGTTCCCCTCCAAAACATAACGGTTTTCTTGTAGGGTACCCTATCAGGGGCAATTTATAAAGGCGAACAAAGGAAACCCTTGGGACCAAACAACCCACTTGTGGAAGGGCCTCCCTTTGCACCTAAGAAGAGGGTGGTAAGCCAATTGTAAGCGCCTATTGTGGTAGTTAATTCCCAGTCTACTTATAAGCGGCTTCGAAGATAGCTCCTTGGGTACCTAGAAAACAGGAGTGCAAATCATGTCGGAAACCCTTGTTAAGACACTCACTGTCAGTGACCTGAAACGAATCGACCTTTCGACCTTTTGGCTTCGAGTCGCGGCACCCGCAAGGCAAGGGAGATCATTTGTGTTCAACTCCTTCGAGGGTGTTTCACAACGCAGGAAACTGTTCTTATTATGGGATGGAGTTCTTCACCCTCGTTCCCGTCGACCATCGCACAGAGGATATTATTACAGGAAGCAGCAAGTCGAGCGATCCCAATAGTCTGCAACAGCCAAGCTACGGCCGTCCATCGCTCAAGCGATTCTTTGGACCCATGTAACTCTTATGGAGCTCCGCCGGAGCTGGTGGATTTCCCTGCGGTTCCAGTTGTTGCGTCCAGGGATAACTTAACGAAGGGGTTGTCAGGGATCACCCATTGTAAATGGACTTCGACTCCTGCGTGTGTATGAGTGACAATGAAAACCTGGTACTAAAATGGTCTACCCAGAACCACGCAAGGAATTAAGAAGGCGGCCGCAGCTATTTATGGTTGGGATCGTCCTTTACTAAGCTTCATCTACCCGGGTTTTCATTGTGGCTCATATGGAGATGAATGCTGGGAAAGAACCACCAACCCGTGCATTTCAAACTCGTTTCAACTGTGGACTCTCAGTTGGATACCAGAACGGTGAAGCCATTGACCATTAGTTGCTGGTTTGCCAGTTCGGGCAACAAACCATTGCCGCCTCAAGGGGTCCTCAACGTTTGCCGCTTGAAGTCTGCATTTCGTCGTTGTTCAAACTGGGTGTTCATGGGCTAAACACTGGTCCCCGACTCCTGTTTGGGCATGTAGTGGGCGCAAAGAATCCACAAGGCGGCCAGACTCCGTGCGCCGGTCAAGAACTCGAAGACCACGGGCCCATCTTTGAGCATGGCGAGTGCAGTGGCGGTTAACCACGCTGCTTCAGCTCGTGGCTATCTGCACGCAACGTCAGTGCAGTGTCTGGTTGCCAGCTGGCACCGCTGGCACCATTGCTCGAGCGTGAGGAACATGTGTCCTACTCCAATCAGGTGCAGTAGGTGCAGCTTGAAGACATCTCTGCCTAAGGACTTCGGGATCTTGGAGGAATTGGCTTCACCTAGCTTAAACACCCAGCTGCTTGTGGTTTGTGCATTGCCTGAATTCAGTTATCCCCTCAAGCCACGGCACGTTGGAGCTTGTCTTGCCAAAGTCTGCCGCAAAAAACACGTTGAAAACAAACGTTGAAAGGCGGGTATGAGTTCTCGGCATGACAGAATCTTTCCCGAAGAAGCATCTGAGTCAGATTCTAATATCAAACTGAGCTCATCTGACTTCACAGCACTATGTTTGGCAAAGTGCAGGGTGTCACAGGCCAGGTGTAAAACACCACACACACGCACACCGAGCAGCGGTCTCAAAACAGTTTTGTGCATCCATCTGCTCTGGACCCTCCTGGCTGCATCGCAAGTTCGCCCATTCCAGAAGCCCAGATGCCCTTTGGGCATTGCGGGGCAGGATTGCAAAGCTGTACCACTGGGCAGACATGGAACAATGCCAGGCAAAAGAACCAATCGAGCTTTACAACGACTCTTGGTCTCACTGGAACAAACTGCCTCTTCAGACAGCAGTTCTAAACCTGACTAATAAACTCAGCCATGCCCTTGCTTGACATGCGGCTATCATAAACCATTGCGCTGTCGCCTGACTTCACCCCACCTTGTCACAGAATATGTGTTCGCCCTCGTGATAACTACCACCTCAAGCACCCAGCGTGAACTTTGGATGGCCAGGCAACTGTGCAAATGTCAAATCCACCGAACCAACGGGGGAATTCTCGATGGGGTGGGATGGATGTCACCTGCCACTGTTCCACCGGACCAACGGGGCCATTCCCTTTGGGGCGCGACGGATTGATTCGCTTCACTTGACGCAGATGGTCTTCACGTTCACAAACTCCTGCATGCCGAAGGCCGCGCACTCCCGGCCCAGGCCGGAGGCCTTGACCCCGCCAAAGGGCAGCGAGGGGTCGCTGCGCACGAAGTCATTCACGAAGCACATGCCAGCGTCCAGCTCCTCGAAACTTTGTTTTCAAAACTGCTCCAAAATGGAACGTGGAACCAGCTGAGCAAAACTACTTCAGGGTTCTCAAGATTGATTCAAAATGGAACGTGAAGCCAGCGGCTTCCCTTGGTGTCCGGCTGAAACAACCAAACTCCGTGCCCGAAAAAAGGACACGCCGGGGGAAGAAACGGCGGCATAGGCATGGTTGGCGGCCGGTCCTTCACCGCCCAGCGCTCCCCCTGGCAAGCGGCATTCATGCCTGTTGCCTGCAATGCGCAACTTGCTTTCTTTGTGCGGATCTCCGTGCTTGTAGGCTTGTAAGCTTGTAAGCTTGTAAGCTTGAAAGCTGTCGTATCTGTATGTTTGGGAAGTTACGCGTTTCTGCGTTCGCTTGCAGGAGATGTGCCATGTGCCTCTCCAAGTTCAAACTTGCATCTGTCATGAAACAGTGCTGACCAAGTTTAAGCCAAAGTTTAAACAGGGGGTTGGCCCCGCTCATCTGGGCACGAATCGCGTAAACTGCAATTTGAAGCATCTGGGTGACAAAGAGTTTTGAGGCCCGGCCCCCTGCAAGGCGACAGAAGCAACGTCAGGGTCCCTCAAGGAGGCCATCTGAACTCAGAACTATTTGGATAGGGGGTAAGCTCATTTTCCCCCGTTGCTAGCGCAACCCTGATGATTCAAACATGTGGGGGCGTCCTACAATGGAGGACCCCAATGGTCAGTTCCCGCAATGAAAAGCATCCAATAGGAGTTTTCCGAGGCAGTCTTCCCAAGGCCGGCCTTCTCCAGGTCGCTGGTGAAGACTGCGGCCGCCAGCCCGTAGTGCGACTGGTTGGCGAGCTTCAGTGCGTGCTCCTCGTCTTCAGCCTGCAACAAACCCGGGCGAATCCAATTCAAGTCTTCTAAAGGAGGGTTATGCACCTCCATCCCAAAACGAGCACTTTCCTTTCAGGGGCACAGGCTGCCTATGATCAGGCAAAAGAAGCCTGACGGTGACCAATACCCGCACCTAGGCTTGGCCAACATGCCTGCCTCACAAGCAAGTTTGTATCAACACATCCACATAATCTTACAACCCACTTGGAAAAAAATAGGACTTCAACATGAGTGCCTCGCCATCTCCCACCTTTACCCGGAGGCAAGTGTGTAGGGGACCTTAGGCCATCTGCTTTGAGAATAACTTTGTAAGGGTCCAAGAACCTGACATCAGCGGATTTGGGAATGCGACGCAGCTTGACTCAATGCCTGTTTAGAGTATGTGGAGGCTCTTTCAGTCTCCGCTTCTTCTTTTTCTTTGCTCGGAGCTCATTGCCAATCCACAGATATACAGGGTGAGATTTCCTGCCAGGTGGCCCTTAGGTATTTGTCACGGGAGCCTAGCATCATTTGCGGTGAATTCCCAGTAGCTGAGGGCAACCTTGTCCGACCTCAACCCCAATTCATCTGAACTCCAACTCCAGACCTTTTCCGCCCAAAACCTCCTGGCCAAACAGGACGGCCTTGACCTTCGAAAGGGGAAGTCAGCGAGCCGCGCCTCGACGATGGCGATCACCGGCCCGAAGATCTCGCCGTCGAAGGCCGTCATCCCGGGCTTCACGTCCGTGAGCACCGTCGGAGGGTAGAAGGCCTGCCCCCGCGACGAGTGCCCGAGGCCAACGCCACACCACTTGTCAGGACCAATGGCCTGACATGATTTGGGGGCAGCTCAATTCAAAGGTACACGATGCAAGTGTCTCACTTTAGCCTGTCTGGATAAACCGTTAAGCCTAAAACCATCCATCCCCTGGCCCTCTCGGCCTCTGTGCAATCCTCTTCTGGCAGTGCAGCGCTGTCACCGCCGAAGAGCAACTTGGCACCCTGGGCCTGGCTCTCCCGCACCTGACTGTGTGTCAAAGCTCGGGCCGTTTTGGGGGGGAGGGGGGGCACTTCTAAAGCAGGACACCAAACTGAAATCAAACATTTGCACCACCCAGCCAACCAAAGAATTGAATACCCAATGCAATCAAACAACCGACATAAATCTATCGGCTTGGAAGCTTCCCTGGTTTTGACGCATACCCACCTGGCGCGCCACGTCGTCTCGTCCCTTGGCGTGGACCAAAGGCCCGAAATCCGTCCCGTACTTCTTTGCGGCCACCTGAGGCCATGGTGGTCAGAGCCATGGTGAACGACATGTGACGACACCAGGGTGGAGCCCAAAACCATGGGCGTGCGGGCGGGGGAGCGGGCCATCAACCATCGATCGCAAGGCTAGCCGGTTGGAAGGTTTCAGCAAACCAACAAGACAACTAAGGGGATGGCAGGCCACGCTTAACTCCCTCTCATGCGTGAGCGGGGTGGAAGTGTACAATATCCCTGCTTCCCAGGGTTTGTGAACATGGGGGCTGGCCTTCCTCTCCTTTCGTCAAAATCCGCCTTCGACAGCACCTTCTCCTCGAAGGCTTTCTTCACACTCCTCTCTCACAAGGCGTGGGGGGCCACATGTGCCATATCTGGCCATGGTCATGGTGGCTGGCTGAACCCCCCCCCCATCATTTGACGACCATACCTTCTTCCCTCAAAAAAAGAGTGTTCTGACTATGGCACACATGAGCCGTGGTCAATGTTCATTGTGCCCCAAACAGCGAGCGTGTGTATGACCATCCCTATCAACCCCGCGCAATTGGGTCTTTTCCTTATCGACCAATGGTTTTCCAGGTTGTATTGGCCACTGCCTCACTGCCCTGAGCGAACCAAACCGCGGCACGGCGAAGCGTCCTCTCCACGATGGCGCGCTTCGGCGCGATGCAGACCTGGCCGCTGTTCACCACCCGCGCCGTCACCACCGCCTCGGCCGCCGCGTCCAAATCCGCGTCCTCGAGAGACCGGGGGGGCCGCCAGGGGACCAGGGGATGGACCGATGAAACCTTTGGGGTCTAACCCTCGCTGGCGAGGGATGAAGGTTTGCATGCACATCTGGTCTCCAATTTGAACCTCCCAAACTGTCTCCTTTCAGGTGGAACTCCTTCATATTCGCCGACAAATGAGCTCAGCATTTTGACAGGCATATCTGTAGGGAAGCATCTCAGTGGGTGCTTGCTGACAAGACGTGCAGCAATTGTGTGGTGTGTCACTCTATATCTGTTGAATTCCTTTACTCAACTGGCAATTTGCCGTGTCTTGCTCTTCTCTCTCTCTCTCGTTCTCTCTCTCTCTCTCTCTCTCTCTGTGCCTCTCTCTTTTTGCTTCTCTCTCTCTTTCTCTCTCTGGCTCTCTATCTCTCTCTTGATATCTCTCTATCTCTATTTCGTTGTCTCTCTCTCTCTCTTTCTCCGGTCAGGCGAGTTGGCTTCACTGTGCTTCTGGTCGGGACCCAACACTCGAGGCCAAAGGAGCCCCAGCAAAGAAATTGACCGGTGCGCTGACCAATTGGAACATGGGAAAGGGTCTGATGGTGAAATCTACGAGCAACTAGAGACACCTTGTGGGATCCCGGCCGGCCAGCATACCCCAAATCCCAGAAAGGCATCCTATGTTTGACAACCCTGCGGGTAGCAAAAGGGCAAAGGAGCAAAAGAACAGAATCAGTAAAAGCTATGTGGATCTTAGATAGTCTCCTCCAACGAAAAAACGCGAGTCCTTGAGCACAGCATAGGCATCGCTGCCCCCGAGCTCCACCACCGCTTTCTTCAGCAGCGATCCCGCCTTCGCCGCCACCGCCCGGCCCGCCATCTCCGAGCCCGTCAAAGCCACCCCTGGCAACGCACAGCGAAACGGGGCGCGTGGCTTTCCGCGAGAGTCGATCGAGAAAACAGTTCGCCATCCAAACCCTCCTACAAGATCTGATATGGTATAATATATTATGCATTGCATGATATTGTTTGTGAGTTCGATGAATACGTGCTCGTTCCGCAGACTTTGACGCTGTGCCAGTGTTTGCAGCTTTGTGTATCCTCCTCGCCAATGCAGTGGAATTGGCCTACATCCGTCTGCCCCAGTGAGTTGGCTGATGTGAAGTATGTTTGATTATGTGGATGTAGCAAACACCTCGCATCATCTTCCCCGCCCCAACAAAGATGGAAAAAGGGAGCCAAGCCTGTGCGGTTTTCCTGCTAGTTTTGGTGTTTTCAAGCCGTGCCTTGCACAAGTGGATGCTCCAGGATCTTGTTTGTCTGCGGCACGTCTACGATCAAAGAGCGGAACAGCCCCTGTGGCACGTTGACTGTCTTCAGCAGCTCCTCGCAAAGCAAGGCGCCTTAGTTGTTCAACGCGCGACTTCTGGGAGTCAGGCGCAATATTCTGTGTCTCAAGAAGACGTGGATGACACATTTGGGCGTGTCCGTCGTCCGTGGTTCTTTATGTGGAATTTGTGTGAGTAGCCCGTCCTTCCCAATTCTAGATAGCTTCCACGGAACCCTCAGGCTACCCAACAATTTGTTGCTGGAGCTTTCTTGTTCTTAGAAGGACATAAAATTGAACGACCGACCCCCCTGCCAGCCAAGCATGGATCGGAAAGTAGGCAAAGGATAGTGGGGCAAGTGAGGGAAACCACTCTGGGGACGTTTGAACCACAGGCGTCCAAAAATGATTAGACCAATAGTTGGCCCTGTTCCGCCGAAATTCGCTCCTTCGCCCTTCGCCCAACTTCACCCAGGGGCTGCCGAAGCAGTTGGGTGCGTGCTTCAGCAGCACCGCATTGCCCGCCATCAGGGTGGGGACCCCCATCCTGATCACCTGCCAACTGGACGGATCCCATTGAACCCGTCAAGCCAAAGCGGCTCGAGCCTTGAAATCCCCTTCGTAGCACCAACTTTTGGAAAGACTAAAATGAGCCAAAAGGGCAAGGATGGCTGTAAGCAAAAGACTGAAGAAAACAAAGGCAACCAGGTCTTAACCATGCATGGGGAGAATGGATGAGAACCTGTTGGTTGGGCTGCTCCATGTAACCACACAACAGCAAGGAGATCGAATCTCCTCGCTGACAGCTTGAAACGTTGGGGTTGCACTGACGAAATATAAAAACACAACGTTGATGCCAACAGGTCAAACTTCTTGGCCGTGGCACCTCCAACTTACTTGGCGAGAAAACCCATGTGCGTGGTCATCCGGTGAGTGATCCCTACGTCATCCCCGTTGCGGGTGGGTGACAATTAACGCACCGACCAAACCCTATTTGACCAACGATCATGCCATGAGTGTGGCCCCCTTTACACCATCTGATAATGGACCTTGATTTGCAAACAAAGTACTTGGAACCGAGAAATGGTCGCCTTTTGGGACCTTGAGCTACAAAATGGTTCAAAGTGTGCCAAACATGTCATGTCATTCCGGAGTGGTTTATACTGTAGACTGGCTATGTGGGCTTGATCTTAAACGGTGGACCCCCCAAAATGGGTGGTTTCCCTTTGGTTGCCCTTTAAGCAACGGCATCCCCGAAAACATAACACACGTGTATCCAACCTGCCACATCGGAAAGTTCCAGGGCATGATGGACAGGATGGTTCCTCAATGCATCGATCCGTTCGCAGGGACGGAAGGTGACACCATGTTCTTGGAGGGAACACCCGAAATTCAAAGAGTCAACTCACAAGGAAATCTAAACTGCTCCAGCCGGCCGAGGCAAGCATCCAAGGCTACACACCGCTTCGCAGTTGCAACTGACTGGTGTACCCACCCTCCTGCTGGCAACTAAAGTCCTCTGGGCCCAGCTCTGCAGTGGCTGGGCGAAACAGGGCCAACTGTTGGCCGGTCAATTTTGAAGCCCAACAAATGAAACATGGCATGCCCTGTTGAAAGATCACCGCTGCCAAAGGAAAACTACTCAACAGTTAGACCAACGCGTGTTGATTCGAAACCTACCAACATATAAGCCTTAGGGTACTTCGGCCCCTGCAAAAGTGGACTTGTTGCTTGTTGAAAGGACGTGACAAAATGGTACCGAAAGGCAACAATTTTATATCTTCTCTGCAAGCAAAGTCTGGTCATATTGCAAAATTCCGAGATTGCGGCTCCCGAATGATGAGTTATGACAACAGCCAGCCTCTGGCCACATCCTCTGAACAAACACACTTTGCTTTCCAGGTTCCAGTAAAAAATTGGAGGTGCGCGGGTCCATTGAGCTTTGGCATCCCAAGAAAACAATCCACGCTGGGGCGGATAATTGATAGGACCTAGTATAGACCCAACAAATGCCTGAGAGTGTCTATTCTGGCGTTCCACATTAACAACTAGGGCGCCACGTCTCTCTGCGAGGACGGGTTTGCATCTCAGGCGCCCAGGGGCTGGTAGGTGACGAAGGACTTGGCAAAGCCCGGCAAGGCCGGGTACGGCGTATCTGCCAGGAAGCTGGCCCCGTGCTGGGCGTACCAGTCCACCTCGGTAACGTTCGTGACGAAACAAGCCGTTGCCAAATCATGGGTCAATCATTAACCCCTCATCTCAGTGACCTCTCCATGCC
The DNA here is from genome assembly GCA_963377175.1 of Effrenium voratum. Classification (NCBI taxonomy): domain Eukaryota; class Dinophyceae; order Suessiales; family Symbiodiniaceae; genus Effrenium; species Effrenium voratum. The sequence goes on from CAUJNA010000263.1 coordinate 61,657, forward strand.
TCACCACAAACAGGGAAGAACGCCCTGCATGGCCCACTTGCACCCAACTGGCAACTGGCGACGCCCTGCTGGGGAACACGACGGTACCTACCAGAGGAAGGGGGGCCGAGGCGCCAGGTAGGCACACTTCAGCACCTCCGCGCGGCCCTGCGCCGGTGGCTTCCCCATCTCCTGGCACATCAGCTCGGCCGCCTTGCCAGGCCGAAGGGATACAGGGAGCTGGAGGGTCCCAAACTGGTGCGATAGGTAGGGCATGAGAGATGGAATGACCCCTATAAGCCAACCCATATGGTTTCCCTTAAGGGAATCTCTAGGTTCACTTCCTACTGAGCACCAGCAAGACTAGGGAGGGAAACTTGAAACCGGCCCAAAATATTGGAGGCTCCCCATTCGGAGACAAACCCGTACGAGTAACGGGCGATATTCATGGTGTGCCCAACTGACAAGGGAGGTTGGTGAGAACCCTGATTTCCTTTGCTTTCATGTCAAAGCCATCCAATTTGGGCCTGCCCATTTTGCATCATCCACAAGCGGGGGTCCAAACAAGAGTCTAACAAGTGGGTGTGCTCAAAATGAGAAGGCCCTGTTTTGGATGCTTTTGCTTTTGGAAAGCTAAGGAAGCAACCATACCACTTTTTGGGCGGGTTCTCCTATTTCGTAGGCAACTCGCTAAGAATAAATATCGAGGTCGCCAGAACCCCTCCCAACCTTCACCCCAACAGGTCCAATACCTCTTTGCGCATCAGGTCCCAAGGGTGAAGTCCCCCCCCCCAAAAAAAAAGCCGAGTGTCCCAACTCGGGATCCCTCCAAAGGCTGGGTTTCATGTTGGACTCCCCCTGTTTCGCTTGGACACCCCGCTGAAGGCATACGCCCAAGCCAACCAGGCAACAAAGGCCCTAAGGTCGCCCAGACCGAGTTGATTTCGAAGCGGACCCCCTGCGTCCTTACTTCGCGAACACCAACAAACTCTCCGCGACTTGCCATGCGCCGTGCGCCTCGTCCGCTCGGCTCCGCAGACCTTCCGCCAGGGGCGCGAGCGCCGCCACGCGCTCCGCCGCCGGGACGCGGCGCCAGGCCTAGCCACACGGGTGTCGCGATTTTTGCGAACTCCTTGAGGTTTCCTTTGTCATCAACCCAAAAGGCAGCCTCAAAAAGTCACCAAAATGATTGGCCTCGGGGTTGGACTTCTTCATCCGTCCGTTCAAAGCCCCCAAATGGTTGGAGCTGAATAAGCCTTCGAGATGTTGATGAGGGTTTCTAGCCCTGTCAATGAGGGATATTTCTCCCTCAAAACCTCGCATCGGACGACCTGGGGGATTGCTGGCAACCCACTTAACACAATCACGAGAGCCAGGATCGAAGGCAACGAAAGGGACTGGGTACATGTAGGCGGTGGACAGTAACGTATTGTATCCCCAATTGACATGGGGGTGGCGTAAAACTGGGGCCCCGCTTTTGCATGGTGATGAATGGAAACCAAGAGGACCCACCGATTCGCGCAAGGGGCCCGTTTCTTGGAAACACCCGCGGCTGGGGACAGTGTGTGTTCCTCAATAGAATCTGGGAAAATTTGGAGGACCTGGTTTTGGTGAATCTGGGTGGCTCCCCCCGTCTTTCCCAAAACGACAATCAAGACTGCCACCTGGGAATTCAGTACAGCCACTTCGTGATGGTCATGTGGAGGTGTATGCCATCCGTTTGATCCTGGCAAAGCGACCGGTTTCTCACAACAGTTACAATGCGACAAAGGATACAAAGGCTCATGTTCAACCGAGACTACAGGTCACACCTTAATTCGATCGAGACCAATGGGGCTGTCCTCAACTTGGCGCCATCATCTTGAGTTTTGTCGTCAGGGCCACCACAAGGAAGCCTTTGAACATATTGGCGAACCAGGGTGGGTTTAGAAGAGCCTCTGGCCGCCTAGTTGCAATGCCAAAGCGCCCCAGGCGCCTTCACTTTCTGACGCGTCCGAGGGAGGCAAATGGAACCCTGCCTGGAAGGCGCCGTTCGCCTCCTCAATGATCTGCCCCACCTCGCTCTCACTCCTAAGAGACAGCGCTCGGGAGGAGCTTTGACTGCAATCCTCTTGGCATTGGTTCAGGCTCCAGGTATGTCTTTGATCCAGCGAAAGCAGCGGATGAAAAGACTGCAGGCTCCACCGCCGCTAAAATGCTAGCCCAAAGGGTGTGACTCTGAGCAGCAGGGACAAGCCAAGTACCCACAGCACTGCCCCCAAATGGCTGGTGGATACTGAATCTGACACATGGCCAATTGACCTCTTAGGAAAAGTCTGTTTGAAGGTTGCTCCCCCTCAAACATCCTAATGGAATTTCGATCCAGAACACAGCCACACTTGCCTTGGCCATGTCAATTAGATACTAGGGGCAGAAGCAGTGGTTGCAGCAGCACAGAGTGCATCGTGTAACAAGCTGGAGCAAGCTCTCAAGCTCCCGCAGCTGTTTCCATAAGCTGAATGTGGTCATGCGAGTAACCCCGGCCCCAGCTTTGTCGGATTAGAGACGAGCCGCACTTGGCTGTGCCTCGAAATGGGGGGTTGGACCTTTGTTTTTGGGTCTCCCTTCAAAAGCCACCAAAACCGAGTTATTCCCATTCCGAGCCACCTTTCTACTACCCCGCTTCTTGAGCAGCGAAACACCACTACTCAACAAACAGAAAAACTATCCAGTCTTCTTTTCCCAACACCCAAGAAACCATGCAACATGTCCGAATGGACAAAATGCCCTTCTGAATTGTCCCTCACGTCTGCTCTAGGAAAGAACCACCCCCAATACCTTCACCCCAAACTCCACGCCGCGTCCGAGGGGCATCTCCTGGTACGTCTGAAAGGTGCGCCCGGTCCGAGGGTTCACCTGCGGGAACCTTGGGCAGGTGCACGGCTCCCAAAGACCCGAAGCATCGCCATAGGGCAACACGCCTGTGACAAACATGGCTTCTGCACTAGAAGCCAGGAGTCAGAAGTGATGGGGTGGGTTCTGGGCTGTCAGAATAGCCCACTTGTGGTCCTGGGCGAAAAGAGTCAAACCTTGCAAGCTTCTCTCTCTCTCCTTCTCTCGCCCTCGCCGCCTCTTCTCTCCGCCTCTTCTCCCTCCCTCCCTCCCTCCCTCCCTCCCTCTCTCTCTCTCTCTCTCTCTCTCTCTCTCGCACTGTGGCGGATCCATTGGTCTAAACAACCCAATGAAGCAGCTTAACGAGCCTCCAACCACCCAACCAAACGGGCAGCCAAGGATCTGTCAACACTCCCGTTGCAGAAAACAAAACGAGGAGCCAGGGACAAGGCTCCAGTTTCCACAGCCTCATTCCGGTTTCCTTCTCTTTTGCTCATGAATTGACGCCGCCTCGTCCCCTCACCCGTGAACGAACAAAGAAACACGCCCGCCCGTGGCAAGCGGCGTGGTCACAGGTCGGGCCCGCAGACCGAGCCGGAGCCAGCCACTGCCCCGGCACATCGCGACCGCCATGGCGCAGTCCAAAGGCGAAGGGCGCACGGGTGTCCGGCGAGCACCCGCTGTGTCAAGTTGTGGGTCTCGAAACGCACGCTTGGCTTGCCCAAAATACGCACTCTTCTGGAAACAAACCTTTCGAGACATATTTAGAAGATTTCGAACTGAGTGATGCTTTCGTTGCAATCACAAGCACCTTCTAGATGGTTTTGAGATGCCCTACCTACTTCCATGCTAGCCATGTACGATGCGGGGAAGCCAAAGCCAAAACCAATGAAAGGGTGCAAAAGCCAAAACGCCCGGAGAGGAGCTGGGAAAGCAGAGGATGCGAAAAGCCAAAGCCACCAAAAGCCGCATAACCAGCGAAAAGCCGCAAAAGCCAAAACGCCACCGGAGAGGAACTGGGAATGCAGAGGATGCGAAAAGCCAAAGCCAAAAAGCCACCAAAAGCCGGATAAAACAACAAGAAGCCAAAAAGCCAAGAAGCCAAGAAGCCAAAGCGGGGGGGGGGGGGGGAAAACGGAAAAAGAAGGAAACAAATCCCAAAGAATACCCCTCCCTATATATATATATATAGATATGTCTCGTACATATTAAATGCACCCTTTACTTGCTTGATCTTGGTAGGTAAAGGGAACAAACCTTCCGGGCGTCGTACAATCTTCGTTTATTGTTGGTAAAGGGTCATTCCCAAACTCTTTGCTCAGAATCATCAACAAGAATAGGCATAAGCCAAAAGCGAACGAGCTGCGTTATTGGTCCCCTTGCAAGGAGACCCACATGAAACCAACCTACATTCACGGGTCCCAAAGGGGCCGAAGCCTATTAGCCTATTCTTGTCCCTGACTCGGCCTCTTTTGCATCCACACTGTTTGCGGCACGTTGGCTGGTGCATTGGCCATCCCGCGCCAGCGCCTAATGCGGCGAGGCTGGGGTCACCTAAGTGCCGAGCAAGCCATGCGCAAACCGGCGAGATTCGGTGTGGCGCTGAACATGGCAGAACCTGACGCATGGGTGTCTGTGCCGACCAAAACGGGGAACGCCGTGTGCGCAAATCCAATTTTCAGAAAAATAACAGCATGTTGCAGATAGTGTCCGCAAATTTCAAGTGGAACAAGCTGTCCAGCGGTTTTTTTTTCTCCAGGAAGATGAGTGTCTCGATGGTAAACAGTTGTTCGGAAAGACAGTTTCTGAGGTAGAAACGCCCCACCCCAACAAAGAAGGTGTCGGATTCACATTTGGTTCTACCAAGATAGCTATTGCAAAGATTCGCATTTGCCAAGCGAGTACCGTAGTAGAACCGCACCCACTAAAAGGTGCCGAGCACACGAACGACCATGAGCTTCTTTGCATGTTGGCCAGCATTTGATTGTGTCGCATGTTGGGGGGAAGGGGGTTGGGGGGGGCAACAAAAAGCATGAGATTTGCACATACGCTGCCAAGACCATCCACGGTCACTGATCCTGGAATTATTCAGGCAAAAAGGCGGAAACAGTGGGTGTAGGTCCCGGAGTCAACGTGAGACTGTATAGTTCTACGATCTTCAACTCACATCAAAGCGCCATGGCCCAAGTACTCCAATACTACCGTCGGCCTCAGGGACGTTGCCAGTCGGGGGTTTCAATTACAGTAGGGCCTCTTTGGGGATATTTTTTGGTGACATGTTGGCCAACCCCTTCTTCTTGGGACCCCTCAAAAAGGGGTTCGTAATTCTCAACCGCCCGTGCACCCGGATGGTCAACCCGTTCACCAGCATGCTCATACACTCTCCTCTGTTCTCAAAAATCTTAGGACCCCAACAAGACCCGTTCACGGAGGTCCTAAAGGTTCCAACAGTGCCTAGGGCTTGCAGCTTCAAAAAGTCGGGTGAGGAGATCCCCAAACCCCACAACTTCCAATGTACTTGCACTATTCAGCTTAAGACTTTGGGCTCCTTTTAAGGACGAACGACTTGGTTAGGAACTCATCCGACGGCCGCTTCGGCGAGCCTTGGGAGGTGGCAGCACACCGAAGCGCGCACTGGCCTGACCGGCCTGGGGCGTTGGCTCAATACACTCGGCCCCTCCGGTTGGGGCTTCGCGCTTTGAGACGTTGGGCCTCCCGTTGAAAGGAAGGCGTTGAAGCAACACAGAAATCTTCAAAACAAGACTTGCCGAAGCAGCGGGTTCCGGTCTTGGGCCAGGAGGGGCCAGGCGCACCAAAATGAAGGCAGCCCCCTGCCTTCCCGCTGGGCGAGTCCTGCGACGGCCTCGGCGAGTCCTTGGATCCGACGTCCCACGCGCCCAGTGGGGTGAAGTGACTTGCCTGTGAGGTGAAGTGGTGCTTTTGCTTTGGAGAGTCAAAGTATTCGAGTTTGCACCGTGAGTCAGTGCAGATTAGCGTAAGCCCCCTGCAAAGGTGCGCTGTCTTTCGCCCACTAACTTCCCTCGGAGTGCTACCTGCTTATTCCAGGGTCTCGCGAGCCCAAACATCAGACAGGAGTTTAGGCCCTGGGACAGTCTAGAAGCCAACCAAGTAGAATGAGTCATTTCTTGTGCATCCAAGCATGCTTTGTCAGTTGCCCCTAGTGATAAAACAATCTCGTCTGAAGATCCGTCGTCCGTGTCACGTGCCTTGGGGTTCGAAATATTGACAATGCCAACTATCCAAGGGAACACATTCCCACAAAGACCGAGCTAAAACGAATTCGGTGACCCTGCGCTGTCCTCTGGGAAGGGAGCGCAGGATATGCAGTACGTAACTGGAATCGCAAACAGATCTGCCGGTGCTCTGGCAAAGAAACTCGCCATCGTGAAGGATGAAAAACTGGGCACGTGATTGACGCCGCAGCAGTGTCCTCAGACTGTCTTCTCAGTAAATGGGTAACCAAGGGACACCTTGAAATCACTGCTTTACCTGGATCGCTTCTCCGACCCAAGGTGTCCTTGCCTTCCCACAATCTTGGCAACAGGTGAACTAGGACGCTGCATGTCTAATGGCCAAAACTTCGAATCACTGTGTCTAAGGCACCCCACCGCTCGCATTCCCAACGCCTGCATGCGAGCGAGATAGGCTGTTTCTTTATCACTGTTAAAAGCCCGCACAACCCTGAGATGGGTTCAACTCCTGTGGGTAGGAATGGCATATCTTCTGGCACCATCATGGCATGAACAAACAAATGCCAACATGTCATCAAATGTTGATCCGAATTTGCAGCCAAAGCCGCGACTGAATTTCTGGTTCCGGAGCATGTGGGGGTTGGGGGCTAGCAGCGGTCCAGCCCTTCAGCCTGCTCCAAATACCCCAGTTTTCATGCAAATCGTCGATCCCCTACTGAAAGCCGAAGTCCCTTGCAGGGGCGGGCACGCTAGTATGATCCCAACACTCCTGTAACCTATTTGTTAAGTCTTGGGCACCTTCAAATAACGATGCAAGCCCCTTGAGACGCAACCCATTTCCACTTGACACCCCCATCCGAAAGCGCCTTGTCGTCCCAGTCCCAGGAGGTGAGCTGCGGGCCCTCCGGCATGCCCTTGAGGTACCGCACCGGGCCCTGCGAAAGGCGAGGCATCCCCTTCGAGAGCGGGGAACGAGCGGGGAACCAGCGGGCGCGAAGCTTTGAACGGGGCGAAGCTTCGCAAGGCCGAAAATCGATTTTTACCACCCGGCCGCAAACGAGCGACAGTCCTTCGACCTCGGCCGAGAAACAAAGTGTACTAGTCCGCTCCAAAGCGACGCAGGAAACCTTCCAACATTTTCTGGTTTCTTTCTGAGGCTGTCTGCAAACCCCAGACTCGCCAAACAAGCAACAAGTGCTTGCAAATCTAGTAGGCGAATCCGCCAAGGAGTGCTTGGGAAAAGGGTCCAACTTGCTTGGTTTGACAAAGCCTTATTGGCTCGCGCACTCTTACCCGCTCGCCCCCTGTTGCCTGAGGTATCACTGTGTTCGCCGGGGCCTCACGGCGATCGCCGAAACGTCAACAAGCGGCCCAGGGAAAGATGTTCCCTCAGGCTCCATGTGAACCTAGAAAGTGCCGGGGCAAAAGTACGTAACCTCACAAGTAAATTTGACTAAGTAAATGCAGAAATCAAGGGATCCAACAAAAAAACATGTAGGCGATGGTTGCATTCATTGGTGGTACATGAAGGCCAAGATTGCCTGCTGCGGGCTCTGGGATAAAATTGCTCGCCGCAGAACAACTTTGCGCTCGCCAGGGGTTGACCACCAGAAACAAACCTAGTAAAATTTTGTTGAAAGTAAAACATCCGGCAAACTCTGTCAAATTATAGGCAGACAAGGGTTAATTGATATCGATACTTCAAGATTGATGGGGGCTTTGCAACAGCCAGTGACAAAAGCAAGCTTGAATTGCCAGCATCTTGTCTTCTTAACACTGCTCAAAACCAGAGCTGCCTGTATCCCGCTTTCAACAAAGCTCCCCGTGTCCCTCCCCGCAGCATCACAATGCTCAAAGAAAGCTCACTTGAAGTTGGCAAAAGAGGAACTTGTGTCAGATAATCTCCAACAAGGAAGACGTAGGACCTGAAGAGCAACCCCTGGGCTTCCCGGTTCCTTTCACGCTCAAAAGCAATTGGTGTCGATCATGTTGATGTATTCAAACATGCGTGGAACGCCAAACACATTCACTCCATGCAGTTGCAACTTGGTGCCTTGCTGCCTGATCACGCTTTACCCCGGCCCCCATGTATGAAGTGTACACACCCATTCCCTGCTCAGACCCAGCTGGGCGCTGGACAGGTGAGCCTTCGATCGCCAGGCTCGAACTCGCCTCTGAGCTGGGAACTGCTTTGGCACTTCACGGGCACAAAGTCCGCTAACAAAGAAATCCGTGCGGGTCTTACAGCTGAACCCTGTTGGGTGAAATCAAAGGGACACTTCAAGATGGGTGTAATAAGCGTGGGAACACGTGCCATAAATGTTGAGGCCACACCTGCCTCGCTGTGGATTGTACTATGGCTTCGAAACACCTTCAAGGAGTAGTGGCGGCACACACTCATCATAATCCTGATTCTTCAAATGCCTTTTATCTTGAAATATCGTCAAAGCTGTCACTGACATGTGCCTTCAATCTCTCTTCATGATTCAACCGCCAGTGGGGAAACGTGGGAAATGAATAACGATTGGAACTGGTACGCCAGAAGGAAGTCCTGATAGTCTCATAGAAAACCCCAGACAACAAGTGGAGGGCCCTTCAAAGAACAAGCCCTTCGGCTCAGTGGTTGCCAGGTTCCAGCAACAAAATATTCGATGATTTGAAGGTGCCGCAACTTCCCTCTGCTCATCTCACCGCCTCACCTTTAAACAGTTGGACTTACTTGCCAGGGGCCATGGTTTTTGCTGTTAAGTATGAAGCACACCGAAAATAACAAAGCAAACCAAAAAAAAAAGGTGCCGCTGGGCAACTGGGAAACATCCACCCATCATATCCACCCCTCCCCGACACTCTGCCTGGGGCGAGCTCGGCAGCGTCGGCAGCGACAGCGGCCTCGCGCTCTGGCCTCAGCCCGGGGTGCGTGCGGAGCGCCTCTCCGAAGCGTCGTCTCAACCAAACGAGTCGCGAGCAAATCCCGGAGCCTCGACACATTTGAGGTGTCCAGACATTTCTTGGCACCCACATGGCTTTGGAATTAATCACATGTTTGAAGCGAAAAATACGGCAACACTGCTATTCGCCTGGAAATCACATGCGGATTTTGAGAAGCCAGGAGTTGCCGCTTGGATCGGTGCTTTGGGAGCAGCTTCAGCACCTCTACTTGTTGATACCAATGGAAACTGTGAATCAAACCTCCGACAAGGTCGCTCCAAACAACAAGAAGGTGATCCCGCGCAAAACCAAGCAAGAGAAAACAAAGCAAAAACAAAAAAAACTTGTCTACCCCTGGGTTTTGGCAACGACTTTTTTCAGAGCAGCCCTGCCTGACCTCCAAGAGCTGAAACCCAAGCACATGACGGCAAGCCAACACAGACCATTTGGGGTGGGCTCCTGCCACCTGGGAGGCCGACCATCCGACTTTGGCCCCTGGCACGGGACAAAAGGCCACGTGGGGGTGATGTGTCTATTTTGTGTGGCCAGCTTTGGCATATTCATCCAATGCCGCACAGGCGCCGCAAACTTGCCAACAGGCAAATAGGATTGTCCCACAGCCACCACAGGAAAAGGGAGCAAGTTGTGCCCCAATGCTCGCATGGAGGGGCACTACCCAAACAGGGACACATACACCCAAAGTCAGGGATGTCATCCCCTGTCTATCATTCTCTCCCTGCAGGGGGTGTCCCTTTTGAGGGTTTTGCCAGACTCCCAAATCTCACAAATGGCCAAATGGCTGGGAGCTGTCCGGAGCTCGACCTTCCCAACGCGCCTCCCAGGGCGAGACGGGCCAGTCCGGAGTGGGGCAACCTGAGACGGGCATCCGGTCGACAAACACCGCGTTGGACCGTTGGCACGGTTGCCTGGCCTTGAACAAATGTGGGGAAGTTGTACGGTCAAAGCAAAGGGCAGAAACAAAGGATATGGGCCTCGAAAACTGGTGGGTGGTTCCTTTGGAACCCAATCCAAAACCATCCACATGAGTGTGTCTCTGGGGTTGGGTTCCTTCTGCCAATTTTCAGCAGGCTGGCAGTATGAGCTGAGAATGGAAGGAAAAGTAACAAACTCTGCTGGGTTGACAAGGGTGAACCACGAACAAGCCGAGCCGACCGAACATCCAGGTTGCCCTACTGCAAGCCAACCGGAAATCTCCGAACCATACAGTGCTGAGCCCCTACCATTGCCAAACTCACTGTTGGTTTTAACCTCAAGGCCTCTCGTACTTTCACAATGTGTTCAGGGGTTCTCCTGGGAAGTGAATGGATTGGTGCCTCTAGGTCCTCTAGGTCTTACCCCCGTTTTCTTTGTGTGGGATTACTGGGGTTGTCTTCCACATGGATATGCTCCAGTGAACCAGACAGCTCTCATGGTACTTGCAAGCTCCACGTTGGATTCCAATGAAAGGAACAAACATGAGCCAACGACACGCGCATGCCGCCAAATGATGGGATTCGGAATCAACCTATTTGCACGTGCAAGTAAGCTTAAACACCTTCCTTTGCGGATTGATTTCAGAGTCACAAAGCAGGGAACAAAAGCGGATGCAACGGGACAACTGGATCAATCTCCCTGCAAAGTCGATTAGTTTAAACGAGAGCTCCAAAGAAGGCACTTCCCCAAGGGGGGGGGCTGTGGACGTGCAACAAACCTGAGACGCCGGCCCTGGCTCGACGGGGAAGTCCCCTGGCCGGAGGCGTATCGCATGGGCGAGGCGACGCAGAAGAACGTGTGGTGGGGGGGGGTGCATGTCTGAAGGCTCTCTGAGGACATATTCATGTGATATGCTTCGATTTGTTGTTCCGCTTGGTTTCTGTTGATGCTGTGTGCTCTTGCTATGCGTCTTTGTTTTGATTTGGAAGTCCGTTGAATCGAACCTACTGACGTGGACATCGTCCGACAAAGAGTCAGGGATTTGTTTGGCCCATGACCCAAGTCCAAAGGGCATCAGCTTCCCACGTGCATTTACCTCCAAGTTGGATCCCTCAAGTGGATTCCCTTTCAACCCCTCCACCCTCCAAAAGGGGCTGCACCCCTCAAGACAGACCTCCTCAGCTCCGCTAGGCCGCTTGGCTTCCCAGCCCCCAGCCCCCCGCCTGCACTGGGCGGGCTCGTCTCACCGTGCTGTTGGCCTCGGGGAAGACTGGAGCCATTTGGCAAACTGGCGACAACTTCTAAACTAAGTTTCAGGAGGATGAAAGACGTAGCCGGGAATAAACAAGGAGAGAGTGATTCAACAGCCCACGTGAAACCGACCCTTTGGATCGGTCCAGAGACAAAGAGCAAGCACAACATTTCAACTTGTCTCGCACTCTGAGGCACCGACTCCGGTATCCGTCGTGACCTCTTTGGAAACGGCGAAGCCAAAGAACTCACACGGCGTGTTGAAAGTCGTGCATGAGGCACGGTCATCTCTGCCTATAGGTACTAATATGAGCATGACCTGCAAAGTTGCCTCAGAGGAACAACCATGGTGCTCCCCGTTTGACAGTCTGGTGACAGTTGGGGCCCAAAATGGTGGTCACTAAGTTGTCAAGCCCGAGCGGCAAGTGGTGGCTGACCGGGCCACAAGCCGCTGAGACTGTACCTCCTTACTCAAAATGCATGCTGGGGTCTCTTTAAAACCAATGAGCCATGTCCCACCCACAACAACTCTGATGGCAGTGACTCATCCCATCTGGCCTGCGCGCGCAACTGAATGATGTCCGATTCGCCTGGGCCGCCGAACGGCGAATGAACTCCTCATGTGGCAAAAAAACCACCATGGGAGAGCAAAAACAAATGCGCAGGTCTGGCAAATCCGAGAGCCATGCGAACTGCAAGTCCAGCCACAAAGTGTCTTGGGCGTGGAAAAGGAAACCAAAAGGAGACCTGCCATTTGGAGCCTGTTGTAGATGGTGGTTTGAAGAAGCCACATGGTGCTACTCACTCAGCGTCTGTAGCCCACCTTCCAGCGTCACGGCTGGAAGCAGGGAAGAATCTCTGTTTCCATGCAGTAGTGCCAAAGCATTCCCATCCCAAGGACAATCAATCTCCAACTACAGCAAACGACAAAATCTGAAAGACTTATTGCACGGGATTTGCCCTTCTCCCAGCCACAAACATGGTCTGGTGCACACTTGCCCCTCTAAAAGACTGATGGAACGGTCCCCCGTGCATACCCATGTTTGTACTAGATGCTGAAAAGCAACTGGAAATGCCACCGAACAACATTGGGAGCATTGCCAAGCAGCCGGAAAAAATCAGGAACGCCAACATTGATCCAGATAGTCCAAGTCCATATTTACAAATGTGTGCAGGGGACATGTATCAACTAGAACGTCAATGAGAATGATCGCTTGGGGGAATTTGCCTGAGTTGATCAAATTGATGGTTCGCTTTGGGCACATCAGGGACGACTTCTATATCGAGCCCCAGGCGGAGCCCCTGATGCGAAGAAGGCTGAGGTTCCGGGCACCGGGCCACCCGGAGCTCCACATGCTGCGCCTCGATTTCGCTTGATTTGACCCCCCGTTTGTTGCCTTCGGCAGCGAGTGAATGGCGTTACTCCTTTGGTGTGTAAAGATGCTTTTCAGGGAAGCCTCATGCTGGGTTCCCAAAAGACAGCACCAGAATGGAGCCGTTCCCAATTCCTCCCTTCGACAAGGCCGCAAAAGCCAGCATGCCAACCAGCGGGCAGAAGCAGAGTCCATGTTCGTCTTTTTCAGCGGTGTCCGCCCAAGGCGAAGACATCTTGTTCGCAAAATCTTTCACCCTCCAGTTGCCAAAAGCCAGGAGGCAAGTCTACAGGAGAAGAAGGGTTTAGGGTTTGGGGTTTAGGGTTTAGGGTTTAGGGTTTAGGGTTTAGGCCGAGATGATTCAGCTTCTTTGCAAGCACGCGATGAGCTCGTTCCTTGCATGTCTCGCCAGCCTCTCATGCCTTCAGCCGTCCGTCCCGCCGCTTGCATTGGTGCCCTGCCATCCATTTTCACTGACGGAAACTGATATCCGAACTTGTCCCTTCCGCTTACAACCAACATCCTCGTGTTTGTTCCTGAAAAGTCCGTCCAGGGTCTGGCTACATGACACATTCATTCGCCATGTTGACACGGGAAAATTGCGTGGCCCCTTTGTTTTGAATGGAGCACCCTGGGGTCTTTCTATGTCCTCCACAAGCAAAAACCCCGGGAAACTGACAGTTCCGGTTCCCGAACCCCACACGGAGCTGGGGGCGCCGTGCGCTGCTCCGCACGTCACTGAGCTCGGTGAAGAACTGGCCAGGCGGACCAGTCAAGGGAACTCTGAACGCGTTCAGATCCCTTTTGAACATGGGACCCTTCTTTGGGGAGCCGGTACCAACAGGCACAAGGCACCTCTGCTTGTTTATCATGGGGTGGGTGCAAGCGGCGGGTGGCAGAGATTCTTTGAAGCCTGCTGAAACTGGGCTTAAACTTTCCCCCCTGAGATCATCCTCTATGGCTCCAGACTTTAGACGCCCCATGCGTAAGCTTTGCCAGCTGGGAACCAACCTGAAACCGCCACTGGGAAGCGTGCCAACCTGGAATTGATCTGTGCCCCTGCAAGGGAGCCATGCATCGCACATGCTTCACCCTCAACCCATTTGGGGCTTTGCTGAAGAGGGGGGCCCAACCATAGTCAAGTTTCTTCTCCTTTCCCTCCACAACCATCCAAAAGGTAGGTTTGCGTGTTCAGGAAACACCCATGTCCATCTCCTCTGCCAGTTTCTCCGAGAAGATCCAGCCTAATTTCTACTCGGGGCAGGAATGGGGTCTAGAAAAATACAACCTGATTCATCATGATCCATGTCCTTGTGGCTTCCTTTGGAGAAAATATATTAAAAAACATGGGTTGCAAATCTGGGCTGTCCTCAGATGCCCTGCTAAAAGCTTAACTTTTAGTGGGTAAAATGGAAACCCTCACCAAACCCTAAAACCCTAAAAACCTAAAAATCTGAGGGGACCGCCGGGAACAAGAAATGGCTGAGCCGCTTCACCAGGGGCGCCCCGGAATTGGCTCCTGCACCCGCAGCTCGTCCAAACTCCGGAGCAGCGGCGCCTGAAACAGCCACGGGGAACGGGGAAGGATTGCAACCAGCCACGGGGAACGGGATTGCACCCGACCCGGTGATATGTTGAATAGCGCAAACCCAATGCTACGCCAAAGAAGCTGATCCTGAGTGGCTGGCATTCTTGCTCCTAATTTGATGGACCTAAAGCAAAAACCGGATAGCTGCCTGCTGAGGGGGGGAGGGGTCCTGGGACATGTCCACTTACGATGTGTTTGGCTTTCCAAACCTTGATTTCAGACTACTGTCAAGGAGACCTCAACGTCCCTTCAGGCTGCAGAACATGTTTCGTCTTTGCAGCAATCCAACAAGCATGTATTGCAGCAGCATCTGTAACTCATGATACTCATGATCTAGTTTCAAGCTTCTGGCAAGCATGTGATGCGTCAATTCGATGCTCTCTCCTCGGCTGATGACAACGTTGCTGGCCGGTGCGGAAGCATTCAAAAGCCTGCTCCATACGGGCTTCCGTCAGGCAACGACTCCGATTTGGGCCCCCTCTATTGGCCAAGATGGTTTTGGGTTTAGTTTTTGGCTTAGGGTTTAGGCTTTGGGGTTCAGGGTCAACTCGGCTTTGAGTCTAGGGTCAGCACGGTTTAGGGTTCAGGGTTTGGTGTGAGCTTACGGTTCAGCACGGTTTTGGGGTTTGGGTTTGGGGGTTCTGTTTAGGCCCAGCACGGTTTAGGGATTGGGTTTCGTTAGTATGGCTTAGGGCAGTGGCTTGTGTTGGGCCAACACGCCTTAGGGTTTCGAGCTGCCACCCACGAGAGCACCTTGAGCACGCGCCAGCAACTCCCAACAAGTACAACCCCACCTTGAGCACACCAAACAGCACCTTCACCAGAAACCACAACAGCAACCTAGTCCGAAGTCGCAGAACAGCCCCTCTATGGCTTCCAGCGCACACCTCTGATTCGGTGAGAGGCCGCCGTTCAGAGGCCTCAGTGGGAGTCACGCCGTGTAGCAGCCTCCTTCCCAAAATGCCTCAAAACCAACCTAAAGCAACAGCCTGGCAAAACCTACCATGAAACGATATCACCTGGGCCCTTACTCTGGCGGCTTTGGGGAGAAGTCAAAGTTAGCTTTGCTTTGGACATGTTTGATGCCTGGCGCCTGAACGAACGCCTCTCAAATAAGCGGGCCACGTGCTTAAACATTGGACAACCTCATTTGGGTGGCCCATTGTCACTGCAAAACATCGATTGGAGCTACCTGGGGGGGGTGACTTTCAGGATATGCTCACAAGAGTTGGATATTGGGAGATGTTTGGAGATCGACATGACATCCAAACACTTTGAGGGCCTCGGGAAATCGTGGTAGGTATTCTCATTCATCTCCAGTTGGATTTCAGTACCTCCAAGGTGAATCCAAGGATCCCCTTTAAGTGGCTGCAAGAGCAACCATTGCTGCAACATCCCCATGGTACAAAAACTGAGCCAAAGTTTGAACTTCTTGACCCTCTGAAGTGGACGCAAAAACCTTCAGCGTCATTGGACCCTCCATTGGAGCGGTCAGGATCTCGATTGAAGGGCCTTAGATCCACAACAAATAAAGCCCCAAGCTCATTCAACCACAACCCCTCAAACATCACCCCGCCAAACAAGGACAGTATTAATGTTGGACCTCCTTTATTGTTGGTACTCGGTATTGTAGAAAAAATCCTAATTCAGAATCCTGTGACTGTTTTAACGGTTCGCTATTGTGGCAAGTTTTTTTGCCCCCCCAGAAAAATCTAAAAGAACGCATAGCTTTTTTCTTCGCTTTCTGGATTTGCTCGGGCTCAGGCTAAACTTGCTAAGCCTTGGTAGCTCCTGTTCAGCTGGAGGCGCGTTCTGAGCTAGCTAGAATTGGGAATTTGTTTTCTTGAAGTGGTCCCCAAACCATCAATTTTAAGATAACTTCTTTACAAAAAAGTGCGGGCAAACAGTCACACAAAGGGGGGTGCCCACAAGAGGCCCAGATCCTCTTTAATGCGATTGTTTTGGGGTCCTCTTTAGTGTCCAGTGCTTTCGGGGTTGCTGAAAACTGAAAACCAAAGCCTCAGCCTTTTACTTTTAAAGAAGGGGACTCATCCTAAGCTCTCCCCAGCTCAAAGGTTAAAGGCCTGAGATCTAGGAAATCGATTTTGCAAGTTGTTCCCAAACCATCAAATTTAAGACAGCTTCTTTACACAAAAGTGCGGGCAAACAGTCACACAAAGGGGGGTGCCCACAAGAGGCCCAGATCCTCTTTAATGCGACTGTTTTGGGGTCCCCTTTAGTGTCCAACTGGTTTCGGGGGTTGCTGAAAAAACGACCCTTGGCAATACTAAAGTAGAATTGGCAATACTTAAGTAAGTACTGGGGATCTGAGAGTCAGCCTTGGCAATACTAAAGTAGAATTGGCAATACTAAAGAAAGTACTGGGGATCTGAGAGTCAGCCTTGGCAATACTAAAGTAGAATTGGCAATACTAAAGTAAGTACCGGGGATCTGAGAGTCAGCCTTGGCAATACTAAAGTAGAATTGGCAATACTAAAGTAAGTACTGGGGATCTGAGAGTCAGCCTTGGCAATACTAAAGTAGAATTGGCAATACTAAAGTAAGTACCGGGGATCTGAGAGTCAGCCTTGGCAATACTAAAGTAGAATTGGCAATACTAAAGTAAGTACTGTCCCTCCCAGATCCCCCAGGATCTCCCTAAAGAGAGTCCAGCCGACTGGTTCCACTGTTCCAGGGGGGGGGGTCACACTAAACAGAGTCCAACATTAAGCATGGCCAAACAAGTTATGGTCAAGCTGGCCAAAAAAAGGGAATTGTGAGGACCGAGTCACCAGCCTCCCTCAACATGCACACCCTTCACCCTTCGGATTGAGTGCGCTGCACTATCCTGTGAGCGCGCTGCACTGTCCTGACTCTCCTAGCGATGACGACTGCGTTATGTGCCACCAACCTCTATGGTCAAACACGGGAAAGGCAACGTCGGAACTCACATATCTGGCAGTTCAACAAACACTGGATTCATCACAGCAGTGCACAAACCAAGTGCACTCCTGCGTGCGTTGTCATCCCAAATAGGGGGCCCAGGGTTGAGCCAAAACCTCAAGGAGCGTACCCCTGGCATACCCTGCCCTACATGTGCCCATTCTGCACTTGAGCAAGAGGCTCGCAAAGGCTCGCAGAGGCCCCACAAGACCCACCTGGCAGATGGGGGTGCTCAGGAGGCTCCTCCTTGAGCCGTGGGGACGTTGCGAGGTCCTCCTCCAGCCGCGCGATGCGGCGCTTGTGCCGCTCCTGGCGGAGAAACTTGGATCCGGTGACGTGCGGCGTTCGGGCGAGGAGCTTACGGGGACGCTGATTCTCCAAGCAAAAGAACGCCAGTCTGATTGATCCGAAGGCATGATCGCATAGGATGAGACACACCTTGCTTCACTCCTCTAGATGCTACACACCCAGCTACCGCAAGAACGGTAACTTACCACATGGCAGAGCCTCACAAGCAAATTAAAGGCAGACATCCACGGGAATGGCAGGATTCTGGCCAAATGCCGTGGTTCCTACCCCCGCAGTTTCTTGCTGGCTCATCAAGCAGGTGCATCATTCAAGTCACCCACGGCTCCAAGGCCAAATCATCATTGGCAACTGCCCCACCCCACCACATGTTTCCACGCTCTTCGCTTTCCAAATCGAACTCAAGTGCATGCACCCTGCAGTTTCTTGCTGGCCTCAGTGCACGCTCATCAAGCAGGTGCATCATTCAACAAGTCACCCACGGCTCCAAGGCCAAATCATCATTGGCAACTGCCCCACCCCACCACATGTTTCCGCACTCTTCGCTTTCCAAATCGAACTCAAGTGCATGCACCCTGCAGTTTCTTGCCTGCCTCAGTGCACGCTCATCAAGCAGGTGCATCATTCAACAAGTCACCCACGGCTCCAAGGCCAAATCATCATTGGCAACTGCCCCAGCCCACCACATGTTTCCACGCTCTTCGCTTTCCAAATCGAACTCAAGTGCATGCACCCTGCAGTTTCTTCCCTGCCTCAGTGCACGCTCATCAAGCAGGTGCATCATTCAACATGTCACCCACGACTCCAAGGCCAAATCGTCATTGGCAACTGCCCCACCCCACCACATGTGTCCACGCTCTTCGCTTTCCAAGTCGAACTCAAGTGCATGCACCCTGCAGTTTCTTGCTGGCCTCAGTGCACGCTCATCAAGCAGGTGCATCATTCAACAAGTCACCCACGGCTCCAAGGCCAAATCATCATTGGCAATTGCCCAACCCCACCACATGCTTCCACGCTCTTCGCTTTCCAAATCGAACTCAAGTGCACGCACCCTGCAGTTTCTTGCCTGCCTCAGTGCACGCTCATCAAGCAGGTGCATCATTCAACAAGTCACCCACGGCTCCAAGGCCAAATCATCATTGGCAACTGCCCAACCCCACCACATGCTTCCACGCTCTTCGCTTTCCAAATCGAACTCAAGTGCATGCACCCTGCAGTTTCTTGCCTGCTTCAGTGCACGCTCATCAAGCAGGTGCATCATTCAACATGTCACCCACGGCTCCAAGGCCAAATCATCATTGGCAACTGCCCCACCCCACCACATGTTTCCACGCTCTTCGCTTTCCAAATCGAACTCAAGTGCATGCACCCTGCAGTTTCTTCCCTGCCTCAGTGCACGCTCATCAAGCAGGTGCATCATTCAACAAGTCACCCACGGCTCCAAGGCCAAATCATCATTGGCAATTGCCCCACCCCACCACATGTTTCCACGCTCTTCGCTTTCCAAATCGAACTCAAGTGCATGCACCCTGCTGTTTCTTGCCTGCCTCAGTGCACGCTCATCAAGTAGGTGCATCATTCAACAAGTCACCCACGGCTCCAAGGCCAAATCATCATTGGCAACTGCCCCACCCCACCACATGTTTCCACGCTCTTCGCTGTCCAAGTGGAACTCAAGCAGTTTCTTGCCTGCCTCAGTGCACGCTCATCAAGCAGGTGCATCATTCAACAAGTCACCCACGGCTCCAAGGCCAAATCATCATTGGCAACTGCCCCACCCCACCACATGCTTCCACGCTCTTCCCTGTCCAAATCGAACTCAAGTGCATGCACCCTGCAGTTTCTTGCTGGCCTCAGTGCACGCTCATCAAGCAGGTGCATCATTCAACAAGTCACCCACGGCTCCAAGGCCAAATCATCATTGGCAACTGCCCCACCCCACCACAAGTGTCCACGCTCTTCGCTGTCCAAATCGAACTCCTGTGCATGCACCCTGCAGTTTCTTGCCTGCCTCAGTGCACGCTCATCAAGCAGGTGCATCATTCAACAAGTCACCCACGGCTCCAAGGCCAAATCATCATTGGCAACTGCCCCACCCCACCACATGTTTCCACGCTCTTCGCCTTCCAAGTCCAACTCAAGCGCATGCACCCTGCAGTTTCTTGCCTGCCTCAGTGCACGCTCATCAAGCAGGTGCATCATTCAACAAGTCACCCACGGCTCCAAGGCCAAATCATCATTGGCAACTGCCCCACCCCCCACGACATGTTTCCACGCTCTTCGCTTTCCAAGTCGAACTCAAGTGCACGCGCCCTGCAGTTTCTTGCTGGCCTCAGTGCACGCTCATCAAGCAGGTGCATCATTCAACAAGTCACCCACGGCTCCAAGGCCAAATCATCATTGGCAACTGCCCCACCCCACCACATGTTTCCACGCTCTTCGCTTTCCAGATCGAACTCAAGTGCATGCACCCTGCAGTTTCTTGCCTGCCTCAGTGCACGCTCATCAAGCAGGTGCATCATTCAACAAGTCACCCACGGCTCCAAGGCCAAATCATCATTGGCAACTGCCCCACCCCACCACATGTTTCCACGCTCTTCGCTTTCCAAGTCAAACTCAAGTTGCAGCCTCAGTGCACGCTCATCAAGCAGGTGCATCATTCAACAAGTCACCCACGGCTCCAAGGCCAAATCATCATTGGCAACTGCCCCACCCCCCACGACATGTTTCCACGCTCTTCGCTTTCCAAGTCGAACTCAAGTGCATGCGCCCTGCAGTTTCTTGCTGGCCTCAGTGCACGCTCATCAAGCAGGTGCATCATTCAACAAGTCACCCACGGCTCCAAGGCCAAATCATCATTGGCAACTGCCCCACCCCACCACATGTTTCCACGCTCTTCGCTGTCCAGATCGAACTCAAGTGCATGCACCCTGCAGTTTCTTCCTGGCCTCAGTGCACGCTCATCAAGCAGGTGCATCATTCAACAAGTCACCCACGGCTCCAAGGCCAAATCATCATTGGCAACTGCCCCACCCCACCACATGTTTCCACGCTCTTCGCTTTCCAGATCGAACTCAAGTGCATGCACCCTGCAGTTTCTTGCCTGCCTCAGTGCACGCTCATCAAGCAGGTGCATCATTCAACAAGTCACCCACGGCTCCAAGGCCAAATCATCATTGGCAACTGCCCCACCCCACCACATGTTTCCACGCTCTTCGCTGTCCAAATTGAACTCAAGTGCATGCACCCTGCAGTTTCTTGCCTGCCTCAGTGCACGCTCATCAAGCAGGTGCATCATTCAACAAGTCACCCATGGCTCCAAGGCCAAATCATCATTGGCAACTCCCCGCCACATGGTTTGTCCAACTGCTGTGTTCTCTCAACATCCCAAATTCACCAGCATACAATCGTTACGACACCAATTTGTCTTTGGCCCCGATCTGCGATCAGAAAGCTATTGGCCAAGGAGTGAGTTGCAACTGCGAGTCGTGGTTTCCTGGATTAACTTGACCTGCTTCACACTTTCAAATCAAGTAACGTCGCTTCCCTGCCCATCACCCAACCGCCCAACCCATCCATCTCCCGCTCTGTCACGCCTTCTCCTGGCGGTGGAAGCTCTGCAGCTCCTTAACCCATCAGAAGGTGCCTTTGAGAAGTGTTTGTATGTTTGTGGGTAGGCCAAGTCCGACAAATTGAACAGGAGATCATGGGACAACTGGCCTTTGAAAGATGAACTGAAACGGAAACATGGCTTGGTGTGTGTGTGTGGGTGGGTGGGTGGGTGTGGGTGGGTGGGTGGGCATATGGGTGGGTGGGCATATGGGTGGGTGGGCATATGGGTGGGTGGGCATATGGGTGGGTGGGCATATGGGTGGGTGGGCATATGGGTGGGTGGGCATATGGGTGGGAGGGCATATGGGTGGGTGGGCAT
>CAUJNA010000263.1:83071-110571 GCA_963377175.1 Effrenium voratum
TTTGCGCAAGCCTGCCGAACCGCTGATACCCTGATGAATAAACCGCAAGATATCAACTAAAAACACCCCCCACTACAGAGTGACCTTTTTTGCTCATTGAGCCTTCCAAAGCAGAGATTCCCCTCATGAGCCTCTGGATTCCTGTACCCGTTTCAAGCAATCCTGGGCTGTCAGAGCCCCAAGCTGTCAAAGACAGGACCCTTAAAGATAAGGCAATCATCAAATGCCGTGAAGTCCAGCAACACGGCCACCACAACCACACAACCGAAGGTTACAGCCTCAACGGTGCTTAAAGGTTGTCCAACCCTAATGATCCAAGTCCCCCACCACATCGCCCCCGTCTAGGCGACAGAAGGTAGCAATGCGCAACGATGAGTGTGTGGGGCGTGGCTGAACCAGTCTGGAGCATCCTGTTTTTCCCTCAAGGCGCAGCCCCAAAAGGACCCAGCAAGCATTGCCGGCCGCATCAGCGGAGGACTTCGGGACACACTATGATGGCATCCACCAAAAGAAGCCTGGTGGATGACAGGACATGCCTGTCGAACACAAGACGCCTAAAGGCAAATCCCAGGCAGGCTTCACCCTGCCTCATGCCAAACCTAAAGTGAGCCTCAAGGCCTGGCAACCTCGATGACACCTCGCGTGGTAGGACACCTGTCATTGAACCTCATGATGCGCCACGCGCGGCCATTGAACGTCCGCATCTCTGGCAGGTCGTGGCAACGGGCGTAATCTCCCATTGCTGTGAAAAGCTCCGCCTGCGACGCACGACCTTGCGGAAGCATCTCAGAAGCCACCAGGATCTTCTGAACGCCGGCGCGACTGTTGGGCCCAACTCGCCACTGTGCATCTGTCCCGTTGGATAGAAATGCCTGGCGCAATTGCCTATCGAGCTCCTGGGTTTTAGCCTGACCTGCTGGCAGCAAGTCTAGCTTGCGCAAGCGATACTTGTTGTCAGTGCTGTTGACAAAACAGAAGATTGCTTCTGTCAAATCCGCGTTCAGATCCTCATCCATGTAGCCAAGCTCCGTCAAGGCCGCGCATGTCAAGTTGGAGGAATCGCTCAGCATGAACGGGCCTCCGCCGCGAAAGATTCTACGAGCCAGCCGAGATCCAAATTTGGCTGCCTTTCCAGTACCTGGGCCGCTGACTGGGAGGAAGAATGCCAGTGGCTTACCACTGGACTGCCATGATCGAATGCTTGAGACCGATGTGATCGCATCTCTCATTGCTGTCACGGCGAGGTTAAAGGGGTACACCGTCAATGTGCCCAGTGAATGGGCAAACCAGAACTTGGCAATCAATTGGTTCAAATATACGCGTTCGCCAGTTGGGAAGCCGCATTCTTGCAGAATGTCTGTCATTTCTGCGGCGGCTTCTGGAGTGAGAAACTCTGCATATGGCTCAGCTAGTTTGACATTTCCTGTGCCATTAGCCTCAAGAAGAGCTCTGACATGGCATGTGTTGTCCTCCTCTGGCAGCTGCTTAACTTGCATCCCGTTCTCTTCGTAATACCTGATGATCATTGTCCGTCTTGCTGGAATGAATAACACAACCTTGTTCCCAGACACAATGCAGTCCTGTAGCTGGCTCAAGAAACCTGTGTCAGTTGAAAGCAATGCCACGTAACCAACCCCTTTGGCTCGCGAGAGTGCTTGAATCGTGTCTCGAATGGCATCATCATTGGCCTCCCTTCTCTCATCCAGTCCTCGCACCACAGGTCGGAATACGACGTTCCGTCTTTGAAGAAACTTCTGCCAAGCCTGATTTTTGTTTCTGCCCTTGGGCGGGCCAAAAACTGTGGCGTTCACCGCTCGACCCTCCTGCTCCAGCATCTGAATCGCCTCCTGTATGCCTTGCTCGGAAAACAAGGTTTAACCATAAGCTGGGCCTCTTGATATCTTGGCTCTACGGGACCCAACTAAGAAAACCCAAAGGTCAAAAGGTCAGCTCGGAATGGCTCAGATGCTACGGAGACTGTGGACATCTCCATCCACCAGCAGCTCAGCGCGGCTTGCCCGGCAGATTGCACCGCGGTGTCCGTGTCCTCGGCGAGTTCTGACCAAACTCGCGCAGCCAGCTGTCCCGGCGACCAAGCAGCTCACCTTCGTGCTCCGCTGATCCCTCGCCAAACGTTTTACTAGCGGCATATGTCACAAATCAAATCCCTCCAAACTCTAAAAACCTCCTGGGAACCGCCAAGTCACCAGCCCCTTCTCTGCGAAAGTGCGGAAAAAGGCGTGCGGAAGTGTGGCCCTGGCTGGTCCATGGCTCAGAGGGGCACCCCCACACAGCCTTTGGTTGGGGCCCAACGCAAGCATTGGAGCCCAACTGCGGAACCCAGCCTGCCGGACCGGCTTCAAACAACTTGCGCAGTTGCTTCTTTGGGCGGGGACTTCTTTGACACATTGCCCGGCGTCAAGCACAAATGTCGTGGCCGGATGTGTTGATCCTCATGCCCTATCATACGGCATGGGAGTAAGAGCGCAACACGAAAATGCCGCACGTTACTTTGCTTAGGTAGCCAGGGATGGCCGGAGAAGGAGCGGGCCTCATTCTGCCACGGCAAATGCCGAGCATAGGTTTTCAATCCAACGCCGGGCTGTGGGTAAGTGTGGTGGACGTGCACCAGAGTCATCTAACCTGAGGAGCTGCAGTCAAGCAGCTGACATCGTCCAGGATCTCCTCATCTGGGATGTCCTCGCACGGCACTGGGGCTTGAGCCCTTCAAGGTACACTTCAGCCCTGAGGGGTGGGGAGCATAAGGAAAAACCCGAAAGCTGAAGTGCTTCGATGTCCATTTGCCTCCAACCCCTGATGCATATCTCCCAAAGATCCGTCCTTGACTTGGGGCCGCTCATCTGCCGCGCCATTGGTGGGGACGATGCCATCAACAGGCATCCTCGGCTGGTGAGTGAGGGCCGGCCAAAGGATGCCCCTGGTCTACCCGACCGGGGTCCCTCTAAGAGGAAACTGAGCTTCCAGGTACCCTCTCACAGGTGCCATGTTGGGTAGACTCTCAAGTCATCCAGAGTAAAATCTGATTAACATGCACTAGCTCCAACCCAAGGTCTATTCCACAGCTCTTGCCCAGCCTTCCGCCTCCATGGCCATTGAGAGAAGGCAAATAGATGGCAGTCCAGTCAGTCTGCACATCGAATGAATACCGCGGGTTTTCCGGGAGTTGGACCCTTGGGATTCGAACAAAAAAGCAGTGCCAAGGACTCCATCTTGACAAGATGCAGAGCCACAAATGCGGCCACACCTGGCGGGAGCACGGAAAGGTCGTCAGAGCCTAGCTGCACCTTTCGGATGAAAAGGACCGCTGCGTTTTGTTGATGCCAACAACCGTGCCATCCAGCAAATTGCATGAAGCAAATTATCCCCCATGGGCTAAACCCAAAACAATCCCCATGAGTATGTGACGCGTTAAAATTGAGATTCTCTTTTGCTGTTGAAACTTGATACTGGAAAGAGGAAGCCATACAGACCAACTGCGTACTCCATGTGACATGGGAACGCACAAAAGGGAAACTAGGAGTCCACCCAGCAGCCCGCGCAATCCACTCCAGGCTAGACATACGGCTTAGGGAACACTCGGCCTACATCGCACATCCGTGCCCCCCCTGCTCTCAACCCTTGCACGCCTCAGGCGGGTTGGCACGCCACCGGCATGGCTGCAGAGCGCAGTACCCAGCCGAAACAAGCCGGCAGCAACATGTCATACACCCTTCCCATGTCTTGCGTGTACGGGCAACTTGGCTAATTAAAGGGTTGACTCCTTGAGGGCCTCGGTCACTTGGCCAACCTAAAACTTTCACCCGTCTATATAATTGCCACGTCCCTGGCGCTCGGCAAGCGCCTCTTTTCAGCGGTCGTTTCAGGCCCGCGATGCATCGAGAGGCTCTCCCCGCACTTGAAACATACAACGACTCAAGTAGTTGGCATGGGCTCTTGGACTCTTTGCTTCCATGAGTTCGGAAGTGTAGATGTCTCCCTCTGGCAGATTACCATAAGGAACAAATTGCCCGTTTTCTGTCCAGAGCCGGATCAAGGCAGTCCCGTTCCTGACCCCAATAGCACGTCTTTAAACAAGGGGACACCGACTTTGACAGGCGATCCCATAATCACGAGTCCGTTTATGCTCCGAATCTGACTGGGAGGGCCCCAAGTACCGACCATCAGCTCGTGCCCCCTGCTGGCAGGGCTGTCCATTTGCCAAATTCGGCAAGCCCCACGCAATCCGGCATAGCTTGCTCAAACATTCTTCGGATTTCGGTATGCTGAAAAGACAATTCCCGGTTACCCCTGGGCTCAAAGATGATAGGACGCAGCAAAGAAAGATGCGTCACATTACTTCCCCCCCCCCCCCACAGGAGCAGAGGACGATTGCGGAGCACCAGCCGGCCCAGGACAAAACAGGTCAAGTTTGACACCAGTTTCTGGAGCAGAGAGGGCTGAACAGCCGCAGATGCAGCGTAACCACTTTGGCTCCAAACATATCTTTGAGGCGAGCACGGGGCGCTCGGCCTCTCAGACCGCTCTTTTGGCTTCTCCCGGGCCCGGCTACGGCTGTCCATGCGGCGATTCGGCCTGGCGCCCGACGAAGGTCCGATGCCGGTTTTCACTGTGAGAGGTGCACTGTCGGTGTGTCTGGGTGCCCTCCTAATCATTAGCTTCCTTTGGTTTGCTAGTATCAACTGGCCCACCTTTCGACCATAGCAAAATTTACAATCACCGTCACAGCTTTACCTGCCCGATTTATGATGGGAAATGCACCGCCAAGATGGGGCTCCCTCGCGTGCGTGGAACATGGGGCAAACAAGCCAGCCGCCCTTCTAGCAACAAGCTCCCGCAAATGGCGACTGAACAAACATCTCGCCTCATGCCAACCAATCCCTTTTCCCCAAAAAGCGCCTGTCGTCGCCGTCTCCCCATCCCATGGCAGACTGTAGACTGTGGAGGCGCCCACCGCGCGAGCGCACAGCAACACAAGCTGGGCAGAACTTTCCACAGGTACCAAGGGTGAAGCTGCTCTGATCTCAAAGCGTGAACGGAAGCATGAACCAAGCGGAGTACTCAACAGCACAAAATGGCAGATACTACCATGCAAAGGTCATAGGAGTACACGTCCTTGATTTCTACCCCCCATGTTGTTCGTTTTACCCTTCAGGAGTAGCGGAAAGTGATCATCTCACAGACACCTCTGCATCAAGACCCTGCAAATTGACTCAGGGCTTGGGATCGTTCAGCATATCTTCCTTGAGCCAAGGGCCAGACCAAAACTCGCCCACTTGCCACGTGCGCCTTTCACCTGAACGCCTGGGCCTTCATTGGGAACCCATGTCGGAAAGCCAGCGTGGGTTAACTTGGGGAACACTTTGGGGTGGTTTTGCTGCACCTATATAAATATACACCGACATATATATATATATACATATATATATAATATATTATATATGTCGACTTTGCTGCTGCACTTTCTTGATGCACGCTTGGGTCCACAGAATGCCTTTGGCATCGGGAAATTCCAAGTTGCCAAGTTGGCTTGCATCAGTGGCAAATCTGGCACTTACAGACAGGCGCGGGCGACGCAAGAAGCGCACTCCCAATAAGGACGTTTACCTGCTTGCCACCGCCAACCGCATTGGCGGCGGCTTGATGCGGCCCAGGTTCACGAAAACGCTGCCTTGGCACGCCGGACTCTTCGGATCGAAAGGGAATGTGCCTTAGGGCCCAAACTAGCCGCAAGTTGTTAACACCGGCGGAAGCTGGGCGCAGTGCTTGGGGACTCCAGGCAGTTGCCCCTGTCAAAGGGGTTGCGCTGCTTCCATGGCTCCTTCTTTATCCCACCGCCGTCCTTGTCCGCGAAGGAAAACACCTGCGACAAAACTGGCAACTGTCGAGTCAGGTGTCTCTTTGTGACCTCACATGGGGTAGCCGTGGGCCTTGGTGGTCCAGATGCTTGGGAAAACAGCGACCTCAAGAGCAGCCAGCGCTGATGCTTGTTGGGTTTTGAAAACAGGCTAGCAGGGCATATCTTCATCCCACCTGCGTTAGCATCCGGAAAGCACACCGATTATATGCCGACCTTTCTGGTTCAGTACGCATTTTCGGCCAAGCACAGGCTAGACAAACGGGATTCGCCTTTAAAAAAGGATGGAAAAAAACGGAGGAATACAAGTCTTCAAGTAAACCTAAATGTGCACATTTCCATAGAAATAGCCGGACCTCTCGAAGGCCGCCTTCCCCCCCGCTGCCCCCCTCAACAAAACGACTCCGCCTTCCGGCTGGACAGCTCTGCGTGCTGCTCCTTGATGAAGTTCAGCAGCTCCTCCGCGTCCACGCCGTCCCCGTCGTGGTCCATGCCTGCGCCGGTGGCATCCAGAAACCCAAAAAAGGGAACGGACGGAACGGGTGCATAGGTGGCCTTTTGAAGAAAAATAGATGGGGATGGGAAATGGGAAAACATCTAAACCAGTGCCATCTATTTTCAACCAGGCTCACCTTAAAAAAAAAGGACACCTATGGACATGTGGCGGTGAATTTTACTTGGGGATTTTTTGGTGGACTTCATTTACATGGGGATCTATGTCCACCTGCCACTCCTGAGGGGTTCCCTATTTAGATTCATGGCCATGTTGGTCGTATGAGACGATCCCCTCGGACCCTTGGTCCAATTTTGGGAGCCCAAGCAACTGGCCTCTATAAAACTGCTTCAGCTCCATGTCGCCCACGTCATATTGCGTGAGCCGCAAGTTGATCCGCGCAAAGTACATGAACTCGGTCCTAAAGATCCACCGGATCAGCCACGTGAAGTGGGAGAAGCTAATGAGAAGCTACTGTTGCTCTCCTCAAAAAAGCCCATGTGCCGAAGCAGCTCCTTTTGGGGCACCCCCTTTTCTTGTTCTATGTCAATTGGGGCGGGTCGCAAAACCGCGAACAGACCGAACCAGGCGGCAAGGAGACCTTGCCGTCGCCGCCGGCGTCCATGTTGGCAAACCTCACCAGCAAGCTTGCAGGGAGCGCCCGGGAAGCGCTTTTCAGTCCCCGGCTGCCCGCTCGGCAAGTAGAAACAACCCCTCCTCCCCCCCCCCAAAACAAAATGTTAAAGGAAACCCCCCCCCCAAAAAAACAAAAACAGAGCTTGACCGACCATCAACAACTGCAACCCAACCTTGCCATCATCATCAGGCCAAGGCACAGTTCATTGATCGCTGCGTGAGATGCGGTGTATTTCCTGGGTTTGCGCGCGCAAGCTCGGCTCTCTCAGGTATGTCACATAATATCAATAATATCTAACACACAACCTGTCTCCTGAGAGCTACTCGCATGCTTTTGGAGGTTTTGTGGCCGGAATTTGTTCATCCCTCAAGTTGAAAGCCGTGGCTCCGGAAGGCCAGGTTCAAGTTCCTCCGCACCCGAGCGGTCTTCTTCCTGAACAGCTCTTGATCATCGTCCGGCCGCTTGGAGCCGTGGCACACGTACTCTAGCAGCTCAGACCTGTGGCGCTGCAGGCGTTCCAAACGGCACAAAATCCGTGCAGGACCCTCTGCTACCTTTCGGCTGGACACGAGTGGTGCCTCGAAAACAGGAGGGGAACGCCTTGACTTGTTCAAAAAAGTAGATAGAAGGGCAATCCTGGCATGGAAAAAGAACAAGCACCGGCAGCTGAGCCTGTTCAAGTGGGCCGCGCACCTCACAACGAGCATATATGTTCAACCCCCCCCATGATCTATCTTTTCAACTTGCAAACTGCTCATCTGCTACCATCCAATACCTTTGCACATCTGCTCATTTGACATTTTCCATCCTTGCAGATCTGCTCCATTGCTCATCTGCTACTACCCAGGACCTTACCACTCGCCTTCTAAATGCAATTAACGTTGGTTCAGCTCCGAGTTCCTACATAAATGGCCAATCCAAGTAGACAGTAAAGTTCCATTTTATAGCCATTAACTTGATTGAATTCCCTGCTTGGAAAGTAATCCCTACTTACGTTCCCAATTCACATAGACATTAAACTTTGAACTGCAATCATGCCCTTCTTCAATTCTATCACAACTCTAATTAAAGAAGTGTCTTTAAACCTTCTTACAAAGAAACTCAAACGGGGGTTGGGGCCCTTGAGCCCGGTAGCATCTCCACAGAGCCGCTGCCGTCCTGGTCGATGGCCTCGAACAGCACCTCACGAATCCGCGAGGCCCGGGGGTTCTCGAGGCCTTTCGCCGCGCTTTTTGCCAGCTCAAGCATGGAGGCTGGCCGCTGAAGCAAACCCAAAGATGTTTCGCAGGCTGACGGACATCATGTGGATGCACGGAACTTGTTTCGTTGTTGGAATGACAAAGGATCGGAAACGGGCCTGAAAGGGTTCTTTGTGAGAGCTAGGGGCGCAGAGAAGCTTGATGGAAGAGATGAAGTCACCTTCAGAAGAACCTCCTTTCGGCACCTTCCAGTTCCTGCTGCCAACCTGCAGAAGAAGACGATTCTACGTAAAAGCGGGGCCGCGCCAGCCCCGGCCAGAGCACCTGGATGTCGTAGTCTGGCAGCGTCTGCGGGGAGATGCGCAGCGCCACACGCATCACCTGCAGGGACCCCCTTCCCCCCCAGGTTGGAGGGATGTGCTTTGGGGCATGGCCCAAGCAGCTCCTCCACGCAACAGCAACCGGACATGCTAACCCAGGGGAAACATATCCACAACCACAAAGAGCTCAGGGCTCAACCTTTTTTTTTAAGAGGTGAACATGCGGCTGAGTGTCGAATCTTTGAACCCGCTTTTGGAATGCCATGGGGGTTGCAGTAAAATGGGTTGACAAACGGGAATGCTGACATTGGGCTTCTTTCAAGACGGCCTTTCAGAGAGTCGCAAGCACAACAGTGGTTGGGCGCATGGTGGCTTCCCCGTGAACATGCTTGAAACATATCCATTCATGATTGCGCACGGCCGCGTTGCAACTGCGTGCTACGGAAACACATGGAGAAGAGTGTTCAAGTGACACACGCATATCATCTCATCCGGGGTTCGAGAATCACATCTCGTGACGCCAAGCAAGAAGTCCTTCCATGTCACGTGGATTTCTTTGGTCCTGTGTCAGCTGGTTAAGCTACTTCCCAGCCCGCAAACGGAAGGTGACTCTCCCTCCTGCTTCAGCTCCTTGAGGTCCAATGCGCCAGACCTGGGTTGCACACTCGTGGGTTGGTTGACTGGTTGGTTGGTTGGTTGGTTGGTTGGTTGGTTGGTTGGTTGGTTGGTTGGGTGGGTGGGTGGGTGGGTGGGTGGGTGGGTCGTAAGCCAAACTGCCAAATGCCCCCAAAAAATAGAAAAGGCTAGAATGCTGGCGGCTAAGAGGCTTGTCCACATCAGCGGCCAGGAAAACCTTGTCCCAGTCGATCTCACGGTGGGCCTCAGCCGCGTTGCGACCCTTGCCCCCGCCCTCGCGCGAACCACCGCCTTGGCCGAGATGATCACCCGCCGCGCCCGCCCCAAGACCTGGCAGGGCCATAGGCCTTTCAAAGCCCCGTCACTCAATATGACTCCATGAACCTTCTACCGAAAGAATTGAACAGCCTGGGAAATGTCACGCAGAAGATGAACAGAGGCAGCCTTGGCCGACCCTGCCTCTGCGTTGCTAAACTTCCTCCCTACCACCGGCGACCGATTCTCCATCCAGTGGGACCTGTCGACCGACGCAGATGTTGATGCCGGAGACTCTTGAACTCGAGGTGCAAGAAATGTTTCTGTTTCAGCGCACTTCTGCTCGCAGGCAATTGAGGTCGATGACGTGGGAGGGTCAAAAAGAAAAAGGTGATCCACAAGGCTTGGGGGTGTCGGGAGGGACGGGCAAAACGTACACGTAACACTCCTTGCCCCACTGACCAACTGTTGACCTAACATGCCATCTCTGCCAAGAGACTCCTCATCCCTGGAGCCGATATGCTTGAAGGGAGAGACAAAAGGCTCCCGCACCTGGGCTTGCCACAGCTCTGGAAGTTTGCCAGGCCTCATTTCTATCACGTAGTCCATCCAGTTGGTTCAAACATGTCTAAGCCGCAATTGAACAAGTTGTCGCCATGTCATGCTCCTCTTGGCTGGGACCCAGCAGACAAAAGGCCCGCCCAAAGTGCGCATCTTTGGGCCAAGTCGCCGCGTCACGGCTCACACAGCGCCGCTCCTCCAAGTTGGAAGTGTCGGTGCCAAAGGTGTGCAGAACCTCCGCTCGCTTTCCCACCAGTTGTCCATGGAAAATGAAGACTCGCCCCATTCCGCATGTAAGTCTACTTGAAATCCGCCCAAAGCAGCGGACAGGCCAAGTGGGTCCAGTCTGAAGCGCTCAGCTGCCCAAAGAAGCACTCGCTCGCTTTGCTATAGTAGTACTCTGGGAATCGCGCCTTTCGGCATTGCGAATGCCAGGACTTTCTCAAGCGACCTGCTCCCCGTCGCTTCATGCAGCTAGCTACTAGCTTGAAACCGCACGGCCTGCATGCGCAGGAAGGCAATCGGGGAGCAGCGTATTTTTGGGCTGGCTTCGGTAAGGACCCCTCTCCTGCTACAGCTATCCAAAATGGCGGCCAGTTGTTATGTTATTTCTCATCCAAACCGACAACCAGAAGAGTCATGCACTGACACAAACAGGCGCGCCCACACACACACAGCGGATGTTGAAACCTAAGGGGTGGGCGGCTAGCTTTGTGCATTTGCACCCCCTGCGCCCTGACCCCAAATGGCCCGATAGATCCCCGGGCCCGTGCACCTTGGAGAACTCTTGGGCGTCCTTTTGGCAGCTGCGGCCCGCGATGGCGCAGAGAACCTGGCGAGAGCAGGCTGAGGGGGGGGGGGGTGGAGCAGAGGTGGTGTTGCATCGGTACATGCACATATAAAAATATATAAAGATACAAATAGGCATGCTGCACACAGCTATCTTATACCTATCTATCTATAATATATATATATATATATACATATATATATATATATACATATGTGTGTGTGTGTGTGTGCGTGTGTGCGTACCTTCGCCTGCAAGCGCAGGACACAACACACACCGGCAACATGGTCATAGCATGCCACGATCCGCAAGCGCTGGAACATGCATTCCGTAACAAAGCTGCATGGGGACAACCGATCAGGACCAAACACAAGGAGACACCAACAAAACTGTCATAACATGCCTCTGCCCAGAAGCTCTGGAAACCTAGCAAAGCCGCATGGGGACACCCGATCAGGACAACGTTCCCAAAACGAACACATGACACGGATTGAGCACAACTAAAAGGGGACACCGACAATTTGGTCATAGCATGCCTCTACCCAGAAGCGCAAGTTTCGCAGCAAAGCTGCATGGGTACACCCGAAACGGACAACTTTACACAAAAAGGATGAATTCACACAAGCACCCAGTAGTTTGCCTCAATACCCATCATCCATTTGCGAGTTGCTGGGGCAACATAGGGTGTCATATTCAGGCGGGGATAGAAAGAAACAATCATGGATTGCACCATCAGAGGGCAATCTAAATAAAGCAAACAGAGAATGTAATGAAATTTCAGAGTGGGAAATCCGTCCCATCCAAGGCCCCACTTGCAAGATAGCTGCCCTTCTGAGAACCATGGGCCTCAGCAAAATGGCCACACCATGGTGAGCATTGGCCGCTGCACATTGTATGTTGATTCACGATAAAACGCAATCCACTCAAGCAACAAGGAATGGGAACACGAGCCTATGGGAAGTGAAGAAGTTTCTTTCTTTGCCCCTTGCCACCTGAAGCACCTCCCGCCTTCGACAGCTCCCGACGCCGCCGCAGCGTGGAGAACTTGGAGCGCCGCATCCCATGGGACCGGAAAGCTGCGCTAAGGGGCCGGAGAAAGCTTGTTGCGGTTGCAAAGCCTTGTTGCGTCTTCAGCATGGGCTGGCTTCTGCATGCTCGGTTCTCTGGAAGGTGTTTTTGTGCGCCCCGTTTTGTAGGTCAAGTGAGAGGCCAGGAAGCGGCGGGGATCTTCCCCCCGCACCGTGCAAAGGGGGCACAGCTGGAGCCAATGGCAAGAGCGAAGGCTTTAGCTGGGAGTTTCGTTTGTGCAAAAATAGGAACTCAAAAGTAGTGGTGTCCTGGCCGTTTCTCTTTCATATGCATACGCTGAAACGCACACACACACACACACACACCACACACACCACACACACCACACACACACACACCACACACACATTTCTCAAAACGATTACGTGGTTGGTGTCCCTACTTTCTCTTTGAGCACCCGCCGAGCGCATCCGAGCGTGGCATTTTCTGCACGGGGTGGTGATGCTCAAGCCATGCAACCCCTCGCCGGTAGATGCTGGCAACCTCTTCCGCTGTTACAGCAGCATACCTCACAGGCAGGCGCCCGTGAGATCTTCATTTATGGAAATACCCACTGGCTTCAACACCTGGATTGCTAGAGAAGGTGTCGTTTTCTTGATCAAGCCATACCAAGCCTGCACCAGTGGCAGCCTGCCCGAATTTCCAAAAGTGCAGTGGCACACGTCAAGCCCAAAAGGGATCACCATAGATCGAAAAACACGTTTGACAACATGGCAGCTCAAGAAGCCCAGTGGCCAAGCCTCTAACAGCAACTCGTCAACCACCCCGATTGAGGTGGTCCAAACCTTCGAACCAGAGACTTGCACCAAGCCGCTGCCCGGGCTGCAGATTTGCGCCGTCCCCCAGTTGGGCTCTGCCTCCCTCCCGCGCTTCCTCTCGAGCCAGGCCCGCGCGCACCCCGCGAATGGTCCCGATGCGCGTGCGCAGCAGCTGCTCGCAGTGGAAGCCTGGGACAACTTCAGATACGGAGGCGAGGGTTCAAACATCTCCTCAAAGTGAGCGATCCATCTCATTTTATGTACTGATATGTACGGGTTTCACTCAAAGAGCAACCTCAATGGCATATGCTGGGGGTCCCGTATGAGACATGTAAGGGCCGCCTCAAGAACCCACTGACGGCTTGAGGCCTCCACCGACCGCTCTCATCATCCGCCTCACCAGGTGGTACCGTCCAGAAGACACAACCAGCCGAAGTTGGGCCAAGCCCGTGGCATCGTCCTGAAGGAGCTCCACGACTTTGGCGGCCGCTGGCGCCTTGCCATCCTCCAAGTCGACACCATCCAGGAGCTGCTGCTGGACGGCCTCGTCGGGGCGTAGGCCATGGATGCCGGAAACCACCGCGACGTACTCTTTCTCGATGTGAGTCTCGGGCATTGCCACTGATCTACTGAAGAAGCCATCTGATGTGAACAATAGGAGGCCTGTGCTCCTTCGGTCTAGCCTGCCCACGGTGTGACAGCCCTCAGCCCCAGAAGGATACAAATCGGATACTATCCGAGCATCTGGCGCCTCCCGCGCGTGTGAGCACACCACCCCCCACGGCTTGTGCATCTTCAAATAATACTCCGACCTTGGCGGGGCCTCCACCTGCACCCTTTTCTTCAGAATCGTCACCGTGGATGAGTTGGGGACCATAGCCAGCTCATCCTACGCCAGACCGCATACAGTAAGAAAACATAATACATGGTTCACTTCAAATCTGAACGTGGTTCAGGCTTGGCCAACACCGTCCTGCGCCCGGGCGCCATCCACATACACCCGGCTCTTGGCCACCAGGCGGCGCGCCGACCGAACCGAGCCCCGCACCGCCAGCGCCACGCACCGCAGCAGCGGCACCGCGCCGCTGGGCGCCGCGCGCTGCGGCGGCTCCGTGGGCTCCGCGCGGCGGGCCCCCAGCGGCCGGCCCGGCGTGCACCGGGCACGGAAGTCGGACGCCCAGACGACTCGAACGACTCGACGGTGCATGAGCACCCTAATGCCAGTGGCGATTGGTCAGTGACCAGTGAAATACGGGTGGCCACTGTCCACGCGCAACCCAGTATAACATGCTAGGACTGACCCTCCCACGGCTCCTCTCTGCCTTGGCTCTAGGTAAGCGGCAGCGGCAAAATCAGAGCGCTGGCAAGCTGAGCGCCAGAACAAGATACAACATTGGTTGCAAACGTGTGAAGGGACTGCATGCCGGTCAAACGATCAAGTCAGTGCAGATAGGTGAACAAATCCTGGAATACACGCAGGCATGCGGAGCTGAAAACCCTTCAAACGACGCAAACAGCTCATGGATAAGACTCACATACATGCATTCGTGGATGGCTCCCTTGGCCCTGGAGCCCGCAATGCGTCTTGACCACAAGTAGTTGACAAGTAAGATCCGTCCAAAGCGCACCCCGCCCCCACACCATCATCTTCAGGCAGCGGTACTGCCACAAGCATTCAGAGCCAAGGCCATCCGCGATTTTGACCGAAGCTGCGCACTCGGAACAACACCGCTGAGACAGGCGCACTCCGTGAGATCGGAGATAGCCAAGCAATTCCACTCAGGGAAGAGGAAAGAAGTCAGGATCTGCATACTTCTCCGGCCTCAGGCGACTTCTCAAGACAGCTTTGAGATCCTGAGGAGTTCGAAGCTGGCATGGCTTTGGCTTTCTCCAGATGGGTCCAAAAAGGTGATTCGCCTGTGCCGAGCCGCGGATGGAGCACCCGCTCGCGCGGAGGGGGCCATGGCGGGTCCGCCCCGCGGATGGACACCAAGACGCGCTGGGTGTCCTTGTCCACCTCCAGGATCTTGACGGCCACCTGCTCGCCTTCCTGGCACACCCAAAAGGCAATCTTGCACTGAAAGGAAAGTCGAATGCCCCCATTGAAATGGACCCTAAAAAGGTGACACTGGTACAACCCAAGATGGAAGCAGCACATACCCTACATATCACGTCATACCGAATGCATCCTTTAAACATCTCCTATTCTGCGGCATGCCTTCCATGATGTTCGTGGCAGTGCTTGGTTTCAATTGCAGCACGACTCGGCAGCCCAACGACTCACGCCTCCCATTGCCTCGGGGTCTCCGACTCCTGCAGCTCTTCGCAGAAGCCACGGATCTGGGAGTCCTGGATGGGGCACCAGCCAAATCGAAAGGCGAAGAAAAAAGACGAGGGAAAAAAAAAGCTGCTGGAAGTGATTTTTGTCAGTTTGTCATACACAAATTACAAATTTTAGCTCCAATGTAGAGACTTGGCCATTTTGAGCTGAGCAGAAACAAACGAAGCTGCGCTGCATGCGTTGTGTACATCCTGTTGAAACAAAGCAGAGAAAGCACTGACACAAATGAATCCAGTCCTCTCCGAACCTCCCAACTGCCATGCCGCAAACGATCAAGCCTCAAACAATGTAGCCGCACAGAGTTTGTTGAGGGAAAAACCTAGAACACCGTTTTCTTGCGGCTGGATGCAATGCAAAATGAGACACAATGCCACAATAACTGAACACTGGAAATGGGAGACTTTTAGCTTGCTGGACTGCCACCTAAGCTGCTGCCAGGCCACCAATGAAGCTTCCATATGGCCTGGGCACTTCCACAACACAGGATCCCAACACTCCGCCACTTGTCACATGCCCTCTTTGGGAAACAAAAGGAAGATCAGGAGGTGGGATCCTTTGACATCAATCAACGGGCTGCGTGCCTGATCTCCTCGATCACTCCGCGCACCGTCTTCCCCACCGGCAGGAAGTCGACCCGCGCCTGCCGGAAAAGATGCCGGCTTGTGGGGCCCACAAGGCGGTAGCTTGTCCTCTGGGTCTCCGCCTCCTCCCAGGCCAAGGGATCCGGCCCATCGTCACTGGGCGGAATAGCATACCACTCCTGCCAGTTGCAGCGGCAAATCTGGAAAAGGCGGCCCCAAGGCCTTGGAGACGCCCACCCGGTCCTGTGGCTTGTCTCTTCTCGCAGCATCCTGGCACGGCTTGTAGCCAAGTGCCCGCTCCGAATCCTCTTTGAAGGTTTCTTAAGCGCCGACCTTCTTGCGCATGGGGTAGAAAGGGCCTTTTGGGGCGGATGTGTTTGAGGCAAAACCTGCTCAATGAAATGGAAGTACCGCAATCAAGGGTGCCGCTGGGCAACTGGGTCATATATCCGGCAAGGAACGTACCAATGACAGTTCTGACTGTGCTCGGTGGGGCCTGGAGGTAGGCTTCCGCCGTAGGGCCCAGACCTCTTTTCAGACCCGCTCCTGGCACAAAAGCACCGCCGCTTTCCAATTGCTTCTGGGAAAAGTTGTCTTTCTTTGGGCTTCAAGTCATCAAGCCAACTTGGGCACCGAAATAACAAACAAAACCGCGTTTGAGGCATTTGCCCTAGAAAACAGGCACCAGCACAGGGATCTAACCCTGATCCCAACAAGAAGGGCCCACAATACTAACATAAAATCATAAAGTCCATCAATTCAGCGCACTTCTTAGGCAACAAAGCATCTTCATAAGGGCAGTTGCAAGACATCTCTATGTAAAATGTGGGGTAGTGGGAAGACCTGGGCTCCCTCCTGGCCGCCGCTGCCGCATCCGCCTCGACAGGCTCGGTGCCTGAGTCACTGGGCCCGATGGAAGCTGAAACAACGCTCAACGCAACCATCAAACAGAACCTGGCTCCGCAAAAGAAAGGTGGCACCAGACTATGGAACATGGGTGGAAGTTTACCACGTCCACGAGAATATTTCAGAGGCTTGAATAGTTTGCACCCAGGTCCGAATAGCTGGCAGTGCCAAGGAACCGGTCCGCACCTTCAACAAGGATTCCGGGGCGCCGGCGGGCATGTCCGCCTCTACGGTGTCTGGCAGACCCATGCGGCCCACGGGCTCGTCGGGCTCGTCGGGCTCCTCCATCTCCAGGGGGGGAAGGTCCAAGTCCGGCAGCGGCGGCAGGTCACCCAGATCCGGCAGCGGCGGCAGATCCGGCAGTGGCGGCAGATCCGGCTGCGCCCTCAACGTGGGCCGGAGCCTAGAGCCAGCGGAGCCAGCGGAGCCGGCGCAGCCGGCGGAGCCAGCGCTGCGGGCTTGCGGCCGGTAAATGAAGACGGAACCAAGGGAGAGCACCAGGAGCAAAGACCTAAGGAGCACACGCAAGTCAAAGTAAGCCCCGTTTACCTCGCCATGTGAAAACTGAAGGATCCTTTAGGCACAGGTTTCAAAGGGAACCGGCATGAAACCAGCCATTCACCTTCCTTCTTCCAGGGGCCCATGCACATAAGCACGATATTTCTACTGGAGCCCTATTTCAGGTTCCCTTGCTCACGCTTTGGCAGATGCGGGCGAAGGGGTCCAACCAGCACTTAGACTTCGGCCCACGCCTGCGCGCCATGCGCGCCACTCGCGCCGCAGGTGCCCATCGCCCTGATTCACTGTAGATTCGCTCCAAATCCGAACAGCAATCGGGGGGTGGGGGGGGCTTTTTGAATCTCCCGCCTTTAAAGGCGTGCCCGGTGTTAGCCAGAAAGCAGGCTTGGGGTCTGGGGGAAGTATGAGAAAGTGCACCTCAACTGGGTGGTGTTACCTTCTCCGAAAAGCAACCCCCAAAAGGGATCCCCGATTTTCACACGTCATCAGGCAAAATAAAATGGACCGGACTAAATGACACAGTGTGTGTGTGTGTCTGTGTGTTGGGACACTTGGCCCACTAGAAGTTTGCCTCGCTCTCCCAGCCTGGGCCGGCGGCCATGGCCCCATGCACTCCGGAGGCTGCGCTCGTTGTTACGTCCCGTGGTTGTCCAGAGCGGTTCGTTTCGGCCTTATGGCCTAGGCTCGATGCTTTCGAGATTTTGTCAGGCAACATGGCTCACGTATAGATGGGGGCATGCCACTGGCAGAATGGATAGTTTCATCTTGCATCATTGGTTGCTCTTGGCACTCTCATAGGGCCAAACAGACCAGCCTACGGCTGCGCACTTTCGTGACTGAGCAACTGCCAAGCATCTCTCAAGGTAGCATAACTCGCTCTCTTGGCGCATTTTGGCCGTGGCACGCAAGTGTTCCCACTCCCAGCCACGAATTCCTGCCAGGTAGGGCGAAACAAAAACTTCCGCTTGGGTTGCGCTCCACTCCAGAAAGGAACCGACCTTGGGCTGTTCATTTGAAAGAGATACTGGAACAGGGAAAGGGGTGCCACTGAACCAGGGCGGGGGGCGAGGTTGCTGCATGCCGTGCAAACCTTCCAGCCTTGGCGCTTGGCCTGCATTAACGTCGTGCGATGGCCTGCAAACAAAGCGCTGACTCTGGCAGTGCCGCAAGGGGCATCCAACTATGAGTCGGGTGACGCCCGCTGCATGCAAGCTGCCGCTGGATGTCATGATAAAGCCTGGCTCTCTACCAAGGTGCTCGAAAAAAGTCCCGTCTACATTGAGCACACTGCAAAGCTCTGCCCATGCCCATCCACCCACACGCAGCTTGGCTGGGGAAAGCCAAGCTGGCAACGACCCCTGCTTTGCAAGTCTTCGACGTACCCTTTTATCCCGCCCTGTCTGCTGCGTGACCGATGGAGCGCCATCAACATGCAGCCTGAAAATTGCCCTCAGCATCCCGGGGCTAAAGGCAGGCCTCAAAGGCCAGCGGCTCCTTTCGCGGCACCTCCCGGGCTTGGGTGCTCAAGACCGTCTGCAGCTCCTGGCCCCCTATTGTCGCAAGTCAGCACGAGGATTGGAATTAACGAAAACCACCGGGGTCCACCTCCCATGGCCCAAAAGCGGCCGGGGGTGGCCATGGGGTCAAAAAGTGTCACACGCGTGGGACCCGCTTCGGTGCAGGAGAGCCGGAAGGGAGTCCAAAAGAATCCACTGCGACGGCAACAGCTGCGAAGCCCCAAAAGGGTCCATGAGTTAAGCAGTCAGGGGCCTTGGCCGAGTCATGATTCCGAAGCCCTGTCCTCAGTGTGTCGCTGAAGACGCTGAATGTGGCCCTCCAGCCTCCGGCAGGCAGAAATCACCAGCACCCCCCAGCCAAAAATGAAGGAGCCCTTTACAAAGACAAAGTCTGGTATCTCTCCAGCTGCATCCGGAAAGCAACCCCTTGCACAGGTTTCAGAGAAGAATACGCCCTGCTGGCCTGACTCAAATTCGGCCTAAACCTCGGGCTCGGATCTGTCCTGCTCAAAGCCGCCTCGCAAGGGCCCCGGCTTGTCATGCAACGCCGTGAAGCTTGCGAGGTTCTGGCCATCGTCGGCGAAGCAGCTCCTTGGAAAATTGGAGCCCGAAACCCCCTGGGTTGGGCCGCCCCGAACCCCATGAATTTGCACAGGGACCAGCGATTCCAAGCCAGCAAACACGTGCAAAGAAGAGGTCTTCTAGAGGGGTGTGGTGGACTTCTAGCATTCCCACGTGACCACGACACGGAGCATACACCTTCACAAGAACTTCCCAGCACTCTCATCCTCTGGCAGCGTCCTCTAGCGAAGCTAGAAACCATCTGATTTAGTACTGCCAACAGGTCCTCCATTGGCTCCTCTCGAAGCTCGGCTCCTGCGGCCAAGCACGCCAATGCTAACCCCACAGAAAACGCAGGGCTGGTTGGGACAGTCCAAACGGGGATCTTTTGGTGTGAAGAAGGATCCTCGTCCCGCAACAAGTTTAGTCTCAAACAAATTGCAAGAGCCAGCGTTCTCCAAAGCTCTTGGCGCTGCCCAAATTCGACTGTAGAACAGTGTCCCTGTGCAACGCTTGCGGTCCTCCCTGGTCGGCGCCACTGCAGGCACGAACACCTCGGCCTGCTCCTTCATGCGCTTGGCATCCTGAAGGGAAATCCGGCATCGCCCACCCAGGCAAAGCCTGTCCCACTTCCCAAATGATGACAGCAGCTACCCAAACCACCAACCAAAACCTCCACACATCTAATTCTGCCCCCTTGCTCCCCCAACTAACCCCTCCCTGCCGGCCCCGAGCGCCCCCGCTAATCCCAAAGTCCCCCACTCCACTGCCCAGCGCTCCCCCCATTGCAAGCCCCCACCTCCACCTGGCGTGTCAAAGCGGCGTCCTCCTCGTGGGCCTCCCAAGTCGGGAGTTGCCCTTTCTGAGGCAGCCCCTCTTGAAGCCAAGGGCTCAAACATATGGTCTTGGAGACAAATGATTCAACGCCGCTTTTTTAAGGGCGGCAAGCCAAATCGGAAACCGCCCAGTTTGAGTGTTCCCATACGTTGGGCCCCGCATTTGGGCCGGGAAGTCCCGCTGCTTGTGGATGTTCTCCGAGACCAGCGAGTGCGCATCCAGAAATGGCTTTCAGCCCTCGATGCCTGGCCCTCGTCCCCAGCAACGTCGTTGTAACACTTCGAGCTTGCACTTCACATTGCAGCCCATAAGTGGCTGCAAGTCAACTCCGGACTCCACACGGCAACTCGGCGCCTTCTGCAAAGAGCCTTCGATTGCCGTGATCTGGCAGGCAGTTCGGCTGATCTAAAGCCATAGCACCCTACAAGTAATCTCAGGGGCCACCAAGGGCCATTTGCCATAACCTCCCCATGGCTCCCCCTGCTGACATCAGTCTTCGACCGAAGCAAGCCCTGCACCGCACAAACGGCACAACACAAAACACGGCCTCTGCCTTTGCCTGGCTCATTGCCCGTGAGTCCTGGCAAAGGCGGCAAAGGCGGCATGGACCCGCAACACAATCCAGGCACAGCAAAGCAAGCTGCACCGCATCAGCCTTCCAATCTTAAGCCCGGCCTCGGAGTCCGTTTGCCGCAGCAAGCTCAACCGCTGCTCATTCTCCTCTAGGCGCTGCCTGGGCGAGGCTTGACTCACCTGAGGCATCTTCATCCAATTTACCCGCAAGAAAGGAACCACGTACGATGGCTGTTATGTTGGCATCTTACCCCGCGGCCCCTTCCTAGAGTGATCTGGATCCCCCTGGCAAGCAACTGTCCACCTCATTCGGTCTCTCAAGGGGTTGGAGTTGCAGAAGTCCCTCAAAGGAAACGATCCCTGCAAAAGGCTAACCGGGATACCAAGTCGGCTTGCCGGCCATGACCCGGCTCACTGACCATCCTAGATCGCGGAGTTCCCTGAACAGAACTCGCTCAGTCCCCCCATTGAACACTGGCCGAGGGCAATGCGCATCGCCACCAAACCGGAAACACGGGAATGTGCCAAAACTAGTTGGACCACGCCAATTGGGCGGTTTCAAAAAAACACACACACACACACACCTAGAACCTGCAGACCCTCCAATCGACCCCCCCCCAAAAAAAAATAAATAAATAAAAAGGTCTTCGAGCTTTGGCTGGCTTCCCCCCTGCGGTCGAACCGAAGCGCCTCATGGCCGCGGTGTCGCGCTCCAGGCCCTGCAGCCTGCGCTGCTGCGTAGCCACCTCCTCGCACGCGCAAAGGGGGGGCGACTGGGAGACTGCGGCGGGCTGGCTGGGTCCTCGCTTGCTTCGGTTGCCGTGGGCGCGCGCTTTGGCGGCACATATCGCCATGTTAAAAACTGATGGATGCCCCATGCCTGTTGGCCACGCTGCCCCAAAATCCCACGATTGCCTACTCAAACATGCCGAACCTTTCGACTACTGCCAACTCCTTCTGCGGTTCACCCAGTGAGTGCTGGACAGTAGCGGGAAATGCTTGGACTCATGAAAGTACCAAAGCTTGCTAAGTCCCTTTTAAGCGAAAGGACCATTGCACATCGAGTGCAACCAAGCGGCGTCGCTGGTCGATTTCAGGTCAGCACGCCTCGTCTCCTCGCTTTGAGCGGAGGTTGCAGGGAGGGAACTGAAAGGGATTTGCGGGAAAGCGCCGAGAAGGGGCCGCCCGTGCGTGTTACATCCGTGGCTGGCCCACAATTCTCCCGCCGCAACGGGTCGAGGCTTGGCGCCTGCACAAATTCAACCCCGGCAGAACCCAAAGCCTGGATTCAAACCCCTGTGCCGCTCAAAGCAAAACATTACAAATGCTGCGGCCCGCTTTCCTGAAGAAGAAAATAGCACCGGCTTGCAATTTTGCCTAAGGGAAAAAGGCGCCGCTGACCGAAGCCCAAAACTCGGCGTCCTCAGCCTGCACCTTGAATTTCTGGACGCCCTGAAGCTTTCGCCGCTGCTCCTCCTGAAAGCGAACCAAATTTGTCCCTCAAACGTGGCACTAAAATGGGCTTCCAAGTCTTCACATTGCAGGCTCCTGGGTTCGAATCACCCTCAGCAGGGCATGGCACATGGGAAAAGGGAGGGCAGCCGAGCACATGGACAGTAAGGATGCCGCTGTTCGGCCCCGGCATCCTTCACCTTCTGCATCTCTTGTCGGGCCTCGGGAAAAAACACTCGAGGGCAAAGAGCCTGTGCCATCCACCGGCTCACCGACTGAAGGCTCCCAAGGCTGATGCAGGGGTACACCACAACAGTCGTTACCAACTCCAACAGCAGGGCTCCCTAAGCTGCCCTTGAAACACTCCACCCGGGCAGGGCCCCACAAAGTAAAACTGGCTGACGCAAGCCTGGCTGGCAGGCTGGTTGGTTTGTTGGTTGGGGCGAAGGGCGTCGGACCCCCAGCAAAGAAGCGGCCTGACCTGTCACAGCAATTACGACACTGAAGTGGAATTTGGCAACCAGTCAACCAACCAGTCAGCCAGCTGCCGGCCCAAAGAGGAAACCAGCCCCAGACCAAAAAGCATCCACGTCTC
The DNA here is from genome assembly GCA_963377175.1 of Effrenium voratum. Classification (NCBI taxonomy): domain Eukaryota; class Dinophyceae; order Suessiales; family Symbiodiniaceae; genus Effrenium; species Effrenium voratum. Next base: position 105,567 of record CAUJNA010000263.1, read on the forward strand.
CTATGGGAAACAAACCTGAGAAACACAACACACGTCCCCGAACCGGGGGCCGATGCCTTTTCGGCTGCCTGCTCCTCACGCACCAGCTGCTGGCTCAGCCTCTGCAGTTGAAATCAGAGGCCCATCCGTCAGTCTGCCGACTGCGAGAATTACGCAAATTGTCTAGCCTTGGCCCTTTGCTCAATACATGCCACAGTTTCTCCCACATGCCTTCTATGAATCAGTGAATGGGCAGCTGGAAAATTCAGCTCACTAGCTCACTACGCAATTTGCGATCCAGCTACCCCCCCCCCAAAAAAAAAAAAAAAAAATGGAGGAAACAAGAAGAAGGACAAAAAAAAGTGGCCAGCATGCAGCAGGCCTTGCCAACAGTCTACTCACTCCATGTTGCCCTCGAAGTATCCTTAGTGTCTTAAACTCTCAACGGGTAAAACGCGCCTTTGGCTACAAAAATAAACTCACCCCCTGGGCGCAACCCGAAGAGCCCACATTTCGGCTCAATTTCGAGGCTCCGGGCGCCGACTCCTTGGCGCGCTGCTCTGCCCTGCGCCGCTCCAGCTGCTCCGAGAGGCTGCCCTGGCCGGCGCAAGGCGCGCTGGCGTGGGGCGAACGCTTTGGGAACCCCGCTGCAAGGCCCACACCCAGCGCAAGCCCCAAATGTTCATGGAGAAATATGGGCAGCCTCAAGTCTTGAGTGGGTCAGGTTTCAGCTGGCCCAAAGGTCAACCATGAACTTCGCGTGAGAGTGCTTTTTGCTTGTAGCTGCAACCAGCTGGACAACTAAAGTAAACACCTGCAGAGTGTGTTTGCACGATGGCAGCTGCTGGTGCAGTTCGCGACCAAATGGTCTTCAAACTTCTGGCAGCAAAACTCGAAACAAACAGAAAGGAGCCCTCGACCCACCTAGAGAACCGCAGGCTAGTGCATAGATTGAGCCAATTCTAGGCATAGAAATCTGGACAGTTGCCCACAACAAGCGGCGCAGTGGCTTGGGATAGGTGCGAAAGAGAAAAAAACAAAACCTTTCTCTGCGCAAGAAAATGAAAAAAGAGAGCGAAAAAAGTGCCGCCTTGCCCTCGCAAAGACGCGACGCCTGAGCCCAGCCAGCGTCAATGGACGCCTGTTTGTTCGCGACCTGTCGCCCGCCTCCAAGTCAGCCGACATCTTCTTGTCCGAGGCCACCTCAGACGCAAGCAGTCCAGTTCCCTCCCAAGAAAAGGTCTGTGGACATCCCGCTTCCATGGCAAATAGCCCACAAGCACAAGGGACTGTTGAAGCTGCCACAGCAGAGGGCGTGGACGCTAAGAGTCAAGAGAGTTGCAATTCGACGCTGAAGACGGCCAGTTTTCACTTCCACGAAAGAGTCTCTCCACCAACCAGAATGAGTCACAGTAAGCTACACAAAAAACATCGACGGCTGACAATCTAGCTTCAATACATCCCCTCAACGCCTCCAGCTTCGCCCGGCTCTGCGCGCCGCTGACCTGCCAGCAACTGCCAGCATTCCTACGGCTTCTAAAACGATGAACACCTCGAATATACAGTCTTTCATCATTGCTCACTTCAGGTGCAGGCAAGGACCAACGCTAGTCAAAGGGCGGCATCCGTCCAACGAAAGGTCAAAAGAAGAACCACTTAGCTTGATTTGCATGTAAAAGCGCCTCTGCGAGGGTTCGCTGGTCTATTTTGGCGTCCTGGGATTCCTTCGCGGCCTGCTGCCACCTCCGCTGCAAATTTGCGAGCTCCTCCCTGGCTGCTTGCAACTCGTTCTCCGCGGAGCTCAGACGAGCTGCAGCCCGCACCTGCGTGGATCGGCTCCAAACAGGTTCCCAATGGTTCCGGAAGTGATCCCAGGGATGTCCCACCAAACTGACGCCAATGACCCATGTGGAAAAAATCGGTTGGTATTGGGGAGGTTCCTCTTTTCGAACATCGGTCATTTTCTTGGGGGAACGGGAGGTCATTAGCATGTGAGTGTCTTGCGAGTGCTTGGCAGCATTCGGATTAGGCTGGAGCCTCCAAGTCTGTGGAGGCGCGACGTCGTGCCACAAGGTCCTCCTCAAGCCTGCAAGCAAATCACAGCAAAACATGACACACACACACACACAAACACGCACGCGGACTCACACAGGCGCAAACATAAATACACTATGTATCCATGAAATTATCACATAGTATGCGGGTTTGGGTGTACAGGTATGCGCATGCGCGTTCACGCGTGTGCGCTCGTAAGTTCAGGCGGGCAGGCGTGCGTGCCGGCGTGCATGTGCATCGCATGCGCATGTGCGTTGCATGCGCATGTGTGTGTGTGTGCCTGCGCGTGCGCGTGTTTGTGGGTTTGTGTCTGTGTGTCTGTGCATTTGTGTGTCTGTGTGTCTGTGTGTTTGTGCGTGTGAATCGTCATGCATACACAGCTGTGACTGAATCAAAAGTATGAAAGAACCTAGACAGTAATTAATACCCAAGCGAGCGTGCTCTTGGCAGGGGCTTGAGCTTGCCGGCAAGCTGAGCCAAGCCGTGCCTGCGGATCTCTGCCTCGAGGTCGGCATTTGCGGCCGACAAACGGTCACAAGCGACCTGGCCATGTCAAATTCGGACTCCCGGGCCGTGAACGCGGATGGGATCTGCGGGGCCACACACGTTTTGCACATGTCTGCTCGCTCAAAGGCTGCGGGCTTGTGTGGCTAGTGGAAGTTCAGTGTAGCCTACCATCCCCCACCTGCATCCGCATTTGCTCCGTGGCGCCCTCGCGGCGGGCATCTGCCAAGGCGTCCTGTGTGGCCTTCTGGGTCTTGCAGCACAAGAGCACCAAACCACCTACTTCCAACCCCTCCACCCAGGCCCTCTCAGATCTCGAAGCTGGCAGCGGCTCGCCACTTTTCAACTGACTTCCATGTCGAATGGGTTGTCAAGCCTGGGCCAAGTGTGATTTCCACCGCCTCTGCCTTCCTCTCGGACTCGGGCCAGCAGCTCCATCACATCGATGCGCCCATTCTTCAGCCGAAGTGCGACATCTCTGAACTGGCCCAGCCACTCCAGCATGGCTCCCCAAAGCCGCACCTCACTCAGTGCTTAAACCCATCACCGTGATATGAAGTTTGTTCTCAATAGGGAACCCGTTTGTTGGAGGGGTGTGTGAGGATCTGAAAGGCTTACCACAAAATACCCGGCAAAGGGCAGAGCCAAACTCCTTGCTGTCGACCCTGGTTAATATCCCGGCCTTAGTTTGCCAATATTCGAGGTTGCCTTGGAAGAACCAAATGCAACTACCTCCCTCCAACTAATGTAGAGCTCGCGTTGTCAGGGTCCAGGGAGTACAATGGATGTGTCCTAAAATGGGTTGGAGTGTGAGCATGGTTTACTTGCCTGTCAGGGCTTAGCTTTTGGCTCACTCTTTGAGGTGGTCCCTTTCAATTTCACAAAAGAGGCTCCACCGCTAAAACGACTGAAAAGGGAGACCCAAAACAGCAGAGTTTGATTTTGGGCGAAGGCAAAATCAAGTGGAACTGTGCAAAGCCAACGTTTTTGCCATCCCCATTGACTTGTCTCTCAGTCGCAAAAAGGGGACTTCCCGCGGCCCTTTTCGGCCATCCGGTGTCACCCGACCTCGTCCTGGTAGCCCTTGAGGTGGTCCCCGGGCCCGCTGGCCCTCAGCCCATCGAGGAGCGACCCCAGGCCCTCCACCGACTCCGCCCTCAGCGGCGGAAGCGCCCCAGGCGGCCCCGCCCCCGCGGCGTAGAGCCTCACTGGCCAAAGGCTTGTCCGGCCCGGGGGCCAAATCAAGCAAGGAGGCCAGTCCACAAAAAAAAAAAACGAAAACGGAAGAAGGGTGGAGTCCACCTGAAAGCGGAAATGTGAAACTTGGAAGAGGGGCATCCCAAAGCCAGTCGCCGCTCACGGTTTGCGCCTAAATTTACTCCCATGCGACATTCTGCAAAGCCAAACATGGATCAAGAGGAATCCACCTTGAAAAACCTGCGGTCGTTCTCAAAGGTGTGTGTCCTTTTCAAGGGCACCGCCCCTGAACACCCCCCTCCCAACCAAAACATAATAATGACAAAATCCGTGCGGTGCCCCTGCAAAAGCCCAAGCAAAAACAAAAAAAGAGAAAACAGTGCCCCCCCCCCCCTTCCCAAACATATCCATCAAACGCGGCCCAAGGCTTCAACGCCCTTTCGCGGAGGCTCAAGTCCCAAGGCTTCACCCCGCAGCCCGAGAAGTGCAGCACCACCGCGCCCTCGCGGCCGCTGTCGGAGCCGCGGATCTCCTCGTGCGCCTCGACGGGCGACGGTGGTTTCGGGGGGTTAAACCCATGGCCAGCCCTTTTGTGGTTAGTAATATTCTGGGGGTAACTTCCATTTCCATTCTTTCCAATCCTTCTTTCTAGAAAACCACCAAACATGTGGGGAAATGGCTGGTTGTTGAAAAGAATGGGGAATCAAACCCTAAAATTATGCTTCAAGGGTGAGAGTTCCTGTTCATGGCTAGGCTTCACGGTTAGGCAACGTGGGGGCGTGCCTGTGCTGGTTGCTTGGTCTTCACTTCCAAAGGGTATTGCAAAAGCGACCCTTTCGAGTTCGTGGAGATCCAGTTGAGATCATGCAGAACAGTTGACGAAGGAAAAATAGAGAGTGGCGTGATTGCGAGTGTTGGGCCTGCACAGCATGATTCAAGGTTCGCCTTTAAGATGTCCCGAGTCTCTGGGTAAAAACAGCACTGCCGTTTTTTAGAAGCCACCCTTCACTTCCAGACAGGATGCACGCCCGGGGGGCGTTCGAGCTCATTGGTATGCGCAGAGTGGAAATACGGATGGTCAAGAACACCAACTTCAGGTAAACTCCATCTACGCATGCTGTCCACTTGCTGGTGGATATAGCCGCCAACCATTTTGAAGGGTGTTCCCCAGTGAGTTTCATATCCACCTTGTTCCTTGGAGGGATCCTTTCCCTGCCTCTGAAAAGTCATGGGGGATGCGCTCGTTCTTGTCGATCTCAAAGTTGAAGCG
>CAUJNA010000263.1:113071-280314 GCA_963377175.1 Effrenium voratum
AATGCAAAGATTTAAAAACTAACATAACGCCAAAAATATCATGAATACAAAATTAACTCTTGCATTAATTGTTTGCAATGTATCATTTAATCAAGAATTGATTGATGAATTTGAAAAAATGGATCAATTTCAATAATTGTTGTATCATTTTAAAGCTGGGTATATCAGCTTTCAATATTGCTAATGATCACTAAATTTGGTTATTATAAATTCAACATCAATCCAAACACAATCTGTTGTTAAATCACACTGCAAATTTGAGCAAGAACATGCTTATTTTTGATACGCTTCTCAAACAATTGAAAATTTACAATGCAATGCTTGCTAAACTGCTCAATGTATTCAACATATAAATCATTTTGTTTCAACCAATTTGCGAACGAGCGACATTGTAATTTCCGCGGACGGTCCTCTTGCTCCAGGACCCGGAGTTTGGTGAAGACGTCGATGAAGCGGCTGGTCTTCCAATTCTTGAACAAGGCCCAGGCCACGTGGCTCAAGTACTCCACCTCCCATCAAGCCCCAGAGTTCATGATCCCCAAGCTGTGGGGCACAATTTGGGTATGGGTCAAAATTAAACCATGGGACCACAGGTTTCATCCATGTTTCCATTTGCCAGGGTTCCCATTTTGGGTACATATTTTTGACACTGACACTTGGGCACTTTGGGACATGGTTCAAGGCTATTCAAAGCCCCGCGCCTGGCGGCAGGTCCACCCAGCCGCCGTCAGCGCCTGCAGGTAGGCCTGCGGCACATCCGGCGTGTGCAGCAAAATCCGGTGCGGAGCCCCGCCGAAACGCAGCCTCAGCTTTGCTGAAAACAGCCGGGCAAACACGACCAGTTCCTTGAAGTCCGCCCAAAACAAACCGAGATCTGAGTGTGTCCACCCCTTCAAGGGAAACTTAATCAGATTGATGGTTGATGCAGTTGAATCGCCCAGAACATTTAGCTTTCCCCGGATGAAGACAGAGACCGTCTTTTGCATCCCCACTGCCAACTCCCTAAGAAGCAGGCGCCGCCAAAAAAGCTGCAGAGCAACTAGGCAGTCCTTGGGCCATTGGTGAACCAAGAAGCAGCCCCTCGCCGAGCACCAGGGCTCCCAGAAAGTAGTTGTGGCACTGCGGTCCATAGAGCAGCGTCGCGTAGGCGTGCCGGCCCTCCACCGGCAAGTTTTTCCGCACCGATTTGCCTGGGTGAAAGCAGCCAGGGCGTCTTTGGGGAGTGGAGTCGTTTGGTGGGGCCCTTCTCCCCTTTTTGTGAGAACTGAGGGCTGCGGGATTCTTCTTGCACTTCCCTTCAAAGGGAAAAGAGGAACAAATACCTGGACTGAACCAAAAGCTCGAATTTGGACCACAGGACAGCTGGAAAGCAACGTTGGCCCCGGCTCAGTTTATCTGAAAGGCTAAGAGGCAAGTCTTTCCTCCGAAAGTAGTCTAAGTAAGCTTCACCAACCAAAAAAAACCGTTCAAACATCACATCCCTGCTTGTTGTCCACCAAGGGGGGCCTCCTGAAACCGACCAAAGCCGCCCGCAGCGCCTGGCGTGGGCACCAGGCGCAGCGGGCGCCGGCACCAGGGGCACCCGGCCACTTTCCGCAGCGCCAGAGGCGAGGCCCGCGCCGGGCGCACGGCACAGCCGGCGGGGCTGAAGTCCGAGTCGCACCAGGCCTAGAGCCAAGGACCAAAAGGACCTTCCCAGACCTACGGAAAACAGAGGTCAGGTTGTTTTTCTCTCTCCGGGGTGGGGTCTCCTAAGGCATTTTTTTGGAACTGAGTGTGAGTGGTGAGAAGGCCGCGAGCCCGCCATACCCAGTGCAGTTAAGGCCTACGGCTTTGAAGCCTCACCATCCACTCGCCTCTAGACCGCACAGCCGCTGCTTCAGCAGCCCTTCCAGCAACAGATCCTGGTCGCTTGCGGACAGCTTCTTCGCCGCCTCCAGCACTGAGCTCAGCTCCGACTCCATGAAAAGCCGGGCACTAGGAAAGATCCACAGATCCGCCGATTCAGAACTCTCCTGTTGGACCTGCGCTGTTGGTTTCTTGCTGCTGTTCCTTGTTGTTAGCTTGTTTCATTCTTATTTGCTTCTGGGCTTTCCCCCCTTGTCCATGGCAAGGATGCTAGGGATCATGACTACACCCTGCCATGCTAGCCTGCTGTGTCCAACAAACGTGAGTTCAGGATGCCGGGCAACCAGGCTACGTCTGCTCATGCCCCTTTCCTCCCATAGTCCATGGGTTGGGCCATGATTCCTGGACGACAGCATGCAAATCAGCCGATCGGCGTGCGCGCGCACCACACACAGAGCGTCCTCGCTGCCGCGCCGCTGCTCCTGCCCAAAAAAGGTGGGCAATGACTCTGGGAAAAGGCATGTTTCTTAGGACGCGCACACATGGGACTCCTACAAATGCAGCTGGCCAGAAGACATGCAGAAAGACGCGCACCACCACCACCCACCCCCTGGCAGCCTGCAGCTCCTCCTGCTGCTTGCGCAAGCTGAAGATCTCCCCTGACCGGAGTAGGGTTTTTGTTTTTTCACTGGAAGCTGGGCCATGCGTGAAAACGGATGGACCAAAAAGCCCTGGTCACTCTGCAACTCGATAGATCCAGACTCCGTTTCGCCAAGCCTTGCAAGGAACCATTTTCGTGCTGGGCTCACGGCCAGCCATGGCCTCACATCCTCCCACCGCCTGGGCGGAAAGGACGCTTGCCTGGCCGATGGAAGGGCCCGCCCGGTGTGCCTCCCTGAGCTGCTCCTCCAGTGACTGCAGGGCCTGAAAGTCGGGTGGCTCAGGGCCGAGGCTCAGAAAAAAGTGCTGGTGCTCAGTAGGGAATGTGAATGAAACCAGGCGTCCCCTCAAAGGGATGGTTTACATACAAGTCTCATTCCCTCACTCCCTGCTGAGCACCAGCAAGAATCTGGTGGTCCATGGCGAGAATTGGGTTGGCTTCGGTGGTTTGCTCAGAACCAGGTCCCATCCGGAAGCCTGAGTCCCCAGCCTTCTCGTCCTGTCTCAGCTTCAGCTCCCAGTCCTGGCACATTTGGATCCCCCGATCCGGTGGAGGGCTCGTTGCCTCGCCCAGGTGTGCAATTGTGGGATGTTGCAGGTGTGAAGCCTTGGAGTCCCAATTCTGGGATTCATGTTCAGGTCCAAAAAAAGGGATCCGGGTGCTTGACACATACCCAAGAAGGCCAAATGCGGCTGCAGCATCCCGTCTGCTTTATTTTTCCAGGCTCCCCAGCAGCCCCGCCTCTGCGCGGCGCTTGGCCGCCTCAAGCTCCGCCAAGCGCAGAGCCGCCAGGTGCGCAGCCTGCGGCCGCCAATGGCCCAAAGGCTCCCCCTGAACAGCCCTTCGGCTCCAGAAAGCAGTGCAAGGCGACGGCAAATTACGCTTTCAATGTTCATTCCTTTGAGATAGCCGTGGTTTGAAGACGCCAAGGCCCACCCAACGCCTCACCTGGCCCCCAACACCCTCCCCAACTTCTGGGCTCCCGGGCGTGACGCTCCGCGTCCTGCTGCTGCGCTGCGAGCTGAGCCTTCGCCGGATGGGCCCGACGCCCCAGGCCCCAGGCAAGCGCATTGAAAACTGAAGTGCCCCAGGCGGCCACCAAATGGGCACGACTGAATTGATTGACGGCACAGCTCAAAACTGCTCAATGGCGGCCACCAGCAAACAAACCCGTACCACGATTGAAAGTGACCGAAGCATTGGCGATTGCATACGTGTCGTTGGCGGTTGCATCCGCGCCTTGCTGGAAGCTTGCAAGGCCTGGTGCATCTTCGCTGGAGACGAGCCAGTTTTCGGGCTTTGTCAAAATGGAGCTCCTCTTTTCTGTTGCCAGGGGGCCTGGGTAGCGCTTCTAGGGTTTGCAAAAGCTAGCCTGCTGTAGATGAGGGAGGCTCACAGGAAGTTTGGAAGGCTGGAGCTGTAAATGGAACCTTTTTTGGTGGGTGCCACAACGTGAGTCGAAACTGCACTGCTGCTTTTCGGCTATAGGCTATGATCTATCAATGAAGGTGTGAGGTTGCATTTGTTCAGGCACCCAACCATCCAGACAATCCGGGATGGAGACAGGGCATTTTTGGGCAGGGGCACCCAGTTTCCCCTTCCCGCCTCTGCCTCCTGTCAAACCCTGATAACCCTGGCAACCTGTCACCAACCAATCGCCAAATCCCCGCCAGGCGAGCCACTCACGACCATCCCAGCACCAGCAACCCACCTCGTGGAGCTGGGCGATCTGCTGCTGCAGGTGCTGCCCGCCTTGGGCTTTGCAGAAGGAATCAAACGACCCCAAGGCCACGAAAAAGGGAAATGCAGAGAATGTAGTACACCCACACACCCAGAACGTCTCCTTAGTTCATCTGAAAAGGGCGCCGATTCTCAGAGGCCGCCTTTTCCCTCAGAGGCCTGACACAACAGAATTGGAACAAACTTTTGGACGCACTGCGTTTGGCGCAAGTTCAGGCGCGGGCACGCGCGCACGCATGCACAAGCCACAAGCCACCACAAAATCCACCAGTCTCTTCCCACATCCCTCCCAACCAACCAACAAAAAAAAGAACTTCAAACCAATCCTGCCAAAATCCAAGAAACATACTAAAACCACCCATTCCCCCCCCCCCCCCCGTCTTTTTGTCCATGCGTCACCACCCCAGGCACCGGCCCCTCTCGAGCCCCCGAGCTGAGCTTCGCCCCGGCGAGCGCCGCGGCGCTGCGCTGGGCGCCGCCCCGCAGCTCCGCGGCCTCCGCCCGGAGCCGCGCCGCGGCGGCCTCGGTGCCTTTGAGCTGCGCGGCCAGCTGATCCTCGGGCGCGGGGCGGGCGGCGGGGTGGCGGGGTGCTGGGCGCTGCGTTGGTTGGAGCCGTGGTTGGAGTACAAGGTGTTTTTCTTTTTGGGCGGGGGGGGTTGCTTTGGAGTACAATGGCTGGTGTTATATATATATATATATATTTGGTTGGGGGGGTCAAGAGGGTTGAGGGTTGAGGTTTTGGGGATGGGGTGTCAGAAAGTAGGGGCCCTTTTTGGTATCCCCGAGCCAGGATCCAAAAAGGGGCCATAGTCTCCACACAACATCTGAGCCGAGCGCATGCTTGGCTCTCATGGCAGCCTGGTCCTTGCAGCAAGGGCTGCAAGTTCAATGGGCGGGCCTGTTTGATTCACTTCCAAACCGGTTTTGGAGCCATGCGCCAAAAGGTTCAACAGGGGGAAGGCCCCCCAACCGCCCCAAGCAGTGGAGTCGAGAAAGCCAGGACCTGAATTTGCTCCATGGTACATTAGCCCCACAGAATTAAAGCAACTTGAGTTGGCCAACTGGCCATGTGCCCGTGTCTCAGCTCGCTTTTCCGACCGAAACCCGTGTTTCAAAAGAACAATGGGGTCGAGTGACTCCAATAAACAGCTCTGGAAAAGCGAACGGGGGCCTCCTGGATCTGGCTGTGGCGTGCAGAGAGGTCTTCGTACTGCCTGCCAAAGGTCCAAGCTGCAAGCATGGCGCGCCACGTCACCCACGCCGTCAGAGCCGAAGCACCGCCCAAGCCGAAGCATGTTGAAGCACACCACCATTATTTCAAAACTATATGTCTGGGCTAGTTGGTTGAGCTTTGTTTTGGCTCTTTTGAAAGGAGTCCCGAAAGCCCCGACCAGTTTCTTGGCTTCGTCGTCCACAATTCTGCGACTGCGAAGCGTTTCCATCAACTTTGAAAAGCTCGCCCACTTACGCGGACCCCGTGGTTTGCAAGGAAAATTGGCTCTCAGCGTTCCCACTGGACAAAAGGTGGAAAGGTATGAGTCAACAACTGGGACCATGCGCAGAATCCAAATGGTGGCGACTGTGAGCCCGGCAGGGTAGTGAAAATAATCTCGAGCAAAACCCTGCAGAGACATATGACCTAAAGAGAATCACGCGACTTGGATGCTTTTGCCTGATGAAAACCAGGTAGGGAACAGCCTGGCCGCACAGTTGGCCACGCTCCGTTCCCCCCACATGTCAACCAGGTGCCCAAAGGTCCCCCCATAGGACCCAGTCAGGCCGGCCGGCCTGGCAAGCGGCGCCACGCTGGTCTCAGAGCTCCGCTCCCACGCCTGCCGATCCGGCTCACGAAGGCCATGGCGATGAGCTTTCTGAGTGTGGATGGCTATGCGGCCATCCGGGCTCGACGTTTAGGGGGCACACCGACATCTACTTCAAGAATATAATTGATTTACAGGTATGGTTGGCCCCCAATTGCGTGCATACGAATTTTAATAGTCACAAGGTCGTGCTGCTTCTGTGTCGTTGTTGATGCTTGCTCTTGATTTGATCGACCCCACCCCCAAAGCCCCACACTGCTTCACAACTTGCGCGCCTGTAGCTGCGCGAGATACCTCACGCGCCGCCGCTGAGTGCACCATGCGGGGACGTTTCAGAGCAACGTGTTTGGAACAGGCGATTTCATGCAATGTTGATGAACGGGGTCAGGTGCGCAAAGCGCTGCGTTCAAGGACACATGTTTTTCCGTTTGTTGGGCTAGCCCCGACGGATGTCGAGTGATTCTGCCGGGTTGCTGCCGTCTCTGTAGCAGAGCATCCGTTTGCCCGCCATCAATTGGTCACTCAAATTGGAGATCTCTCCAAGTGGTTGGTTTCTTCTTGGCGTCTGTGCAAACATATCCCATGATTTCTGAGGCAAACTCCCTCCCCCAACGAAAATGAAGAATGGGCGGATGAAATCCTCTTGAGAATCATTCCCCACAGCCAGACACGCGGCATCGGGAACATGCCCCCCCCAAGCTCGCCAAGACACTGGCTCGCATCCCGGGCCTGGCCCGCCTGGCAAGCCGGTCATCCAGTCACACCCCAAGAAAACCCCAAGAAAACACCGAGGTGAGACTCAGCCAGGTTTGCCACGTTTGACCTCCATCCCCCTTCCTCCTGCAGCGAGGGAGCAAAAAAAACGGGAACCTTCCCCCCTAAGACTCGGAAAGGACGCCACCCTCCGTGGCGGCCTGCAGCAAGCCCAGCTTGGAGGACAAGCACCCGTGCCTGGCGGAAGGCGGAAGGCGAGTCTCGAGTGGTGTGTGTGTGTGTGATCTCGAGGTGTGCTTGGTTGGACAACTTGTTTTGAAGAAGCTGGTCAAATCAACCAAAGGTGAGCATGAAGTCACAGTGCCAAGAGGTCCCTTCCGCAAATTTGCGAGCTGAGATCTGGGCTGGTGGCTGGAAGTCAGGTTCTCCAGCACGCGCTGCTCCTTCTCAGACCTGGGCGCTTGGCTGCCACAATGCCCAAATGGGACCGAACAACACTCACAGAGGCAACCATTCCCGTTTTTGAAGTGACTGGGGAGACGTGGAACTGCCTTTCATTCATGGGGGCCATACAAGTAACCTCCCCTGTAGATGCTGTCTTGAGGCACCCCTGTCTCATGGCCCCCTTGGACACCCGGCTGCAGGAGCTTTGCCAGGCTGTCGATGGCCTCCGGGCTTCGCTTCTTGGAAACTTGTGTCCCGCAATGTGTTCAAAGCCGTTTGGCAACCGTGGCATTTGTCTTTCTCTGAGCTTGCTGCCTGCACCACGTTGGCCTTGCTGCCGGCACCCTGGGGTCACAAGGCCGAACACCATGACACGCAAGAAAGTCCGGCACCAAACGCCTTGTGGAAGTGGCCGTGCGACAAAAGGCGGTTGGCAAACATCTGCAGCATGCCCTGGCCAGAACTGCCACGAAACTCCAAGGCAGCGCATGCAAGGTGGTTGCATGAAGTGCACGAGCCTCAGAAAGACCGCTACTGCAAAGATTGCAAAGTATCGGAGAGGCTCCCAGCTTCACTTGACCAATGACCGAACGCCAATCAGTGCCTTGACCTCCGTCTGAAGCTCCGTTGCATCCTGCCTGCATTGGGCCCGCTTAGGTACGCGGGCATCGCAAGTCCCGCGCGCCCTGCCTGAGCCTCGACTGCTCGGTGTGGAGGATACTCGCTGCCTGGCACAGAAGCCCGGGCAAACCCTCCCTGCCACTTTGACGTTTCCAAAGGGAAAGAGGGAGAGAGAGAGAGAGAGAGATACATATAGAAAAATGTCAAACTACATGCTTCACTTCCTGCATTTGTGTTGCATGTGACTGCAGGCCTTGAGCTCACTACATCGCATGAGTAAAAGGTGGATTGCTGCAGGCTACAATCGGTTGACTGTTTGTTTGAACACTACAGCACTTGCACTTGTAAGCAAAGTAACCACCGATTTTAACGTGGTAGCGGAGCTGAGATCCTAAACATAGGGGAGCTCCAGTAAGCAGTAAGTACTACAACCACAGTAACAGCAGTCACATGCCAAACTACTACGACATGTCAGGAGAAGCAGCATCAGCCTCAGCACAACAAACTACAGGAGCAGAGAACGGGCCAACAGCAGACACAGTAGGAGCCACAACTACGGGAGCAGGAACAGAACAAGACAACGACGTTCAGAGACTACATAGACACAAACTGCCACCATCCTTCTTCACTGGTGACTACTCCCAGTATGAAGAATGGCTGTTCAAGCTACAAGCATACCTCGGCCTCATAGACCGAGACTTCGACCTGGTGCTACAACTAGCACAAGTGGCTACACGACAGATTGAGGACACAGACATAAAAGCCCACATACGCGACCCTACACAAGCAACAAAAGCAGTAGACCTCTCACGAGATCTACACTACATCCTCATCAACATCTGTCAGGGAGCAGCAGCTACAGTAGTAAGGCAAAACCGCTACAACGCAAACGGATGTGAAACACTACGACTACTACACAACAGGTTCAGCCTACCAGTAGGAACAAGGAGCGTTGGTTACCTTACCAAACTACTGGAACCCACATTCAACGAAGCGCAGTTTGAAGAACAATTTCTACAATGGGAATACGACATCAACCGCTACGAGAAAGACAATGGAACAGCACTACCAGATGGAATCAAAATAGCAATACTACTCAACAAAACCAAAGGAGCACTGCAGCAACACCTCCAACTGCGAGCTGGACAGATCACGAACTACATCGAGATCAGAGCACTCATCTTGGACTACTACAAGACGATTTCAGCCTTCACTAGATCTACTTCAGCAGTAGGAACAAACTACAATGGAGGAGCTGCACCAATGGATGTTGACAACATATGGAGGAAAGGAAGAAACTACAAAGGCAAAGGAAAAGGAAAAGGCAGCTACAAAGGAAGCAAGAGCAAAGGCAAGTACAGGAGTAAAGGGCACTACAAAGGATTCGACAAAGGCAGCAAAGGAAACGACAACAAAGGAGGATACAACAAGAGCAAAGGAAAAGGCTACTCAGGATCCAAAGGATATGGATCAAGCAAAGGCTACAAAGGCCAAGGAAACTACAGCAAATCAAAAGGAAAAGGAAATAATAACTACACAACATGCCATCAATGTGGCAAGCCTGGCCACTGGGCACAAGACTGCAGAGTGCCGGTATGGCACATAGGAGAAGGAGAAGAACTACATCCACTAGAACAAGAACAAACAAATCATGACAACCATGAAGAACTACCTCAGGATGTAAACGACACTTGGGACTGGTACTACGAAGGAGAAGAAGGACAACACGAGGTGAACTACATGGAGGAGAACTGGAACGACTACGACTATGACAACAGCTGGGATTGGAATGACAACAGCTATGAGGACACAGCAAACTACATTGGAGGCATCAACGAGTCACACCTTACCATTGGACACATCAGACAAGCAAACTCACGACTACACAAGCACAAATCCAAATCACTACTTGGTAAGAGAACAACACATACAACATCATGGAACGACCACAGCAAGAGCTTTCAACAATTCCTACAAGAAGACAACACACAGCCACACTTTGGCATAGCAGCAGCAAGACAACAACAAAGGAACAAGAAGATTGAGGACACTATCACACACTACATCATGTACTCCAACTTCAAGTCATACCACCACCTGTTGATCGACTCAGGAGCATCTACACATGTTTGTCCGAAGGACTACGCACCAGACCTACCGCTACGACCTTGTGGAGAATCGGTTCCACAACTCTACACGGTTACAAACAAGAAGATTCCTGTCTACGGCATCAAGTACGTTCCCTACAAGCAGGACAACTTCAGAATCATGATACCCTACTACGTCTGTGATGTGAAGTATCCAATCCTCAGTGCATCAAGACTACTTGATAGAGGATATGGACTTGGCTTCATTCCATGACACTGCACCATCACACATGGACAACAACAAGCACACCTCATAAGACACTCAGGACTTTTCTACCTGCGAGCAGAGAAGATCGACATCCCTACAGGATTCGACATCTACCCAATGACTACAGACAATGGAAAATCCATTGCTGTGATTCAACCTACAGAGAAAACAGTACAACAACAAGAACAAATTGCACCACTCACTCACACAGACCAAGGACTACGACAGATCCTTGGTGGAAACACTGACTACTGGAAACTTGATGGTGACTACGCCATCAGAGTACACAAACGACCACGCAAAGCATTATTCACACCACACAACAGCGGTTGCCCAATACCTGAAGGACAACTAGATGATTGGCGACTAACCATCATCAACAGACAAGGGCAAGAGCAAGAACAACTACAAGAGAACCCAACACAACTTTCCAAGCAAGAACTGCAACGAAGACTAGAAGCTGACAACTGGACTGGAGAAACCAGATTCAGAAGAAAGATAACACCTACACGCAGAGCAACATCAAAGACCACACCAACAAGGCAGAGCTCACAACCACAACGGCTAATGGACACACCAATCAGATCAAAGATCCAACTACGAGCACCACAAAAGATATGGAGACCGAAAGCAGCACCTTCTACAGATCTTGACACCACACAACCAAAGGAGACAATCCACAGACCACTCACAGCACAGGAGGACAACCAAGACTACTGGGAAAGACAAGGTGAATACTGGATAAGACACCACACAACACTTAGAACAACTCTATTCACTCCAACAGATGGACCAGGACATCCACCAATCAGCACACTTGAGCCTCACAGAACTACAATCACTCACAACAACTTTGGAGAAGTTTCGCAACGCAAAGATGACTGGACAGTCATGGGCAACGCAGCACTACCATTTCAATGGAAAGGAACAACAAGGTTCACCGTGAAGAAAGACTACGAGTACATCCAGGAGAACCACGATGAGGAACAACAACACGAGCATCATGAAGCACACAGAGCAAGAGGACTACGACAACTGCAGCAGCCCACTCCACAACAAATAGCAGAACACAACTTGACACACCTACCATACAGAAATTGGTGTCCAATTTGCGTTCAAGGCAGCAAAGGACGCCAGGACAACTACAAGAAACAACAATCACGACAACCCATCATCCAAGTGGATTTTGCCTACATCAAATCACAACAAGATCCGAAGACCATACCAGTCTTAACAGCAGTTGATGTTACTACACAACTGTGCATGGCCTACAAAAGCAACAGCATCCAAAGTCGGCTCAATGACTCTACGACATTCACCATCCTACAGCAGCAACAGTCAAGGAAGCGTTGAGCGACTACATAGAACACTTCGGACAAATCCGCGTCGTCAAAGCTCAGGTTGAAAGCAACTACAGCATGACGATGTCCACAACGCACTGTCTACTACCTTGGATAGTACGACATGCAGCATGGACGGTAAATCGCTACGTCATTCACTCAGACGGCTACACAAGCTTTGAACGCCGCTGGGGAAGAAACTACGAGCGAGCAATCTGCGAATTTGGCGAGACACTATTTTACTTCCACCACAACACAAGAAACTTCCAAAAGCAGACCTACGGATGCAGAAATGCATCTGGCTCGGAAAAGTTTCCGAAACCGGAGAAAACTACGTCGCAACGGAATCAGGCGTACAAAAGGTACGAACAGTACGGAGACTACAACCGAACTTCAAATACGACCTCGCACTGTTGAACAAAGTTTCCGGCACACCATGGGCACCACGACGGAACACCGACAACCCTTCGTTCGCAACATTGTTGGATACGCAACTACAACCGTCAAAGAAAAGAAGGTCCACGCAAGATTTCGGACAACAAACAAACGCTACGGACGACATCGTTGCGGAACCCGCAACAAAACAACAACGCACTACACCACCTCCACAACTTCCGTCCACATCGACGTCAGGTTCACGACCACTACCGGATAGTCCTATGGCTACTTCACCAACCGGACGACAACATCCACCACTACCAGCACCACCTCGACAAACACTACGACGTTTAACTCCGGAAGAAGTAATGCAACCAACTAAAGCACAGAAGACCTCCAAGGACACTACAATCAGATCAACGGAGCAAGCAACCAAAGAACCACCACCACTACGACAGAAGATCAACGCAGTGACACTTCCCAACGGCAAATCCATCACCCCCTACACAAACGACGACACCTCAGAAGACCAACCCATAATCTTCGACAACGAAGGTTACGACGAAACACAACTACTGGAAGGAATGAAACACGAGTCAAACCAAATGAAGCTACATGACGTCTACGACGAAGTAGATGCGTCTACCGTCGACGACAACGTCATCAGAGAAGCGATGCCTACAAGATGGGTACACAGAAAGAAAGGACCAGGAGTACGAAGCCGAATCGTCGCAAAAGGCTACACAGAGAAGATCGAGGACGAAGACTCCGTCTACGCCTCTACACCAATGTTCACGACACTCCGGACACTTCTCGCACTACAAATGTCACGACCAAACTGGATCGCGCGACTAGGTGACGTCTCTACAGCATTTCTACACGCACCCATCGCAAAAGACCACGACGGTAAACAACGTGACGTCTACCTTTGGCCACCTAAAGAACTTTGTCCACAACAGGACAAAATCTGGCGACTAAAGAAAGCCATGTGTGGACTACGCAGTTCACCAAAAGCATGGCAGGACTACCTGGCTGAAGTGTTACAAAAGCTCAGCTTTGTAAGACTAAAGTCAGAACCTAACGTCTACACCAATGCGACTCGCGACTGCTACATCATGGTCTACGTGGATGACCTCTTGGTACTTGGTGACAAGACTACTGTCGACTCCACCTTCGAGGCCATTCAGAAGCAGGTCCTACTCAAGCACATCGGCTACCTCGAACCTGGCAAACCACAACAATTTCTTGGAAGAAACATCGACCACTTTGGCAACTACTGCAATCTTGGACTAAAGGACTCCTACATCGACAACATGATCGAGGAGTCTGGAATGAACAACTGCAACTCAGTGAACACTCCAGGAATTGCACACTACAAACCAACAATAGAAGATGAAGCACTACTTGGCCACGAACAACACAAAAGGTACAGAAGGATTGTCGGCAAACTTCAATGGTTAGCATACACACGACTAGACATTGCATTCTCCACAAAAGAACTAGCCCGAGACCTCACAGCACCTACAGAACTTTCACAAAAGAGAGTCAAACATCTACTACGCTACTTGCACGGCACCAAGCACTACAAATTCACCATAGAACCAACAACAACACTCAGAGCAAACACCAACAACATCCTGGATCTCGACGTTCATGTCGATGCCGACTGGGCAGGATGCCCTACTACCAGGAAATCAACTTCAGGTTTCAACATCATCTTTTTAGGAACAACAGTTGCATTTGGCAGCAGAACACAAGCTACAATAGCACTCAGCTCAGCAGAGTCTGAACTCTACGCCATTTGCACAGGAGTTAATGAGGGACTACACCTCAGAAACTTCCTACTTGAAACCAACATTTGCAGCAAGCTAAACCTATGCATCCACACAGACTCCACAGCAGGCAAGAGCATTGCTACACGACAAGGCACTAGCAAACGAGCAAAACACATCGACCTTAAATTTCTCTACGCACAAGACCTCATCAAGCATGACATCATCAGAATCCTTAAGATCAACACACTCCACAACAGCGCAGATTTGTTTACCAAATACATCAGCAAAGAAACACTACACAGGCTCATCCAGAGCATTGGAATACGCATTTAGCACTACGACCAGCACAGCAGTTTCACAACAACAACAACGACTTTGGACATTTCATGTATGTAAGTAGCTACATGTAACACGACACTTTTGGTATGTAAGTAACAGTAACTACATGCATTTGCACTTGCACTTTTGGCGGCTGAGTCAACACTACAGTTGTTTGTTTTACATGTCTGCATGCGCCGCCTGCCTGATAGCAACTCAGGCTCATTTTGTTTTGCCCCGTTTCACTACATTCGCACTCCACTGCAGCCCTGGCCGCTCCATCTACCGCAGATGCTACAATGGGAGATGCGACTACACCCGACAGGGCGTCTACACCGGAGGTGGCTGTCACTACGGACTCCAGTGACCATGGAACTCCACCACCTCAAACCTACAACGACTCCAACTACCACTTCAACCATCCTACACCTGGCAACACAGTCTACTACAACCCGACCACAGTGATGGACCAACTACACATCACTGAGCACCAGACAACCACTACACCACCACTGCCCGACAACACACCCTACACACAGTTTTTCACTGCACTCACACTCGAAGAGTATCAACTACTTTCACATCAACAAGCAACTCCACTTGCACAACTGGACTACACACAACCCATCTACTGCATCCCTAGAGACCTTCGGATGCCCCACTAGAACTCCACCCTGCTCAGCGTTTCACTACCTGAAGCAGCCAACGTGCACTACTACCATACGACTTCCCTTCACACTACAACCGGCGACAACAACAACTACGTCATCATCCAACTGCAGATTGAACAACAACTACTCCTGAGGTACCTCACTTCAGGACAATTTATCCACTTCACCAGAGACTACATTTCCTACATGATGTCGGTACAACAGAACTACTACCTCCCAACTACAACACTGCCACAGACCATCTACAAGGTGAACTACAACATGACCATCTTCACCGACAACTACAGCCTCAGGAACAACTATCTTTGGAACTACCACATGCCACTACTACTGCCTGAACTACTCCACTACCTCTACAACAGAGACCAACTCCACGACTACCAACACAAGGCAATCACTACAATCCTCTGCAAGAGTATCCAGTACTACGGATTTACACTACTCACCATGACAAACCTCACACAACACCACAAGGCACTACTACACCGCTACCTCAGGGACTACAACCAACACATGTCATGTCCCGAGATCGACGATGAGCGACTACGAGGAGCACCAAACTACATGACAACCTTTTTCACCACGAACTACTTTGCGACCTTGGACGGTCGACTACAGAAGGTCCAAGACTACCGCACCCAGAACTGGGGACTACATCTTTGAGCACATGCTCTACTACCACAACCAAGTGCCTGCCTCACTACATCCGTCCAGCGCACTACATCGAGCTGGAACCTGAACAGCGAGAACTACTGAGTGCAGGTTACTACTTTTGTCACTACAGTAGAATTGATGAACAACAATGGTTTTCATCACTACTGCCAATCCATGTTTTTGCACTTCAGTTGAAAAGGTACTACAAAGACCTTTTAACTGAGGGGCCGTGTCAAACTACATGCTTCACTTCCTGCATTTGTGTTGCATGTGACTGCAGGCCTTGAGCTCACTACATCGCATGAGTAAAAGGTGGATTGCTGCAGGCTACAATCGGTTGACTGTTTGTTTGAACACTACAGCACTTGCACTTGTAAGCAAAGTAACCACCGATTTTTACGAAAAAGAGAGAGAGAGAGAGAGAGAGAGAGAGAGAGAGAGAGAGAGAGAGAGAGAGAGAGAGAGAGAGAGAGAGAGAGAGAGAGAGGGAGGGTTTGTCAAGAGAACTGTCTCTTTGTCTTTTGGGACAATCTAAGCCTGCAACTTCATTGTCCAATGGAGGGCGTGGTTCCCACCCAACTGGACAAAGTGCCCACCTGCAGCTGCAGCTGTGCACTTCCGCGCAACTGCCTGCCACTTTCCGGATGTCCCCCCCCCCGGGTGCCGGGTTTAAAGACCGGGGTGGAGATGTACACTGGACTTTGGTACTTTGGTAAGCTCGCATCTCCATTTCTGATGTCAATGCGATGGCTGTCTCAAACGTGGGCATTTGACCTGGCCAAAGAGTGAGGTTCTACATGTCCAGGGAAAGGGGGGGTCCCACGGACAAACGTCTATTCTGCAAAGCTCGTGTTGCCTCAGGCGGGGGGGGGGTGCGGGCTGCGGGGATGCCACCGCCGCCGGCCTCAGGCGCTCGCCCAGCTGCTGCCGGGTGCGCTGACTTCTCCTCAGCGCCATGTCCTTGGCCGCGCCCAGCTGCCGCGCCGCCTCCGCCTGCCCGGCGCCGAAGTCCTCAGCTTCGGGGCTTCGGGCGACTGGGCATAACATCTGCCAGTGGCAGGCATGAAACCCTTCCTCCAACTAACATGGCACCTGTCGGGAGGGGGAGGTACCTGGAAGATCCATTTCCTTTTGAAGGGAGCCCCTGTCAGTGGCCATGTTAGTTGGAGGGAGGGCAGCCCTGCCGGATCAGCCACAATACAAATGTGACCATTAGTGCATGCGGCAGGGACAGGATCTAAGTTCCATCGTCATGTTTAGTCCCTGAAGGGACAGTATCTAGACCGAAACACGCCAGAAATTATTCTTGCCAAGGATCGGATTTGTTTTGTGATAGAATCCATGGTTAGCGGATTGTTGACGGCGCTTCCAGAAGAATTCTTCATTTGTGTGATGCGACGAATTGTTCGCGGATTGTTCTAGGTAGGACAGCGCCTATTTGTTGGGACCAACTTGAAAAAGGCGCCGCTGATTCATGAAACCTGAAGAGATTGTCTCCCTCCCTCTGTCTCGCTCTCTCTCTCTCTCTCTCTCTCCCTCCCTCTTCCTCCTTTTCTTGACTTGTTTGAGTTTCTGTCCCCTTTCCCTTTTTCTCGCTTTGTCTCGTTTGGACGGTTCCCACTCAAATGAACTTCCTTCATGTATTCAAATGGAACCCCTTTCGACAGACAGACGCACAAATAAAGAGAGAGAGGGAGACAGACGGAGAGAGAGAGAGAGAGAGAGAGAGAGAGTGAGAGATTGAGAGAACAAAAGAAACAACGCAAAGAAAGGAAGAAAAAAAAAAAGAAAGAAAGAAAGAAAGAAGGAAGGAAGTGTAAAAGAAATAAATAGTGTATAATGATTAAATAAAGAAAAACAGACAACGCGAAGCCGGGCTGCCTGAGATCCCCCGCTAAAAGTTCAACTTCTAGAGGGTTAAGTGGAAACTACCAAACTACCACTAAACACCAACAAGCTAAACGGCTAAGGGGATGGCTGGGAGCCACCAAGGAAAGAGAGCAAGACCGCCGCTCCGCGCGGCCCACACCAAACCTCCCCCCGGCGGCCGCGCGCCGCGCCTGGCTCTGCCGCGCCTGGGCGTGGGCCTTGCGGCGCTCGTCTGCCGCCTGCTGCTGGGCCATGGCCTGAAGCTCATCGCCCTGGCGGAGATCGCCTACAAAACCCTCGTCAAACATGCTGGGGGGGGGGGGGGAAAAATGTAGAAAAGGCTGATTCTAGGGGGGTGGGGGTTGATGGTTGCCTGTTCTGTTTTTTATTTCACAATTCAACACGTGTACCACCTTATCCGTTTTTGAAAGGCTGATTTTGGGGGCATGAAATAACGATATGGATGTGGTAACGAATTGATGATTTGGTCCCCTGTCTCGTTCCAGATTTCAACTTTTAGTTTTATTGATTGAAAGAGGATAGGACTTTTTGTGGTTTCATGGGTTGGCTTTTGGGCGGTTGTTCTGGTTTGTGGCTTCTTTCACTCCCACTAATTCGGTCGTCTCTCTACCCGGCCTTGTGGACATCGACAACTTCTTCGTTTTTGAGCAGGGAGACTCAGTGCGTTTCGGTGTGGTGGATGTTGGACAAATGCTTTAGTTTGAGCTGATGTCATTGAGCTGATGTCATTGAGCTGACGTCGTTGAGCATCCTGACAAGTGTCATGCACTGACCGCATCATATCTTTTCAAGCTGTCAATTCGTGAAACATTCATCCTTCGAGATTGTCGTGTGATTGAGCAATGTCACCCAAGATGCAGAGAGGCTATGAATCTTCACCTGTGGAGACTGCTACTTCTTCATCGCATGAAACATCAACGGTTACAACCATGGCTACAGCCAGACTCCTTGAGATTCAGGTAGAGGATGAGCTGGTGGAAGCCGTGAAGGCACTTTCTCTCGAGGAGCTTACGGTTCATGAGAAGAACATGAAAGAGGAGAAGAACCGCATCACTGAGCAGATGAAGGTTCTCGCCACTCATAAGAAGGAGCTTGAGAGAGCCAACAAGGAGGTGAATGACAAGCTGAAAGTCAAAGAAAGGAGCGAAGCGGCAAAGGCGAAGACGAAAGCAAAGACAGAGCGGATGTACTCCTACATCTTCAAGTGGAAGGGTGAGGAGATTCCCTTCCAGTTGGCCGGACGCTCGACAATCACACAATTCAGGATGCAGTTCATGATCGCCACCGGCATGAAGGAGTCAAAGGTGAAAAAGCTGTTGTTCTCCCACAACGAGGTCGTCATGCGTGGTAGGAGTGAGAACACAGGCAAAGACGGCTATGACATGAAGGACGGCGACGTCGTTGAGGTTGAAGATCTTGATGATTCTGTTTCCGAGACAGAGCAGGATGATGAGGATGCAATGGTGGAAGACCCTGACATCTGAGTCATGACATGACAACCCATGCTACCACTTTGACAGGTTCAGGGTAAAAAACTATCTCTCAACATATGTCCATGTGTTCAACTTCACAGCTGTTTCAGAAGAGTTCTTGAACCTGCGGAAAGGCGGTGCGTTTTGAGAAGCAACACGGTGTGCTCATGCCATCAGACAAAAACACATGTTTGAGCTGAAGCTTGAAGTCATAACTCGCGTTGCTTGCTGACGTTCGCATTGATTTCCATGGCATCAGTCAGTCAGTCAATACGATGATACATTTGAGCTTGCATTGCTTGAGTTGGTCTTTCTTTGGAGTTGTTAATGGCAGCGTTTTTGCTTGGAGTTTTGAAACAGACGCCTCACGTCCTTTTGCGATAGTTGTTTCTTGAGACATGACTCGCTCTGTGAAGAAGTTCCACTTAAAGCGGGAGGATGCCTTTGAGGACTTGGTGCGACGCTCCATCAAAACCGTTCATGACCGGCATCTTTCTGAAGCCGATGTTGGTTCATCATCAGTGCCTTCACAACTCATACCCTTCTTTGACGAAATCACTCGTCGAATGCAAGAGATGAAGTCAAAGGTGGCATCCGGTGAAGTTGAAGTAAAAGGCTTACTTGAATCACTTCCTGATGAGAAGCTTCGGATGATTAGCGATACCCTGCAGAAGCACAACCACAATGTCTACAGTGAAGATGTCCTGTTGGTCATCGCTCACATTGTCCTAAGCGATTTGGAGGTGGTGGAGAGAAGCATTCAACATATGACGAGTCTGAGAAACCAGCTCGTTTCAAATTTCATCTTCGCATATGCAAAGGGCTACAGCAGTGAAAGAGGAAACAGCATGGTCTTCAACCATCGTGGCTTCAAGCGGAACATCGAAGAAATCCAGAACTACCGCGGGAGACTTCGTCAACGAGAACATGAACCAAACGAGTTGAATGAACCGAATGAACATAGTGACAACAGATGTATTCTGATGTGAGACTCATTTTGGACTGTCGCGAGGGTCTGCGACAAACCGTCGCGGGAGTTTGCGACAAAATGTTTTCTGTCGCGGGAGTTTGCGACAAAATGTTTTCTGTCGCGAGGGTCTGCGACAAACCGTCGCTAGGGTCTGCGACGATTGCTGTTTTTTCTCGTTGTACAGGTGGGCTTCGATGTATTTGATTGCATCTGTGTACATACGCATGTCATGAGCCAAGCACAGTTCAATGGTAAGTCTCATTAATTCACAGAAACCTATTGAATGAAGAGGAGGGAGAAAAACAGAGAGGAGACATTACTTGAAGCTTCTCATTGAAAGGGTCATGGCTGAGTCTTGTGATGAACCAGTCGTTTATGCCTTTGTTTGCATTTGCTGCGTCAGTGGTTCAGTTGTATCCTCAGAAGCCGTCCTCATGATGAACTCCTTTGAAGAGGAAATGGAAGGAATTCTTGAACATCAACAAGCTGCTCGGAGGAACATTGACATCGTCTATAAGGAGTTGAAGTTGCTTAGACATCATTTTGAACTCAAAACGATTGAGCACGAGATGGTTCTGCGACAACACAGACGTCTCATTGACAACTTGACGAAGAAAACGAGGGCAACTACAAGGTTGATGACCTTGATGATGACCTCGCTGCTCAAGAAGACGTTGAAGCGGAGAAAACTTTTGAGGAAAATGAAGGTGATGAAGTCCATTCATCTACTGATACGATGCTTAGGTGAGAAATGAACATTGTCTCACAGCTCAAGTCAATGACTTTGACAACAAACTTTGAAGCGATTACGAACGATGAAAAGGGTGACTGTTTCACATGTATGTAATGCTTTGAGTGCTTACCCGAACTCCCACACTTCTAAGAATTTTGGTGAACAACCCCTTCATTTTTGGTTTTCCCTCCTTTACCAGAAGACAGTCCCGCATCTGCAACGTGCCGAGGTTGAGAAGTCAACGTGAAGCTCTTCTACCACGCTGTGAACTTCTAGGTTCGTCAGTCACAGGGTTGTTTAGGTTTGCTTTTTTTTTGTGGAGGGGATTGAAACAATCTTTGGAGGGAGTGACTTTGTTGAGCCACCAACCCAACCAATCCACCCTACTAACCCATCAACCCCGTCCACCACAACAACCCGAACATTCATATAAACCCCAACAGTCTTAAACTCTTGTTTGTATCTGTCCTGTCCGTCAGAAGGGAGGCCGACATCGACATCAAGACTTTGGAGGAACGGGTGGGACGGGAGGGTAGGGAGGGAGGGTTCTTTCCTTAAACTGGTTGTTTAATTGAAAGGGGAAACTATCGCCAATTTTCTGTTTCAATGTTTA
The DNA here is from genome assembly GCA_963377175.1 of Effrenium voratum. NCBI lineage: Eukaryota > Dinophyceae > Suessiales > Symbiodiniaceae > Effrenium > Effrenium voratum. The sequence goes on from CAUJNA010000263.1 coordinate 134,089, forward strand.
GCCCCAAGCCCAAACCCTACACTAAATAATTCTAATAATTCTAATAATTTCATATTATTAGAATCATTTAGATATTTATTTTATGGAAAAGTGCCCATACGGGATTGAATTGAAAGCATCAATATAAAACCTTTTATTTTCATAATTACTGAGAGATTGCTTGACTTGAGACATTGAATATATTTGATGTGTTTTGCTCCTGATGAAGTTGTAGGAGATTTCATGTTTTTTGTTGTGATGCAGTGCTTCATGATAGTTCTGATATGTTAATTCCTTTTTAACCTTGTGCTTGACGACACCTTTGGATTTCTTGTGTTCCTCATCCTCGCCGTGGATTGTGAAAGCATAGGATTTAGGTTTCAACCCGATGAATCTAGTAATGATTTTACCGTTGACTTCATCTTTGTACATTCCTAAGACCTTCTTATTTGTTGTGTCATGGCATGGATGTTCAACAGGATAATCACTAAAATCCATATGTTGCTTGATACCTTGAAAATCCTTGTAGACATCATCAGTGAAGGTTTGAATTACATAACTGTCAGTATCGGTATATATCAATTTGATATTTTCGTTGTATTTCTTTTTCAACACACCATAGTAAAACTCATACATATGTAATTTACTCAAATCCAAAATTGCCATTCCTAAGAATATAGGTTTATCAAGTTTCAAGACCGACTTTGTCTTTTCCACTCCTACCAGATTTTCATTAATGATAAATCTATTTTTGAAAGTAGGATTATTCACGCATTTTTCATACCTAACATCATTATCTACCAGTTCAAAATCCATATGTTTTCTTTTGTCTTCCATAGTTTTTCCATACACCGCGTTATTCATTAATTTAAACAAATCCTTCTCAAAGTCGCTCTTCGCTTCTTTTCTCTTACCAGTGTTGAAGTCAATCCATGGTTTCAACCAAGCCCTCTGTTGAAATTTTATTATCCTATGAACCTTGGTGAGTTTCATACCCATTTTTAGATAATACTGTAAAGTCTTGATATGAACAACATATTTTTCTTTATCTTTCAAATTTAATATTAACTTGCTGGTTTTCTCATCCTTCGGTTCTTTGTTTCCATAGTAGATTTTGTAGATTTCCTTTTGATAGTCTGACAACATATTAGCATTGACATTCATTATTTCCGGTGCTAGTGGATAGTCCGAATGGTAGTCATGTAGTGTTTCTGGATATTCCAAATCCACTTCAAGGATGAAACCGTACTCATCTTTTTCATCCCACTTTTCAATGTTAGGTGTTTTCTTTGCCCATTTGATGTTCTTTAAAGGCAATTTTTGAGACATTGCCAGACCATACAGATTGTTAGCATCTAAGTAATTGATATAACTTGACGGTTTACTTTCATCAAAGGCTTCATCCATATACTTATTGTTAGCCACAGCCAGTTTGTGACTGACCTGACACATCTGCTCAATTTCAACACCAGTTTTCAACAACATAGCTTCCCAAGCGAAGTTAGGAAGCGTATAATAATGAGCGGGGTCCAAACCGTAGTATTCCATACATAAGTCTCTAAAGTTTTCAAAAACATCAGTCAATAATAAAACATCGGTTCTCAAATACAAATCGTGATATTGTCCTAATGTTCTAATACCGAAGTGTTTCCAAACCTTTTGTGCCCTTTCATAATCTTTGTCGTTGACATGTTCTTCACTTAATTTACTGTAGAACGCTTCTTTTGATGGTAAGTTTCTTTCAGTAAATCTGTCAAAACTATCAAAATAGTCATAAGGATAAATCCCCTTGTCAGTCAACAAGTCCAAATCTTCATCGGTTTTAACATATGGATTTCTAACACTGTATCTAAAATTGTTCTTCCAGTTCTCACGCCTTTTATCATCTTCATACTTACTCAACTTTACCAACTTATCCAACGAAGACGATAAGAAGCTAAAACTGTCCTTGAAACAAAGGTTTTTAAAACCAAAGGTTATGAACTTCTCGCTGTTCTGTGCGATGCAATCGATTTTAGCATTCTTGCTCAGTTCGTGTGCCTTGTTGATGATTAAGTGAGCGTCATAGTTTTTAAGGTTATGAAGGAAGACTGGTATTTTATAATATCTCATACTAAAAGCAAGATTACAATCATCATGAGCACAACCTCTATATTTACCAGTAAAATGGCAATGGTCACGAACCTTCTTATCTCCTTCCTGAAAGCCCTTTCCACAAACGAAACACTTAGTAGCAGTGTCAAAATCTGTTTTATCGTCCTCAGTCATGATTATCTCTTTCACTTCCTTCATTTTCTTTATTACATCATCTCTGACTTCATTCATTTTCTCAACGAACTTATCCATACAATCTTCGCCTCTGTATAAATAGGGCTCACTGCTTCCAGTGATGGCATTGACTACATTAATCATAAAACCACAAGGGCGATGATTTTGATATGATGTTGTTGTCGCTTTTGTCGATTTGCTTTTAACATCAATGGGTACTGTTAGACATTCAAAGTCTGCATATATGACATAAGGCGCTTTCAGTTTCTTAAAATGATTCTTAAATTCAATCGTAGCTCCTACCTCCGGCATTTCTATTTGTTGTCCTTCAACCGCTAGACAACCCTGTTCTTCGTGTTGTTTTAATAACTCTTCTGACTTGAAACCGTGTGAGCATGTCCTACAGTGATACTTTGGTCTGCCTGTTTTGTTGGTTTGGCTACCCATCAATTTGTTATAGTTCTTGATGTAGACATAGTGTGAGTTGCCATTTTCTCCAGTCAACTTTATTAAATCAATCTTTTGCTGTGCTTGGGAGTTGTTGCTTCTTTTGTATAATAAAATTGTTTTACTATTGGTATCAGGATTGATGTAATAAACATTGACCGATATGTGCTTGTTCTGTTCTTCAAATTGTTCAATCTCATCATTGCCTGCAGGAAAGTTTATATTGTCCCAATTAATAAACTTGTCATCAACATATTTTTTATAATGATACATATCACAGGGATGGTCTTTTTTGTATAACTCATAAAAACCACATTGAACAGAATATTTGAAACACAACTCATCATTGTTTTTAATATTGATACAAGCCTTTTTGTTTGCCACCCAGTCGGGCAATGGAATATAAGAAGAGCCACGGGTAGGATTGTATCTGTCATAACTTATCACCAGACTTTGAACTTGAAGAAGAACCAAACCCGATTGAGTTAATTCGGCTATCTCAATTTGAACCTCTATGTCGTGGGCTATGTTGTTTAAAACACTGTTTATCTCTTCAGGGTTATGGACATTGTATCTCCTGCTTCTCAGCCTTCGTCGTATCTCTTCGTTGTCAGTGTTCTTTAACGCCAAATCCACTTCAACAATGATTTTCATATTCGGGTTTCTGCTCAGGAATTCTACCATTCGTTGCTTCTGATATTTTAAGTATGACAAGCCTTTCAACCCTTTCAATCTTATATCACTAACTGAATATGTGTTGGCGTAACCTTTGAAGGCTTGCTGTTCATCTGTGATTTTGGATTTGAAACGCTTGACATAATCCTGTAAGGGTCTTCCTCGTGTGAGTTTGATGAAGCTAGCCCCTTTCATTAGAAGACTATGTTTTCTGTAACCATCGCTTCTCGCCACTTCCTTTAGTCTGGTATTCAACACCTTCGAAGTGGGTTTGTTCTTACTGTATCTGTAGGTCTTGTCTCCTATTTTGAGTTTTTGTGTTTGTTTCCCTTCTTTTTGTATTAGTTCACCTTGTTGACTTTTTATAATGAAATCTATGATTTTTCTTCTGACACTGACACCATATATCTATACTCTATATTATATATAGTAAATATTTCTTTAAGTAGTTTTGGGTAGGGGTTGCCTGTTGGAGAAACTGGGCTCTGGGTTGAAACTCAACGCATTAATCTTATTAATGAGTTTTAATAAGATTAATGATTTATCCTTTCATAAAGGGGGGTTTTTGTTTTTATTGCATACATTGCTTTTCTTGTGTTTGGATAGGTTGGACTTGCTTGATATCGTCCTTCCGCAGTCCTCACAGGTGTAAGGCTGTTTTAGGTTTTTGTTGTAGTAGTTCTGGTGGTAGGTCTTCTGGTCGTCCTTCCATCTCAGTAGTTGGTCGTCGCTCTCGCTAACCTTCTCGTTCATCCTCTGTAAGACTAAGTCGTTTTCCGCTTTCATAAGTTCAACCATTACATCAAATTCGTCATTCGTTATTCTCTGTTTTCTATTACCATTAATGAAAATTCCTGTCATTTTTACTATATTATCACGTTTTCTCTTTAAGTAGTTTTTATTTTTTCTTCTTGCCTCGGCTACTTTTTGTATTTGTGCTTTCTGGGCTTCTGCTCCTGCTTCTTGTTTCCATTTGTTCCCTCGTCCATTCACTACCTCTAGCTATTTCTTGGGGTGAGTTGCTCCTGCTTCTTGTTTCTAATTGTCTTCTGTTCATTTGATTACCTCTTGCTCTTTCTTCTGGTGAGTGGCTTCTGCTTCTTGCTTCAACCTGTCGTCTTGACCAGAAAGAAGCCCTCGGTTGTTCTTCTTCTTGTTCTCGCGATTGTTCTGATGAAGTGGATGACTTCTTATCTCGTTGGAATAATTCGAACACACTCTTATCTTCTCCGCCTAAGAATAAGTTTCTTAATGACCTTATTTCTCGACTTTCCTCTTTCTTCTCTTCCTCTTTCTCGGTTGATGCTGACGATGATGATGTTAAATGAAGACTTTGTAAATCTTCCTGCTTTTCGTCTTTTGGTTCGTCTTCTGGTTCATCTTCTGACTTTCTATTTTCCTCACTCTTGTCTGTAATTACATCACTGAATTTTTCATCATCTAACTCCTTTGCTACATATCGCGTTGTTTGTGTATCTGCCTCATTGTTTTCATACAACTGTGATGTTGGCGGTATTTCATCAAACATTTCTGGCGTCAATTCATGTAATAAAACTTGTTTATCAGTTTGAACCCTAGCATTCAACCGTAGTCTCCTGTCGTATTTTGAAAGGTCAAAATCGTCAAAGTCTATATCGTTAATTGATGTGTCAAATGCCCGTCTTTCGGGGATGATTTCAATTTTCAATCTGTGTGTCATCGCTTCTTTCAGCATTTCATCAACAGTTTTCCTTCTTCTTAATCCATAATATTTATCAGTCATATTTAAATATTATAGATTTTTTTATTGTTGAGTTGATGAGCTTGGTTTCTGTTTGAAGTACTTGTTATAAACGTTGTCCTTGTAATATGTTTCTAACTGAGTACGAATTCCTTTTCTTTCTGTTGTGCTTGCATTGTTATATTCATCTAATAATTCTTTGAACTCATCGTATTTATCAGCATTTATTACATTGAATTGATGTAGTTTTGAAATTATATTATCCATCATAGTTCCTGGATTTTTCGAAAGATACACCGGCCACATCCACTTTATGGTTTCTAAATAGTTTTTGAAAATTTGTTCATCATCCACTTCTTCGTTTTCTACATTTTGTAATTCCATCTCGTTCGCTTTTTCGTGCATTTCCATTATTTCAGTATCAGAAATTGTTGTTTGTTTATCATCATCATCATTGTCTTTACCCTTTTTCGCTGTTGCTGTTTCCTCTATGGGTTCTAAAGGTGGCAGTTCGTCATCTGATGTCATTGAATGAACTACTACCCCTTCAGGTATTGAACTTGATGAAGCCTTGTTTAAATCTTCGTGTATGCTTGGACTGAGTTTTTCCCTTTTTTCTCTGACTTGTCTATCTTGTTCTTCAAATGATGCTTGTATATCATTTTCATACTCTTCATATTCCGTCAGTGGACTGTCTGGTGTGGAGAAAGCGGACTTTGAAGAAGACCGGCTGGTTATTCTAGAAGACGATGCTGTTGTCTCTGCTTTTCTTAATTCCTCCTTTCTTTTCATCGTTTCCTGATTTAGCAATCCTAAGCTGTCCTTGTTGTCCCACTGACTGCCATATTGGTTTAATCTGTATCTCGTCGCCTTTCTATCTATTACATCTTCAATCGATGGTCTATTCTCATCTTCTACTAATGTTTCTTTTAACAATTCATCATAAGAAGGTCTTAAGTGTAGCTGTGATTTTGATTTTAATGAACCTATGGCATGTGGTTTGGTTGTATTCAGTCTATTTATTGATTTAATCATATTATATTAATTAATTTAGAAAATAAATTAATCCGAAATATTCTTAATCATTTCTTCTAAATGTTTCTTTCTTGCTGTGAGTTGTTCTGTTGTCTGTATTCCATCTGGTGAGCGTGTGTTGTCCAACTCTCGTCTTATCTTGTCTAACTCCTTTCTATAACTTTCGGTTCTGTTGCTTTCAGCTAAATCATTTCTATACTTTATTAGTGCTCCTTGTGATTGTTTCGCTTCCATTGTTTCTTTTAATTGTTTAAAATAATTCTTTCTTGAAGCAGCACCCCACAAATCATTTGAGTCGTAGGAACGTTCTACTTGTGGAGCCCTTTTAAATTCGACATTTCTATGACTTCTCATAAGCATAATTGTTATATATAATAATTAGATTATTATTTAAAACATTGATAAAGTTAATTTACTTATTTTATCTGATTTATCTTGTTTTTTCTTTTGTTTCAGTTCTTCATAATGTTGGGTTAATAGTTCAGTCGCTGTGGGTTTCTTAATGGTTTCTTTAATAACTTCTTGTTTAATCTCATTCTTAATTTCTTCTTTTACTTCTGGTTGAATTTTTCTAATATTCTTTTGTGGATTAACTGGTAATAATTCAGTAGGTGCCCCTTTACAATTTTTAGGATGTGAGTGTCTCAAACTTTTCAATGTCATCTTTTTAGAGCATTGTTCACATTCTACTAATTCAACTTCTTTTTTAGTTCTTGGTAATGCTTTTCTTTTGGTAATGCTTTTGCTTTTGGTTCAGGTTTGACTTCTTCTGGTTTAACTTCTTCTGGCGTTGGTTCATCAACTGTTTCATTTTGTTCAACAACTTCATTATTAATAGGTGCTTCTTCTGTTTTAGTTTCATTATTAACATCTACTACCTCAATACTTGACATATAATATATTCTATATATTTTCTATATGGAAAAATTAAAGAATATATTTAAATAATATCGCTTTTCACAAACAATAATGACAGCGATACATTTACTCCATTTAAATTAATTTCATTTCCTAATGAATTACTAATCCAAAAATCTAATTGTTTAAAGCTTCTATTTGATACATCCAAGTAATCAAGAGGGTTCAACTCATTATCAAAGACAATTCCCGCGTGTGGTGCTGTGACTGGTACTTTCTTAACAACTGTGCTATCACCCGTCCTTAAATTTACTTGATTATAATTAGACAATTGAGAAGAATGAATATAAATATTTCTAATGGGTTGAAGATTAACGAAACCAGAAACATAAGGATTATTATATTGATAAACTGCAACTTGATAATTTCCTAAAACTTCATTAACAGATGTAAGTTATTAACATTAAAACTTCCATTCCATATATAATCTGCATATGTTAGTTTCATTTGTTCATCAGTTAATACAGCGAACTTTCTATCGGCATAGTTTGAATAAATTGTTATTTTATTAGTTTTTACACTGTAAGAAATTTCATAAGTATTTGAGAAATTAGTATTATCTACAACACCATTTATTTTTGCCTTTAATTCTGTCGCTAGTTCTGTGCCAGTATATACTCCTTCGTCCAATTGTAACGCTAAATAATGGACATTTGTGTTATCTTCATCTGGAGCTAGTGGAGAAGAATAAAATATAATATATTATTTAATCCTGACTGAATTGAATACCAAGAGTTAGGCAATGTTACTTCGTGAATGTAGCAATGAACTCCGTTGTCTGTTTGTAATGTTTCTGGCAATTCAACTTTGAAATTTGATGATGTACCACTAATTCTATGAGCGCTGTCAATATAGACCTTCTTGTATGTCAACATAATATATTTTTAATTAGAAAATAAATTTTCTAATTAAAAATTATTCTGTTGCTTAGGACTTCGTCGTATGTCAGCATTATTAATTAATTGAGAAATTAATTTATAACTTTATTTATATGATTAATAATAAAAAGTTAATTTATGAAATGAAGCATGGTAAAATTAAACATTACCAACCTTACAAGAAATCAATTAAAATAACTGACATTATGAAACAAACTGACAAAATATTAAATAGTTATTATCCTAATTCAAATTTAACTGATGCACAAGGATTAAGTAGAGCATATGGTAATGGTAAAGGTTTTTATATTGATGGTGATAAAATGTATGTAGCAGGAACATTTGGAAAAGGAACGTTTGGAGGAGCTGTTAATGACATTCTGGCAGATGTTGGACTACCTTTTAAAATGACAAAATATTCACAACGATATAAAGACACATCAACAGCATTGGATGAAAACAATGAAGTTAAACATCTTATAACACATAGTCTCGGTTCAAGTGTAGGTGCACAAATAACAAAAGATTACCCTGAAAGAGAATTAACTTTAACTACTTATGGAGCGCCGTTTATATCACGAAAGTCTAACATTACCGATGATTACATTAATTTTAGAAGTATCTTAGACCCTGTTAGCATTGCTGACCGTGGTGCTATAACTGTTTATACTGGTTCATTAAATCCATTTACTAACCACGATTACATAACTGGATACGGTGATAGGCATGTTTCAAGAAGTGTTGAACCTGTAAGTGCGATAATGTAGTTAAATAAGTACTTAAATATATAACTGTATAATATTATATATGTATAATCATAAACTGAAAGTGAAACAACATTTAAACCATTAACACTTGTAGAAAGATTAAGGGATTTAAATAGAGATAATAAACGAACACATGTAAAATGTCTGTGTGGGTGTTTCATTATTAGGAGTGTCAGAGTTAGACCTGACTATTTTGAGTATAACTGGATTACTTCAATTTATAATATGATTGTACCAAAATATATAAATGGTTATGTCCTCATCAATGACAACACTAACAATGTAATCACACTCAATCAGACCTTGATGAAATAGTAAAAAGAAAAAACGCAAAACTATTTTCATATTATTATTATGATACAACATAAGAAATATGACAATGAAACAACAGATGATATGATTAAGAATGAAAATAAAAAGTATAAGAAAAGTTCATATGAAGAAATTAGAGAATTAGTCTTGGAGAAAGACGCTTCGGCAAGAAGCCTCGCGAGCATTCGCGACAAAGGCAATACTCCAGTTGAAGATAAGATTAAGAAAAAGAAAATGAAAATATTTAAAAATAATAATTCTAATCAAAAGGATTATACGAAATTATCAATTTGTAAAAAAATAATAATCTTTTTTTAGAAATTAATGAAATTACAATTTCATCAATTTGTAAAACATAATTATTAATTATGTTTTAGAAATTAATAAATGTATAAATTTATCAATTTAGTTTAAATTATTTCTAAATTAGATTATATATATAGTAATGGAAACTTTTAGTGCTGAAGATATTCTAATTGACAACCTCTCATTTAAATTAAATAAAGGTGCAAGTTATATCAACGACCGTCGTTCTGTCTCGTTTTTTCCTTCTGGGAGTAATATCTACACTCCTTCATCAGGCCAGCGTGTGTTGAAAATAGCGTTAAATGCTGAAGATAATAGTTGGTTAGACCCACAGAGTGTAATGGTTTATTTCACTGTTGAAAACACTGACACGACAGACAATAAACGCTTGCGTCCTCTGTCTCCTGCTTATTCCTTTTTTAGAAGAGTAAGACTAATTGCTGGTAATCAACTTGTTGAAGACATTGATTACTACAACCGAAATCATCATATGATGAGTTGTTTGATGTCAAAAGGAGCAAGGGACAACGAAGACGCCCAGAGTTTTGGTTATAGATATGATGATGATTTAAACACACGTCGTGCAGTTCCTGCATCGGGTCATATTGGTCCTGCATATGACGCTTACACAATTCCCGGTTTTAGAAGAAAAATGGTTGTCGGATTTAAACCGATGCTTGGTTTATTCAATCAGTTTAAGTATATCCCGTTAAAAGCGTGTCCTCTTGTTTTAGAACTTGAACTGGTTTCAAATTTTAGTGATTGTGTTGTTACAGTTGGTGGTACGAGGTTTCCAGAAAGTGGCAACACAGATACAAGCCTTCATACAAATGAGCAGTTCTCAATTAGTAACGCATTCCTTCAAACTGATTTGGTTAGCTTGGACAACGACCTCCATAATAAATATGTTGCTCACCTCCTCGATTCAAAAGAATTACCTATTACGTATAATACTTATATTTGTCAATCTAATCAAGTTCCGATGGTTCGTCGTCAATTAACACTACTGTTGTTCGTTCAGTATCTAAACTCGTTGCCGCGTTCATCAGTTTCAACAAAAGTGGAGTAGGCGATACTCACGTTATGAAAGAATACAACAATTTCTATCATCCTATGTATAATTTGAATTATCAAGACAGTGGATACTACAATCCCGACCTTGATTTAGAATTTCAACTTCAATTAGGTTCAAAACTATATCCTGAGTATCCTTGTCGTTCATTAACACAAGCATTCTATTATTTACGAAAAGCATTAAATTTACCATTGTTCCATCAACACCATTTATCAATTGAATATTCTGCTTATCGTGTTGATAAGTTTATCTTTGCTATGAATTTCGAAAAGGTGCCGGATTCTTCATATTCTGGAATTAACACTAAAGCCGGACAACAGCTTCTAATTCGTGTGAAACCTATTGGAAATATGGCAACAGCAAATATGCCTGACACGATTTACATAACATTAGTATCAGAACAAATATTATCCATTAGAGACGCCGGAGTGCAGATACTCGATTAAAAATAAGTAAAAATGATAATATTAAAAATAAATAAATATTATCATTTTCTACTATTAATATATAATGCCTTCAATAAATTTAACAAACTTTGAGAATGTTGTAGCGCACACAATTAGCGAAATCAATTCTACAAGCGGGGTGACAAACATTAGAAACATATACGCTAATCAATCAGATATAATTGATTTACTCAACAACAAAGCAGACCAAGTAGACACTTACACAAAGGAGCAGATAATGCTAATTTTTATGATATAACTCAATCATACAATAAGACAGAAGTTAATGTATTATCAAATAATATTAGTTCAAATACATTTTTAATAGGTAATCTGACAATAACTTCAAATACAAATTTTAATAATATTTCATCAAATACAAATTTAATAAGTAATTTAAATTCTACTATGACAACTAATTTTAATAACATTAGTTCTAATTCTAACTTAATTAATACAAATTTCAATAATATTTCATTAAATACACATTTAATAAATAATTTAAATTCAACTATAACAACTAATTTTAATAATATTAGTTCTAATTCTAATTTAATAACAGAATTAAATAGTACAGTAAATTCACATATTTCAGCTATATCAGATTTACTGAATAATGGAGGTTCATTTAATGAATCAGATTATTATAATAAAATAACAACTAATAATTTATTATCAGAAAAATTAAATACATCAATATTAAATAATACATTAATACATAATATAACAACAACATCGACTTTTAAAATAGCAAATTTTGGAAATTATAATAATTTTTATGAAATGTATAATAATTATTTTGATAGTTATGTTTATGGAAATTTAAGTGGAGCAACTATGTTTTTAAATCAAAGAGGTTTTGGAATGTAGAAATTAATAATTCTTCAACTTTTCAAAATGATAAAATATTATTAAATCATAATACTACAATATTATCTAATTTACAAGTATCAGGTTTATTTTCGTGTTCGTCTATTTTAGATATAGCAGGTTCTGACGCTAGATATGTTTTACAATCAGATGGATTAAGTGGATTAATAACAGGAAATTCAAATACAATTAATTCAATAATTACTACTAATAATTCACAGGATACATCATTAGGACAAAACTTAGACAAAGTTAATACAACTGCGCAAACAGTAAACTCTCCATTAATACTTAGTTTAACAGATAATACTAATCCAATATTTAGAATCCAGGACGCAGTTAGTAACCAAAGACTCGAATTTAAAAGAGGATGCCAGTTAGACTCTTATCAAGGACTAACAGGCGCTACGCCTTATAGATTATGGTTAGGATGGAATACAGGAGATGTTATTATTGGAAGACCTAATAATGCTTCAAGAATTACAATAATGGTAATGTTCATACTTCGTATAATTTTGCTCAAGCACACGGAACATCATATTTTGAAGGTGCTGTTTATATGAAAGGAAATTTATTTACAAATAATGATTTTTCAACAGATATTAAAACAAAAATTGATAATATCAATACTTCAATAAATGGACTAGAACCATATTTAGAAACATATACACCAGATGCAACAGAAGGTTTTATATACATCATCCTAATTTTGTTGCTGTTAGCGTTGGTGATATTACTAATGCCAGTAATCAATATATGATGTGTGATGGATTAGTGAATAAAACTATTTTTAGTAAGCCTATTGATGTGTTAGGTAATATTTATACGAATGCTGCTGTTAATTGTGATAATGTTAATATTGATACTGATGGTAAATTAACAATTGATACAAATTGTGAATTATATAGATATGTTAGTGCTTTTTCATCTTTTGATATGAGGAATACCGATGCTAATTCTTCAATTAGATTTATTTGTGGAGACCCTGCCGTTCAATCTAATATAGTTGGAGCAGTTAATATTTCTACTGGATGGACTTTTAATACTGCTACTGCTGATTTTATGGGTAATTTATTTGCTGATGATGTTTATGTTAAAACTAATGGAGCATTAAGAAGCAATCATATAGCACCTAATGGTGGAACATTAGTAACTGTTGATACTAACCTAGCAGTTCAAAATGCATATTTAGCAACTAATACCATTCAATCATTCGATTTAACAACGGTTTCATTTTTAAATAATATTTCAATGACTACTGGAACTGATATTAAAATGGGAACAGGAAATATCAACTTATCATGATGGAACTAATTTATCTACAATTGATGTAATATTCAGAACATCAAACACTGCTTTTAGAATAGCAGATAGCTCGAGTACGCCGTCGGTGCTACTGTCTATTGATAAAACTTTCGGAACAACAGTAAATACTGAAAGTTTTACAAATAATGCTCCATCGACTTTTAATGAAAATGTAACAGTTGTTAATACAAAAACATTATTTGTTAATGATATTCAAGATGCTTCAGGTGATGCTATTGATATTACTGCTGGAACTGTAACTATAAATGGAAGTCTAATAGAAATTCTGATGCAAGATTAAAATATGATGTAGATTTACTTAAAAGTAATTGTATTAGTATGATTAAGAAATTCAAACCTAAAAAATTCAAAAGAAAAGATAGAGACGATAAGGATGCAATCCACATAGGTTATATTGCTGATGATTTATTAAAAGCAGTTCCAAAAGAAATTAGTAATGTAGTTCATAGCAGTCGCGAATATTTAGGCATTGAATATACAAAAGTACCAATATTATTACATAAAGCTTTACTGGAAGTAATAGATAAAGTTGAAAAATTAGAAAAAGAAATTAAGGAATTAAAAAAGAAAAATCTAAATAATAATAATATATAATGGGTAATTCAAATAGTAATGTTGAAACTTCAAGTATTGACAAAATCAATGATATTGATGAAGAACAATTAGATTTAAGTAATATTGATAAATTACAGTTAAAAGCAATTAAGCAAATGAGTGAAAGAATGTGTAAAATTGAAAAAGAAAAATCTGATAAATTAATATATAGATTACCGGTTCAAATTTGTAGTTATTCATTATTTTGAATTAATAACATTAAGCCATAATCTTAATGCTATTAATTTTAAAGATAAAAATAAAAATAAAAATCATCATAATATTTTGTTCACCATCATTGATAACTTTGATAATTATTTTTTTCACTTGTAATGAAATAAAACTAGCCATACCGCTTCCGCATACACTAATTTAACTTTATGAAGGTCTTTATTAAGAAAATAATAAATATCAAATAAATTAATTGATATTAAAGTTCGATTACAAACATTAAACCAACGAGTAAACGAGCTATATGTAACAAATAGATCATATTCAATAAATAATTTTAATGGTTTATATTTATGATGTAATTTATCTAACTCTTTTAAATTAAAAATATATGAAAATCCATTATTAATATTGATATTATCAATTTCAAAATAATGTATGTTATTTGATGTGTAAGACTTATAAACTGGTTTATATTTATTAATATAATTTTTAACAATATTACTATTTTTTATTTTTAATAATTTAACATCACCTAAACTATAAGATAATACAAGGTTTTTAATTTCTATTGGTAAATCATAAAATATCATAATATATTTGAATATTTATTTTATTTTAAATGATTTTTTCAAATCTAACATATTTAGTTATTTTTTAATCATCTGGCACTCTTGTTGAATCACCATCACTATAATCATCAATATCACTATCAGTATCATTTTCTATACGAATATGTTCTTCTAATTCTTTCCTCATTCTTTCTGCTTCCTTAAAAGTAATATGACAATCACTTTCAATATGGTTAGCAGCATCCTTCATTAAAAAAGTTTCACCACATTCACACTCTACTAATTGTTGTAGTCTTTGCTTCCGATATTCCTGAATCTGTTTTGGTATGTCATCACGGCTTCGCCCTGATGAGGGACTACGTCCGCCGAAAAACCTTACTGGTTCTTCATATATTCTTTCTTGAAACATTTTTAACATTCTATAATATATAATAGATTTATTTTATTTTAAAAGCTTTCTCAAATCTAACATAAAACATATTATTAACATCTTTGGAATTCATATTAACATAAAAGAAGGAGTAGGGCTTATCATCTACCGCTTTATGATACATATTTAACAGTTGCTCTTTATCAACGATGGCGGAGTTTTCCTCAATGAATGACATTAACTCTGATACATTCTTTAACTTGAAGATATACAACGAACTAGAATTCAACCTAATGATTGGAGCAAGGACACGATATTTTTGAACACTTAAACAAAAACTAATGGCGTCGTGTCTGCCTCTCGTTGCCAGTCCATGTAATAACTTGCTGTATCTAACAAATTTAGGGTCGTCTGCAAAATCATCAACAATGATTAAAATTGAATGAAGTTTCTTCATCTTCTGTTCTTTCATATAATGAATTATCTTTCTTTGCGTGTTAATTATTTCTTCCAGTTCTTCAGGTTGGTAGGTGTCATAATATAACTTTTCTTTTTCATCATCAACCTTCATATTATCTTTTTGATATTTCTTGACTTCAACGAAGGTAGGGTCATTATGAACAGACGGACTAAAAATGAATATACGGGCGAAGCAGTCCCTATAAACATTTAGGATAAGGTTTTGAATTAAAACTGTTTTGCCACCCGTTGATGAAGCAACAACAATTGAGCGAAAAGGTAGTTTTGGCACATGTTCATATTTGGATTGTTTGAATTCATAATCAGTTATGTTTATTGGTTTTATAATGGGAACTTCAGGCATAAAATAATAATATTAAAAATATTTAGAAAATAAATTAATATTATTTATTGTATGAAAGCATTGCTATGATATGAATGGTGTCTATCGTAGTAGAACAGGCTCTTTCATCAACTTCAGTCAATAAGTATTGAAGATAATTAGTTTTGTGTCTTGCTCGCGTATGCAATGAAAACCCCAAGTGCTGTGCCCCACCAATATTCTATTATGCATGAAAATAATAAGATTAAATAATTATTTTATCTTATTATTTATATGACTATTATCCATTGCAGTTGTGGTAAAACTTATGATGACAAATATTTATTTAAACATCTAAATTCAAAATATCATCAGAAATTTGTAGAATATAGATGGAATAAAGACGATACAATGAAAAAACTTTACAAGAAAAGAAAGACAGAAATGAAAAATAATTTATCTTATTATTTAATATGAAAAGGAGTTATACAGATTATATTAATATAATAAATGAAATGGAGAATATAGAACGGGTTGTCATAACTGATAATAGATGTAAAAAAATATGTTATTTTATTTTAGAATTAATTAAGTTTTTGATACAATATATTAAAAATATAAATATTAATATAAATGCCAAAAAAGAAAAACAAAAAAAATAAGACAGGTTTAAGTGTTTCATCAACTGATGAAGAAATTGTTAAAGAAGCATCAGTCACTGAGTTTGTTTGTCCTATATGTAAAAAGATGTTAGAACTTAAAATGAATTAGAAATAAAAAAAAGGGCAATTGCAAATGCAGTTGTGTACCAATAGGGTTCAAAATATCTAAAAATGATAAGAAAATGAATATTGATAAAACTAAAGACGGCATCAACTTAAAAACAGATGTTCATAATATTTGCATCAAATTGGAAATGAAGCTACAACGTCAGATAATGTTGATAACGAAACACAGGAAACTATTAAACAAATGATGAAAAATTAGTATTTAAAGAGTAGAATTAACATAATTTAAACATTTAGTTTTAAAAGTATAGTTGAATAATATAGTATATGGTTGAATTTTCAAGTTTAACACATTTACATTTTGGAGCACTTGAATTAGACAAGCAAATTGGAGACAATAATTATAATGGTGTTAGTTATTATACTTGTAAGTGTGGATGTAAAATAGTCTTAACTCGTACTCAAACTAAAAGATATAACTTTTTATTACTTAGTGTTGGTCTTAGCTATGAATATTTATATCTAGACAAAGCGTTAGTATGTGGACATACTCAAAAAGATTTAGATAACATTGTTAGACTTATGGTAGAAGGCGAAGAATTTAAACATTTAAGAAACAGAGACCTTCGAAATTAAAATATTTAGTTTTAAAACTTTAGTTTTATAATATAGTATATATGGAAGGTGTGGATAAACTATTTTTGAAAATTGATGAAATAATGGAACAAAATAAACGCATTTATCAACTGTTAGAAAGTATGAAGAAACCAGCTTACAATAATACTAATAATTACCAACCAAAAGAAGTTGATAGAGAGAGCACTGAATACAAGAATAAACGAAATGTATATATTAAAAAACTTAATGAAAAAGTTATTAAAGAACCTAAACAATCAAGTCTGGATTTCTACCAAGTCAAGTATATTGAAGATACCAAGAAATATGTTTAATCATTAACTAACAAAATTTCGTGTCTCAGAAGTGGTTTGTTTATTCCTGCTACTCTGTAAGTTTTATTACCCATAATATCATATTCAATTTTATCAACATTGAATATCTTATTAGACCATTTAGAGTTATACTCTTTTCTGTCGGTGTAATTGCCCCTTTTCTTTTGAAACACTTTTACCTTATCGTTCTCCTGTATTCTGGGATACTTTCTTTTGTTCTTTTCTCGTAGTTTCAGATTGACCTTTACATTTATTTCATTGTCGTCCTTGTGTGCTTCGGTTGGTGTCATCCTTGTTGACGAGTGTAATGTGCTGTTATACTGTTTCAATGCTGGTGTTAAGGCATCGGTCCATTTCATATTGTTAAACCTAACTCTATCGTGAATTTTGTTTTTCATTGTCCTAATAAAACGTTCGGCTACATTTGCGTGTGTCTTCGTTATTATGTGTTTGATACCTTCGCTGTTGAAGAAATCCTGAACTTGGTTTTTGGTTGCAAATGCTCCATCATCATCAGAATACACAGACATCGGATAACCCATCTTTTTAAAACTTGCTCTTAGTGCTTTTAGAACGTGCTCTCCGTCTCTTTCCTCCATCGGAATTACATCTGCTAATTTACTGAAGATGTCAATCACGACTAAAGCATACTGTGGAACGTTCTTGTCTTTAGCTAAAGGTGACATATGCATTATGTCTATTTGATATTCATACCTAGCAAACGGGGCGGTATAGGAATTAGTGCCTCTATAATTTTTGATTTGTTTATTTGGTTGTTTCTTTAAGAAAGACTTTACATCTTCTAATGTTATCGTTGGGTCTTCTTCCTTTGCCTTCTTGTGTGTTGCTTGTGTGCTTCCGAAACCCTCGTCTAAGTCATAATAGATGTTGCTGATTATTTGGTCTTTCGTTAATCTCGCCATTATATTATTTGTTAGAAAATATTTTTTATCGATATAACCCCCACCCCTTAACATTAAAAAAACTACTTAAAGAGAAAAAACCTTATATATTAAGAGAAAAATGAGTGAGGGTAAAATGTCAGAGAATAATTTTATATTTGAGAATTGTGCTAGCTTACCTGCTGATGTATTAAAAGGTATCATTTCATATAAATTAGGGAGACCTGAGTATTTGAAACTAAAACATAATCATATTAAGACATTAAAGAGAATACAACAACGATATAAAATAGACAGAACAGAAACAAAAAGAAAGACAAAGCGCTATACTGTTGAAGATGGCGATGATATAAAGAGACACGTAATTGAGTATTACATTTCAAGAAATATACCTTTAAGCATAAAAAGCATCAAAGATATAGTGTTTAATGAAAATGAAAACTTAGATTGTTTGTTAGATGGCATTGAAACCGATAACGGTTATGAAGCAGTGATAATAGTTGAGGTAAATATGTTTGTAAGGTTTCATCATTTCAATTATGAAGACAACCATTTTAACACTTTTAGTTTTTATTTTCGTAGTGATGATTTTGTAGATAATATAACCATAGATAATATAACCGAAGTAATGATGGAGGCACATCAAACAATATACAGATGTATTGATGATGAAAGAAGTAGAATGAATTTTGGAGGAGTACAAAACATAAGGTTTAAACTAATTGTTGATGAACCTGTGTAATTCATAACTAAACCATAATTATATCATTTATACTCTTATATGTTATAATTATAGTGAACTTTTAATCTATAAACATTTCATTAAATGACAAACCACAACAACCGCCCAAAAGCCAACCCATGAAACCGCAGAAAGTCCTATCCTCTTTCAATCAATAAAACTAAAAGTTGAAATCTGGAACGAGACAGGGGACCAAATCATCAATTCGTTACCACATCCATATCGTTATTTCATGCCCCCAAAATCAGCCTTTTAAAAACGGATAAGGTGGTACACGTGTTGAATTGTGAAATAAAAAACAGAACAGGCAACCATCTACCCCCCACCCCCTAGGACAAGCCTTTTCTACATTTTTTAGGGGTGGAGGGGTGGAGGGGTGGAGGGGTGAGGGGTGAGGGGTGAGGGTATGGGTGGATGGGTGGGTGGGTATGGGTGGGTGGGTATGGGGTATGGGTGGGTGGGTGTGGGTGGGTGGGTATAGCAAACTCGGAAAAGACGAAGAATATACAACATCAAAAGTTAAGAACCAAAAAACAAAGAGGTGCTGGACCCGAGGATCGTTCTCCACCAGCTGCAGTCGCTGCGCCAGCTGCGAGGAGGCGCTGAAGACGTGCGCGTGCTGTTCAGAGGAAGCCTCCGAGAACTCATCGAACCACCAGCCCTCTGTGTTTAAGAGGGGTGCTCTGTGGAGGTGCCATGAGATCTCATTATCGTCATCAGCTCCCCTGACCTGTAACCACTCCCCAGCCCCAACCCCCCCGCCCGCCTGGGCACGCTGCATGGCGGTCTGCGCCAGGCGCTGCGCCGCGCCCTGCAGCTCCGCCAGGTGCTGCTCCCGCCGCCCCGCCTCCGCCCGCAGCGCCTCCTGAACCCCCCGAGTTTGGCTTTCTCCCCTCAGGAAGTCAAAGTTCCCCACCTTGAAGGAGATCAGTTCTTTGCCAACAAAGTGTTTGATGTCTCCGTTTCCTTTTTGGCTTCATGACTGTGAGGCCAAATGCAGGTGCGAGTACAGTCAGCCAAGGCTCTGGGCAGTATTTTGACCCGCACCCCTCGCTAATGGCAATGACATAATATTGAAGATGTCCAACTTGATTAGAAGGCAAACTGGAAGCTGAGGAGCCATCAAGTTGGATTTGGACGGCAAAAAAAGCAAAGAGGCCATGGACCGTTTGACAAAACATGGATTACATGTTGGCAGTTGTGCAAGCATGTCAAAACCATCTTGTGGGGTCCCAAAACAGGCCCCGCAATTTGGCCGAACTGTATCCCCATGCCCTCAGAAGGTTTACCGTTTGGGATCCTGACTGCGAACTCTTTACCAAAAAAGCAGCTGTAACTAGACAAATCAAAACGGCAATTCCCTTTGGGACCACTGCACGGCAGCTGTTTCCTTCGGCTGTCTCCTCCAAATCCTGATGTGTTTGTTCCTCCAGACGAAACAGATTGGATTTCAGAATCGACGTAACTTCCGACTCGTTCGCACCTGGCCCGAAAGCAGCTTCTTCTCCAACTGCTGCAGCTTCTGCTCCGACTTTTGGAGCTCCTGATCTCAGAGTTCATATGGACCACGGCCGACAGAGGCAGTTTGCCATTTAGCGAATCCCCACCGCCTTGCCAAGTTAATGGGCTGCATGTTCTTACCCCTAACCCCTAACAGCCCCCACACTGTATGCCCCTCATTGATCTCATCTTGAGTTGCACAACTTGACCTTTTTAGAGCAGTCGCAGCGGTCCCCGTCAGTGGGTGATCCATGCGTGGCGGCCATGTGCTTCGCGTAAACCACCCACCACGCACCACGAATTCCAGAAAATTATGCCACTTCAACACAGGGGATGATTCAACAACTAGGACATCGGGCCCTACCGGGCATACTTTGACTCTTAACCTCTGTATCGCAGGAATAAATAAGCAGAGAAACTTGCCGGAAAGGAAATCTGGCTGGGAAGCAGCCAGGCCAGGTGCCTGCTCCATCTTGGGCTTGAGCTCCCGCAAGGGCCGCAACTGGGCATCCTGCGCCTATCGATTCGATCGCAAATGGATGCCAAAAACGGGCCAAAAAGGGGATCCCCTTGGCGGGTTCTTCCTGTGTCCCCATTTAGGCCTTCTGTTTCCCTAGGAGTTCACAATCAAATTCTTATATGTGTTCACTCTTACCCCACCCACAGAAGCCAAATCTCACTTCCAGAGTGGGTTGGCCCCCACGTGGTTCCCATGAAACTGATCTTCCCCAAAAGCACAAAGCAACAACTCAAAACTGTTTGGAAGTGAAACCTGGGTCGAAACCGAACGCGGAGCACCGGCGCCCGTCTCGGGCCTCGAGGCTCCGCTGCAGTTGGGACTGCAGCTGCGGCTGCACGTGCTGCTCCAGCTGCTGCTGCAAGATCTCGTTCAGCTGCCTTCCCAGCCCAGAACCGAACTCCCCAAGTTGGGCAGTTCTTGTTGGGCACAAGCAGCAAGGGAAAGCAGAACTCTGGGAAAGGAAAATGACCACTGCAGAAAGTGAAGCACTGTTTGCTAGCTGGAAGGAAACCCGGAATTTTCAAAAGATTGAATGTACAAGAGCAAAACCAACAATTGTGATCATGTTGAACAACCTGGCGCTCCCAAGCGAGTACCTCCTGTCTCAGTCTCGGGTCGACATACCCAGGGCAAATATTCGCGCGGCTCATTCCCACATTGGCTGAGAACAAGCAACCCTAGCAGGGCTCCACAGGAAACTCCCGTCAGTCAATCCAGACGGGGTGGGCGACCCATGTCCTCAGAACACGCAGAATAGTGAAGGGCAATCACCAGCCACACCTGTCAGCCAAAACGTTCAGGCCCCATGGGCCCAACTTGACTAAGTTGCTGTTGCGTTGTTCCAGTTTGGCCCAGCGGGGGGGCTGTCGAGCTTCGTGCTGCTTTGCAAAAGTCGAACTCGCCAGGGGGAATTCGCTTGCCGTGCATGCCAAAACACCAGTGCGTACAATCACCACTCCTTGTGCTTCCTGCAGTGAAGCATCCAATGCTCCCAAAACAGCGCCTGTTGATCTAAGACGGGGGCTACTTGACTCCTGCGTGCCACGGCCAGTGGCTCCGCTTAGAGGTAGGCACGAGGAAGGGCATTCTGGATCACAACTCATGCGAAACTCCCCCCCCCCCCCGGCACACATTCCAAAATAGCACTCAGGCACGCGCACACACATACACACACACATACACACGCGTGCGCACGGAAAACAAAAGAAAGATTCTACCCGCTGACAAAGTAACTCTAACCTAAGCCAACTCCAAGGCGCTGCGACAGCTGCTGCGACATCTGCTGCGACAGCTGCTGCGACAGCTGCTCTGGCAGGTGCTGCTGCAGCTCCTCGCAAAGCCTCACCCTCCGTGTCAGCGCCTGGCGGCCAGAACCATCGCAAGGAAGCAAAGCATGAGCAAAAGGCCCGTCTTTTTTAAGGTACCCTGTTTGTGGTTGGTTAAAGGGAAACCAAAAGAAACATCAGCCATTCGGAGGGCTCCGCCTACTTTGAGAAAAACCCAAAACTTGCTTCTTCTAAGTCTGTTCCAAAGGGCCCGATCCCTCTCTGGAGGCGCTCCAAAAACAGGCCCAAGTACGTTTCGAAGCTGCTTGAAGTGACAAGCCTCTCTACAAGAGCCGTTTGTCCATGCAGACAAAAAGGAAATCTCGCAAAAAGACATGAGCGCGTGCACATCTGTTTCTTGGACACAGGCTGCTTTGAAGCGCTTATTATGTTGGATTTGCAGGCTGATTCTTTCCTTGCCCTAGGCGCCAACCTCTCACACACGTTAAACACTTGACCGTCTGCTTGCACGAAAAGATGCCCAGGACTTGTTACAACCCACAGCAAAATTACAAGGCCAATCCACGAAGCCACCTGACTGGCTTCTCAGATCTGCGATTCTGACGCAAGGCTCCCAAAAGGAAGAACCGTGTTCCGAGGTGCGGTCATTATCTCTCAAATCTTCCAGGGCTGCCTGGGCTGAATATAGGGACCTCCACATCTCACAAGCTTGCGTGCAATGACTGATGTGTGCCAGCAGCTAACACTACAAGTACAAGCTGTCATGCATGGACACACATCGCCTGGAATGTGTCCAACGAATCTTTCGGTTGGCATCTGTCACCGGGTGTTGACCAACTGTCCACTGAGTCATCCACCATGTCCCAATTCCAGAGGGGCTACCTCTGCGACCAGATCTCAATCAAGTGCTTAGGCCGCTGGGCTCCTCGGCCTCCGTGTGCTCCTTCTCCTGCAGCTGCAGCTGCTGCCACTTCTGCGGCAGCAGCTCCAGCTCCTCCCACCTCGCAGGGATCGAACCATCCCTCTGGCAAGTTGAACGTGGCATCGCCCCACAACGATGTTCTTCACCGGCCAAGAGAAGTGCGGGCACACCTGTTTCAAAGGCACAGCAGGGTTCTCCAAAGCAAAAGAAGACAAGGTTTGTCAAACTATGTTTTCCCACATGGCTGGGTAGAAGGGAAAGTTGTCTTGTGTCCAAATGGGTGCTGAGTTGCAAGTCCCGTTTTCCTACCGATCCAAATTCTGCGGGGATCCTAAAATGGCAGACCCCTGCGGGAGGTTGCTTACGCTTTGGTTTCCAACCTGAAAGTGGTTTCCGATTGGATGGACGCTTGCGTTTACAATCAGCGCAGAAGGGATACTAGTTGTTTGCTAGGTAGGGGAAGGTGCAAACATGCAAAGCATCAAGCAAGGCACCATGCCCCAACCCCCAAGCACGCCTGCCCGTGCGGGCATGGTGAAACTTCTCCACCGCTGCCACCTTTCCAGGGTGTCACAAGCGTCAACGTCCAAAGCCGCCAAAACAGGCCCTTGGCACTGCCAAATTGACAGGTCAAACCACACCCCTCAGACTTCGACATAATACTATGCCACTTAGAGTACCACCATATTGGCGCAGCATGTCCGCCCATCGATTAATCCTCCGCATGAATTTCAGCCTGGCATGCCCTGAATGCAGGAACAGGCAAACGAGTGTAAATTCGCCAAGCTGCTGGCAGGGGCCCGGCCAAAGGAACAGAGGTTTGGCCCCTCCAAACCGTTGGAACTCGATTCGCATGAACCTTTCTTTAAATCAACTTGTAAAGCCGGCCAAACAAATCCCCCAAACCGGATCCCTAACTTCAGCGGCCCCTGGCGTAAGGATCCCCAAGCCACGCGGCGGCCTTGGACTCTAGGTACTGGAGCCTCGTGGCATACTCCCCGTCGCTGGTGCGCAGGCGCAAATACTCCGCGTTCAGCGAGCTGTGCCAGGCCGTCTCTTCCACCTAGCCAAGCGGCTCGTAGGGGAGGCAGTGGCTCAAAGCGAGGCTGGCCAACTGTCCAGTCAGACAAGAAACATTCTCCGGGGCGATATGAAGACGAGACAGGTCCGTGGTTGTCCACAGCTCCCTTGTCCCTTCTCGATCAAAGATCCAAGACGAAGGTCGGAAGCCCAAGGACTGTATTGGACTGGCTGGTCCATGCTGGCTACTGGCAATCTGAACCTATCCGAACTGTCAGAACCGTTCCGCCTGCCTGAACCCGGTTGAAGGTGTCGTGCAAGGACTGCTGGCTACCTCGTTTGCAGTCAAGAATCGCAGGAAACCGAAATGTTGGCTTAGGTGGTATTCCAAAATATCCAGGTTGCTCATCATGTTGGCCACGCGAAGGTACGGTTCACCTGTTGGGGCCAAGATTTGTTTTCTGGATTTGGCATGGTGAAGCCCACCCCTTATTTAGGGACAAAATGACTGCCAAAGCCGGTTGAGACCAAAAGGCGCACCGTGATCTCAAGTCAGGCCCTGGACTCAAATTCATATAGATTCCCCTCACTTCAAAAGCGCTACAAAAGATCCAAGTGTATGGTGCCCTTGCCTTGGGCTTATTTGAGGCTTGATTTCTCCCCTCCCCAAAACAAACAAATACACCAGCATAGACCCAGATAGCAGTGCTTGCACACCAGCACCTCCAAAGCCCGTCAATCGAGCAAAACTGCACCCACACCATCACCCTGAAGAGCACCCCAGACAGCAACCCCCCAAGACACCCAGCCGTCAATCTTGTGAAAATCAACCAGCACCCCAAACAGAATCCCAAACCACCACCTAAGCTGCATGCCCCCCTTGCGCCTTACCGTCAAGATGCAAACATGCGCCTGCACCGTTGCCTGCATGCCCGACAGCACCCGCGAATCCATAACTGATTCCCCCCTTGCGGCCTACCGTCAACATGCAAAAACACGCGCCCACCGTCACCCCCCAAAAGCAGCACCTGCTGCATGCACCCTAGCACCCCACCGTCAATCTTCGCCCAGGCCCATCAATCTCGCAAATCACTTCCCTTCTTATTTGAAATTAGAACCCCTATAGCTTTCAGCTATCTGGGGGAAAGAGGCCAAGCGACTGGACACCTCGTGCAGCGCCGACTGCAGCTCCTGGATCCGTGTGTCGTGCACTGCCAGCCTTTGGGTCAGCTCCTGCGACACGTCCTGAGGCCACGAGGCCGGGCATTGCTGGTGCGGCGCGGCACGGCGCAACGAAGCCCAAAGGGAAACGGACAGACCGCTGAGAAACAACGTGCCAAGGTCCCAACTCCAAGTATGGGCAATGGTTCCCCTGACACCTTCTGGTAATTTGGATCTGACCCACTCCTCGATGACCCGCACCAGCCGGCTCTGCGCATCTGCCACAGCCTTCACGTCCCGTGCCGTGGCCGCGAGCACTGCGTCGGCATCCGCTTTGGCACCAACAGAGCTGAGGCTCCGCTGAGGGGAGACATCTCTCCGCTCCTGAAAACCCTCCTCTTGCAAAGTGCTGCCTTCAAAACAAAAACTGGCCAAAGCGCCCCCCCCCCAACACGCAGCCCCGCGCCCCACTTCCCACCACCCTCCTCAAGGCGGCGGGAACTCGGCGTGAGGCGCGACGAGCTCCACTCCATGGCACTGTCCCAAAAGGCGACGCAGGCCGAAGATTCCTGACCGAGCCCTCAAACCCCAGGTGTGTGTGTGTAGGGAATGTGTCCTTCCCCCCATCTCCATACCCCACAAGCACCTGCCATTTGAGAAGCTATTCCGGGGACTTGGAAATCATCGCGGAGCACATACAGCTGGAAGGCCAAGGAAAAAACATACGCTGCATGTGCCCAAAAGGGTCAGTGAAGCACGGTACTTTCCGCTCGAAAAAAAAAAAAGTTTACAAACAAGCGACCCTTTGAAGCATCGGCAAGAATGGGCTCTTGCGCATAGTCATTGCCGGACTTGATCCCGGAGCTCGGTGCCATGCAGAAAACTTGACAGTCGGCAATCACCCACCATAAATGCTATGCCCATGGATCGCATCGCGATGAACATGTGCTTGATGCTTCACTTTGTTCAAGCAATTCATGTGCCGGAAGTTCTTCATTGGTGAGTTCTTTTGGGGCCCCATGGTGTCTAACCAATGAAGGGAAGTGGCTTTCGTGCCGTTTCTTGTCGGGAGCCAAGCAGGCAATGATTGCGTCAAGCTGCAGGCCACCCGATCAAGTTGAACAAAAGAACATGTTGGAGCTTCCTGCCGGGCTCCGACATGAACAAAAATACGGATCACCAAGTTTGTGGAGGAGCTTCATTTGAGATGATCTCCTTTGGGGTTCTTCAATTTCAGGGCAGCGCAATCTTCCATCTGGAGTCTCCTGCTGACCATTCAATGATCACACGGGCATGAATGAAACCCCTGTAGTCCCTTGTACTATCTTTGAACACATAACTGGTCCGTGCTTTGTTGGTGTGTTGTTCTTTCAGGAACCCCCGTGATGTTCGACTGGGGGACACCATGATTAGAAGATGGTTGATTGTTGTTGGCGTTCCTAAGTGGACCCGGTGTGGAACGGTTTTCGCAAGCTTAAGTCTCGGATTCAAAAGCCGGCCCACCCAAAGTGGACCGTGCTTCTGTGAACCCTCGTATTCAGCATCCGGCAGACTCCTGAAAGACGTCAAAAACAGAAACGCGCCTAAAACTAGCGGCTCCCAAAGAGGAACCACTGCTGACTCAGCGGGAGGGCCTAATCTGAAGGAAACATTTGCCGAGGCTTTGGCCGGCAAGTCATTCGCAAGTCAAGCCGGGGTGTGCCGTGCACCTGTTTTCGGATGGTGTTTGATGAAGGGACATGAGACCAAGTGCGCGTAGTGCAAACCGCGTCAGCTCTTCTTTTGCTTGACGGGCGGGGCTGGCAAACCATCTTCCCACAAGATGGTGTGCTCAAAAGGCAGACTTGTTGGATGTGCCAAGGCTAAGGAGCCACTTGGCTGTGGGTCAAAAATATGTACCCAAAATGGACCCCTGGTAAGTGGAAACATGGACCAAAACCTGCACTCTCCTGCTGGTTAAAATTTGACCCATACCCACTTGGGGATGGTTGCAAACTGAAGGGGTCCAGATGCTCGTTGCCTGCGCACAACTCATGCGCCGCTTTTGCCCACAGATTCACGCGCTCTACCGCTCTTCGATGGCCACTGCCAGATCGAAGGTTAAATGACCGGGGCCGTTTTTGCTTTTCGGTGCGCATCCACCCAAAAGACGGGGCAAGGTGTTGCTTGCCCAGTGGGTCCACCACAATGGATTGCCCCCTGTTGGCATGATGGGTTGGTGGATGAAATATCATATTAATAAGCCGAGACCCAACCAAAGGAAGTCTTGAAAAAGGAACTGGATAGAAAGGAGTAAAACCCAAAAGGAACCTTTAAGCGGCGCCGCTATCCGGGGAATATGCCCGTCTGCGGACGTCAAAGGCCTTCCGCTGGAACACAGCGGATTTCGCGCCGGTGCCTCTGAGCTGCGAGTCACCATCGCCAAAAACTGCGAGGCGCGATCTGAAGATGGGGGGTTTGGAAAACTGGCCAGGTGGCCAGGGTTTCTGCCAAAGGTGAAACAGAACACGTAAGCTGTTAGTGCGTAAAAGTCAAATGCCCAAGATACATGAGACTGGGCATCTTTCACAGCTGACATGCGAAACCCAGGTAGTCGTGAGACCGATCCGACCTCGCCTGCGTCCCTAACTAGCACGCGTTTGCGGTGAAGCTTGGGCAACCACAATTTGTGTCGCAGGCTGGGCTTGGAGGAGAAGATATTGCGCGCCTTGGTCAAAATGACCGGGCAACGGCGAGCAACTGTTTGCGAGTTGGCTCGAACAAACATTCAAAAAGAAACTAGCAGATTCGGGCTCAACCAAAGCTTGCTTGCCCAGCGCCCAAGTTTGCCCACAAGTGTTGGCAAGTTGGTTGATTTCAGTGCGAAACCGAAGACCAGAGATCCACCAAGTCGCTTGGAGAGCACAAGCAGACCAGACTGACCTGGCTAGGTCAACTCCACGATGCCCTCCTTGGTGACAAATAGAGGTCGACCGTTAATTTGAACCACACAAAGGTAAAAAGCAAACCCTTTTTGACACCACCCGAAATCAGGAACAGGTTGGTTGAGACACTCAGATTTGGCAAAGGACGGCGACAACCCATCATAACAACACATTCCAAATCAAAACGGCAGATGCACGAAACCTGATAACTCGCAATCATTCCTGTTTTTTGTCTGTCAATGTTTGTTTGGTTTTCTCTCTCTCTCTCTCCCTTCTCTCCAACTTGGCTTCCTTCACACAGCCAACCTTTTTGTTTCATGGATGCTTTTCACCCAATCAACCGCCACTTTCAACCCCTTCGCCGTGCTTCCCCTTTGCCAAGGTGCAGTGTGCAGATCGTTGTTCTTGATCCGCACTCCGGACACCACCCTGGGTCAAAAGCGTGCGGGATTTCTCGCCAATGGCGACCCTCTTTTGGGGTCCCTCAAAAAGGCGACACAAATTACGTTAGCCCCAACAAAAGTATGTCTCACTCCGGCAAAACTCCGAGTGGGAAGGGAACCGGCCCCAAGAGCTCTGACTCTGACCACCCCCGCGGTTCAGTTCGGACAAATCTCAGCATGGTCAGCTAGCTCCCTTGTGGTCTATAGGAAACTTGAAACGTGTGACAAAACACCCAGTATGGCCCCGAAATGCCCCGAAGGCGCGGCCCATGCCAAAGGTCCTCAGAGCCTTCAATGTTGCCGGGGGTGGTGGTCTTGAAGTTCGAGAGCCCTTTTAAGATGACCAAAAGGCAAACGAAAAAGGAACTCGACGGCCACTTGTAACGGCTTGTTTCGTGATTTCAGGTGGCAAAGTCCTGCCGAAGTTCACAATAAGCACGGGCAACGGTGGCGACTCGTTATCCACCAGGCAAAATGCGTGATTGAGTGGGGAGGGGCTGTCGAATGACACCCGCAAAATGGCCTGGCGCCTTTAAGGGTCATGAAAGGGGTCTGGCTCTCTTTGACAGTGGCCTAACTCCCCGTGAAAATATGCACCCTATTCTTGCTTCAGTTCACGCCAAGTGAACATGATTTGGTCCTACTGCGTGCTGTTGGCTTCAAGGCTTGGGGACCGCCTTAGCCAAAAGGAGAAAACCCAACTGAGCCGCGTGTCCTGACACGCGTCTCAGGAGACACAATTGTTGACGGCTCCAAAACCCAATCCAATCCAACTCCGCCACGCTGCTCCCGCAGCTGCTTGCCTGGCCAACGTTGAGTTGCAGGAAATCAACAAGGAAACCCAAGCATTGTAGAATCATCATCTGCTTCAACAAAACACCCAGGTTGAGCGGGTGTGTGTGTGTGGTCCCTTTGGTCCCTTTGAGGTCAACCTGTACAGCTTGCAGGGGGGTGGACACCCCGGGCCAACCAGTCACTTGGCTGGGCGCATCTGCAGCTGGTACCACCCGCAAAAGCCTCTGACCCTTGGCCAAGATGAGGATGTTGCACGCATGGCTCCGCCCTCCGAGGCCACTTTTGCATGTCTCCGCATGAAAACCTCTCTGGTCTGAAAACCTTCTTGTGTCCCACCAAACTTATTTGCCCAGTGGCCTTGGGGAAGAACCAAGCGTTTTCGTAATTTGAAACGGGTACCCGAAGAAAGCAGGCGTGCCACCGGGCAACGGATATACAACTGGGCCCCTTGTTCGCCTGTCTCTGCCAGCCTCCGATTGAATGCAACAAACTGTAAGTCTGTGCCGCCAACAAGAAGTTGCGCAAGAAAAACAACAAACACTTATGCCAAATTAAACTGTGGCAAAACGGCCGCCAAGACCACTTTTGGTCAGCCTGTAGAAACCGACATTCCACCACGACACCATTCCAACCGTGCTCTCTAGCAATTACGTGAAAGGTGCGCCAGCCACATGCCCTGAAAGGCGGCTTCCGGCCCGGTGCCCGGTGCCCGGTGCCCGGTGCCCGGCCTCCTTTCCAGTCCTTAGCTTTCCGGATGACCGTCACAAGGGGCGCCACGTTCAGCTGGTACTGGTAGTCCCCGCCTCAAGGCCCGAAAGATCCGATCCACTCCGCAATCTGAAGCACCGTTTTTAGAGCTCGGGAACGACTCCGGGGAAAAGAAAAAAAACGCAGTTTGTGTCTCTCAACGCTTGAAGACGGGATTGACATTTATCCGGAATTGAAGCCCCCGGCGTTTAAGCTCAGCTGTCTGCCCACACTTGGGCCCAGGCTGGACTGAATCCCTATCCTCGAATCTCTCAGGAACCCCCAGATTTTGGGCCCCGGCTGGTGGCCAAGGCCAGGGTCTTGCGCGCTTTTCTGTAAAGGCAGCCCAAGGCCTCTCCGGGCGGGCATCGGAAAGACATCGGAAACCCAACCCACAAAGGCCTGCGGTCAATGAATCCGTTGAGACGCCCCCGGCCGGTCGGCGTGAGGCCCGCAACAAAAGAATCCGGGCGGAGTCACGCCCAAAGAGAAAGACAAAAATACCGAGACAAAGCGCACTCAATGCGTCCTGCCGAACTATCTACGAATTCGCATAAGCCTACGGAAATTGGCATATCTCACATCATCTGAAATCGAGTCCAACGCGCTGGGTCGAAGTTGCAGCAAGGGCCCGGGTGACTGAACATGCACACTCTGGAAGCTGCCAAAATGCACCGCCCTAGTGACAGTTTCAATGGTCTCCTTTGGATAAAGCATCTCAGGCCGTCGGGTCCATCCTCTGCGCATTTTGTTGCAACCGTAATTGCGCAAAAACTGGCCCTGGCACTTAAGCTCATGTGGCGTAAGAAGCAAACCAAAAAGGCGTTTACGCTGAAAGTCAATGGAGTCAAGTGTTCGCATGGCTTCCTCAAAGGCACAAGGAATCAACGCAACTTCTGCGGTCTGAGTTTCATGACGGAAAACAACTCTAGCTGCTTTCCGCGAGACTTGGCGCGGGAAAGCAACTCCTGTGACCAAGATGAAATTTATCAGCAACTCAACAAGGGAGACCCCGGGGTCATGCTCGGCCTGCTCTACTGGCCATCGGAGCGTTTGGGCCCACTCAAGAACAAGGCATGTAAAAGCACTTCCCCAAGGACAGCCTGACAGCTGGTCATCATTCAGCACAGGAACACATGGAGCTGAACCCCCCCACGCGGGTGCCATTCCAACAAGTTCGTTGGCGAACATGAATGTTTGGCATCTTTATTGGCTTGTGCTTTTCTTTTATCGCAAGCATCCATTCTGGTCTTGTCAATCTCAATCGTCAAGTCAAGAAATTTGCCTCGCAGCCGTCTTTGTTTTTTGTAGAAATCGAGGACTTCGCGCGCCTGCTGATGCAGCCTATTATTGTTATAACTGGCTGCAGATTTTGCCGCAAAGTCCACAGCAGTAACCCACAAAGGCCCCATAAGTCCAGCCCGTCACTCCCCAACTGTGGCTGTTCAACAAGCCCTGAAGAGGGTTGCCCCATGAAGACTTGGACAAACCCATGGGCACCGTGATTTCAAGTCGCTTCCTTGATGCTACGCTTCCCGAGGCGACGAAGCGAAGCCAGACCTCGAGGGCGTCCATCATGTTCTGCCCCGAGGGGTCTGTCAAATCCTCGCCAAGACTCATCCTGCGCCGCATGGAAATCTCCGCCAGGTGAGATGTTCGTGTTGGGTGGGTGATGAAAACAGGACCACATGTTTGGCTCGGAGACTCTAGGGAGAGACATGGAGTCTGTAAGGCGGGCCCGCCAACAAAGAAAGGCTCCACTTCCCCCCAAACCATGACGTACCATTCATAGATAACCTTCCCAGAGTGGCCAAACAGTGCTCACATATCCCAATGTGCCCTCCTGGGTAGTTGCTTTGGGGGTTGGGGTCAAAACAATAGACAATGAGCCGTCAGCGAGAAGTTGGTCCTGAGCCGAGGCGCTCGGTCGGTTTCTCATTTGGGCCATGGGCTAACTGCTTGAGCGCTTTGTGGGGGAACCAAACAAGGCAGTCTTCACATGACGCCAAAAGGAAACCATCACCCGTTTGAGGGATCTCCAATTTGTTGGCACTGGACGTTCAAGAGAACCAAGTACAAGTCATACAACACGAATCTGTCTCATAGCAAACACATGCATGCGGTAAAGCGACAGAGAGCCTCTTTGTCTGTTCTTGAAGAAACTTCGGAGCTGCAACCGTCACTTGCCTTCCCAATGGCCATGGCAGCTGGCTTCAGAAAATGTTTGATGGAAGCCCACCCGAAGCAGAAAAGGTTGGCCAAAAATTGAGGAAAAGTATACATCAAGGAAACCAATCGTTTGGAGCGGTCCCTGACTTTTGAACAATCTTCCGCAGTAGCTTCTGCTTGTCGCTTGATCAAACCTCCGTGTGCGCGCCCGTCACTCAAGCCGTGCCTCAAGAGGTCTGGGCCGTAATACAGCATGATTTGAGGGCCCACGGGGCTTCCAGCAAGCTCCTGCGGCCCGCAGAAAAGTCCCAGGGCTTGCCTGTTGACCGCCTGCTTTCATGGGTCCCTTGTCTCCACTGCAAAACTTGCTACCCACCTCCAGACTTGAACATGTCAAAACCAGGTGGCGGCTGGTTTCGTATGGGTTCCTTTTCAAGCGCAGCCCTCAAAAGCAGCCCCAAAAGGGCTCAGGTGTCATTTTGACACGGCCGACGGCGAATGCCAAAAATCGCCAAGTAACCGTATGACATGAGCGAACTCCTTACCAACAGACCCAGAAAACAAGGTAATCAGGAGGTTAGCCAAGCCTGGCACCAACAGTCACAGGGTTTGGGGTCGCCAAGACTAAACATGGTTGCCGATACTGCTTGAAACCAAAGGTCATTTTAGGTCGGCTGCTGAGGATCATCTCACTCGACACTGCAGAAACCCTACGAGCCCGTCTTCACCAAGCTCTAAAATTCTGATGGTTTTGGGCCGCAACATTGCTTCTCAAGACCCTCAGCCAGAACGGCAAAGTCTCTACAAGCAAAAAAACAAACAGAACCCTAAGAGCACACAACCTCCCGGCCCACGGCCCGCCTGCACCAACAGCTGCATGTCTCCTAGAAGCAATTCCGTCACCTCGCGCGTCGGTCTGTCTCCCTCACCGTGTGCTTCACTGGTTCGCCGACACAGACACCCTACAGTCAACAGTGCCAACCTATTCACTATTCACCACAAGGCCCAGGGTCAACCAGATTTGGTGCAATCCACGTGCGATTGAGCTAGCAATTACTCCCAAGGCAGGCAAGATTTCCTGAAATCATTGACTGAGTCTAGAAGTGAAGAAGAAAAACAGGAATGCTATCTGGATATGCCGCTCGAAAGTTCCCTTCAGCCTTCATCAGGACTAAACCAATACCCTAGCACCACACCAGAACACACGCCGCCGAGGTCCCAAACCGCTAAGTTCCTTTATACAACCCCAACAACATATCTTCAAGGGGGTGGCACAGGCCAGCTCCAGGGACGCCTAACCGAGCAACCGAGCAATGCTCAATCCATACTCAATCAATGTCAAAGCAAAGACCACTCAAAGTACTGTAGATGGATTCTGGCCACCGACTCGTCTTGCCTATTTTGGCGAATCATCAATCTTTTGGGAGGGCCTTAATCAGCACCCATCATGGATGACCCCTGGCAACCTTCAACCATCTGGCAGGCTGCGTTTACAAAATAGGAAGCCCCCCTCCCACCCCCCCCCCCCCCCCCAAGCACTCTCAACCCCGTTAAATATTGGTGACACCCCAAATGTTACCTTGAGAACCCCCAACATGTTCATTCCAATCCCCGTGTTTGCAACACCCGTACATGGGACCTGGCGAACCCCGGGAGTCCCCAAAATCGGGACCTCTTGGGTGCTGAAAGGGAAACGAAACAGTGGTTTCAGGTTTCCGGTGGGAGTACAGACAGCTTCCCCTGTACCAGTCCACATGTTTCGCGATCCGGATGAACGGTCTGAGGTTTTCAGACATGGATTCATTCGCATGATAAAGTCGGTGATAGTTTGTGTTGTGTTTACCCCAATCTGGAAAAGTGTGGGCCGGTTGTGCAAGGTCTCAAAAAGAGGTTCCGCCAGGTTTCTGGGGCTTCATGTTGGTTTTGATCGCAAAGTGGTGCTCCACTAGACTCCTTTCTGAGGGGCTGGTTGCACTTCGAAAAAATCAACCGGCTGCCCTGATCTTCCAAACTACCTTGGCTTCAGGAGGCCCTTGAAAAAAAAGAAGAACAAAACACATACCCAAGCCATTGGGTTTCCCACCTTCGCCGGATTCTTGTAGCTGTTCCGTGTCATCGCCAGTACACGCAGCGTAGCAAGTCCGGTTTCGTGACAGAATACTCTGCTTTCACCTCGGTAGCAAGGCGAGCCGCGGGCAACCTCCAGCATATTCTTTCGGAACCTTGCCCTTGGAATCAATACGATGTTGCCCGTAGGTCTTAGGCTTCGCAGACCTCCATCCAACCCAAAAGTGCTCATTCATGTCGGCAGCGCAAACTGGGACCCACTGACAGGAGCCGAATTATGTTCGGGCGAGTCATGAATGGCTCAATATGCATGGATCGGACGTGGGCAGAAGATTAAAGTGCAAGCAAGCGCTTCCATCAATAGGCGACTCGTATACAGCAAATGGTTGGTTTCCTGTTGATCTCCCTGAAAACACTCCAAAAGGGCTGTAACTTCTGGGACACCGCGAGACTCCTTAGCTTTCCTCAACAAAGACAGGGAATGCTCCCAGCGGCCGGCGTCCGCTTAATTAGCAGCCCAGATGCACAGCGTGGAAAACTCCTGGTCATACTGGGAATATGACCTGCAAACAAGTCTCCATCTCTCCCGACCAGTGGCACGACACAAATTAGGGGCGCAATCTAGTGTGTGTGTGTGTGTGTAAAGGATGCCCAAGCGAATCGCCAGGCCTTTGGAAATTCGTGTACAAAAAGTTGAAGTAAAGCGTCCTGGCAGAAACACAAGCTTGAGACCGCAAATCTCTTTGCGGGACCCCTCAAACGGGCCACCCTCCCCCAAGCACACGCCCGGGAAGACTTGCGTTGCTTTGCTTGGGTGGAGGTGTGGTTTCGGGTCCCACGGACTTCTAGGACGCAAATAGGACAGCTCCCACACCCTCTCACGCACGCAAAGGCGGACACGTCCTCTCATCAGTCTTGGGTTGTTCTATCCTTGGCTCAGTGCAAAGGCCAGGGAGCAGCAAGTGCCGCCAGGGGGCAAGGTTCCTAGAATGACTGGGGCAGGCCCATTTCAGATGGTTCAGAGACATGAAAGCAGAAATATAGCTCCGTATCCCACTGCATCGGGCCACATCCCCGTTAGCCCTTGCTTCAAACAAGCCTTCTTCTAAGCATGATGCCGACCAAGGTGCAATCTAGCGATCAAGTTGTCCATGGCCTTGGCTGCAAAGCCCGGGCACCGACCGACCAAATCCGCCAGTTCGCGACCAAGTTGCTTGGGTGAAGCCCATGTACACCGGAACCAAAGCCAGCGGAAAAATATACTTCTCCTGAGCAAAATGAGCCAAGGTATGCGGTATGCGTCAAACTGGGGGCTTTACCCAAATGGCGCCGTGGGAGGCTCCCTTTTGAAACTGTCCCCAAAAGTGTCCCTAGTTGTTTTTATGAAATCGCCAGACTTCAAGGGCAAAGCTGTCAAATTCTTAATGCGGGGGTGTAACGTACCAAGCGGCATTGCATGATGCACCAGCAATGTCAAAAATAGAGTGATAGAAATAGTAGTCCAATGATCCATTCCTCGGCATGCGTCGCGATTCCGGAAGTCCCAAACGGAATGCGAGCATGGCCTGCCACAGGGTCATGCTAAACCTGCATGGGTCGCGCTGCCAAGCTGCAGCAAGTACTTTCTGTCCAGTTCTAGCAGTCCTGAGGTCGCCAGTTTCAGCAGAAGCAACACAACAGACCTGTGTCGCCAAGCCACCGCGAAAATTGATGCAAGCAATCTCGCCTGCCAGGCTGCAGTCAAGTCGTTTGATGCCTCAATGAGATGCTTCATTGGAGCCGAAGACCTGGCCCCTAGCCAAAACCCGAAATTCAAAAAGGGCAAGGCCTGGGATGGGTCAGACAGCTTGGCCCAGAAACTGGCTGTCACCCCACTCTCCCGCCTTGCCCCAGCTGCGGCAGCTGAAAATTCGTCGAAAAACCCGCCGTGATGGACGCTTGCCGGGCAGGGCCTTGCCGACAGAGACCAACAGCCCGATGTCCAGCGTACCCGGGCACTTGCTTGGTAGACTCCAAAGTTTCTTCTAGAGGCACTGGTTCAAAAGTTTATATTTGTTTCCTGAAACCAGGAATCGTACGCCAACCAACCATGGCAAGGGCATCCGTGTGGTTGGTTGTTGGATGAGTGGATGTCAGTTGCCAACCACTAAACAAATACACTCAAAACGGAGTGAGTGATGCTGTGGACCAGAGAGAGAGAGAGAGAGAGAGAGAGAGAGAGAGAGAGAGAGAGAGAGAGAGAGAGAGAGAGAGAGAGAGAGAGAGAGAGAGAGAGAGAGAGAGAGAGAGAGAGAGAGAGAGAGAGAGAGAGAGAGAGAGAGAGCTGTTGTCAAAACACTCCGGACCCTGTTTACATGCTGGCGAACGGGCAAGTCCAAAAGGAGTGCAACTTTTGTGGACCACCATTTCACTGGGAGTCGACTGATGCCCGTTTTCTTCAGCATGCGTGGGGTACGCTTTGTACAGGTGCCCTTTGCCCATGGCCGGTGAAGATTGAGTCAGATGTGTTTGTGCGCGCTGCTGGTTGACTGGTTGGTCGGTCAGTCGGTCGGTCGCTTGCTTGCTTGCTTGCGTGCTTTCTTGCTTGGATGAATTCATGGATGAATTGATGGATGCATGGATGGATGTCTGGCTGGATGCATGGATGGATGCATGGATGGATGCATGGATGGATGCATGGATGCATGGATGCATGGATGCATGAACGGACGCACGGACGCACGGACGCATGGGTGGGTGGGTGGGTGGGTGGGTGGACAACAAACGTCTTGGCTCCAAATGGATCCTCCCACCAGAAGAAAAAAAAAAAACTGAGACCGCCCTTGCGGGTTCCAGACTCAGGCCCGCGCTCAGCTCGGCAACCTTGGAGCATGGAGATAAACAGTTGGAGATTCCCCAAGCATTCTATCCAAATGGAAGCGGTAACGTCATCAGTCAGGTTGCACACCCGCGCTAGGTCGCTACAAAGCCCATCTTCTATTGTTTGCTTTGCTTCCATGAATCCAAACTCCCAGAAGTGGGCCCGTGCCAAAACTGGCTGGACAAGCTTCCCGGGATTTCGACTTCAAACATCAACCCCTGCCACGGCAAACTCAACCCAAAATGGTGACTTCCAAACCACCGAAGAGACAAATCTACCGATCGGCCCCCTTTTGCACCCTAGGCTGTCTGACACCCAAGTCGTGGGGCAGAGTACCATGTCATGCATCCCCTCCAACATTGAATGCCCACCAACACTTTGTCTTCTGCGGCCGTCGAGGTAACACGGCCCTTCTCAAGTGCCCCCACCCCGCCCTTGCTGCGCTCAGCCGACACAGTGTGTCTACATGCCAACACGCGCTGTATGGGTTGGTCTGGATGATTCGCAAAGAAAACAATGGGAAACCAACATTTGGATGACAAAAAAGCCCAAGGCAGCGCCCCAGGAGGGGGGGGGAAGTCCTTTGGAGTTGGCTTCCAGGATCCTCCCACATCACGTCTCACATCAACAGATGTGATTCAAAGGAGGAAAGTCATAGTGACATCACATCCCAGCTGTGGATACAAAAAAGGATGTGAAATGTGGGGGTCCTAAACTTGGGGGCCACGGCTCGAGTGGAGTTTCAAAGGGAACACCAAAAGGAAACCAATTAGAAGGGGTCCGCTGGTAAGCCCCAAAAAAACCTTTGAACGTGGGATGGTGACGCAGCGATTTACGGCGGGCCCGAGAAATTCGTGTGGGTCGAGCAGCCGAGGGCAGAAGCCGCCTTTTCAGCGCATCGCTCTTCCTGAGAAGCCAGAAAGCCACGAAACTGGGTCTGCTTGGCACATGGGCAGGCAATACGGTGGGTTCAACTACAACTAGGAAATCGCTACTAAAGGAAAACTGAAAGGGAAAGCAACATTTGTGGAGAGGTCCGTAGTACACTCTGTCATCTGCAGTAAAGGCAATTACCTGGGGTGTCCTCACCAAACAGCTGTCAATAAATGCATCTTATGCCTTTGAGAATGTGTTCCAAGATGTGGCACCACCCCAGCCATTGTCTTCGGACTTGCAGTGCCCCATCCACAACTTCCACACAACACCTACCGTGATTGAAGCCGGGCCCTGTTGTAACATGTGCATATAATATATATATATATATATATATAAATATACATAATCTTGTGAATATGCGTATTTGTTTATATATATATATATATGTATACAAATATATACATGTATATTCATGGATAATGTGCGTGTATCATACGTATTTTATGGTTGGTTGCACTTTTAGTAAATCAGCTGCTAGAGCAAGGAGACCCTTCAGGTCCCTAAGGGTCATGGTGCTCGAAACTCACAAGCTCCCTCGTTGCTCCAAATGGCTTTTCGGTTTCATGCGGTTTTCCTCGGCGAACGCAACTCGCTTTGGCGAGTTAAATGGGTGTCACCCAGTGGGAGAAAGAAACTGGCTTCTCTCAAAAGCGTGCTGACCCGTGGGTGAACCTTCATGAGTGGTGTAAGGCCACCCTCCACCCCCACCCCGTGTGAGCTCGCTATAGCGAGCCAGGCAAAATGTGGAACTTGTCCAACCAGGCGACAGGGCGTGTGCAAACGAATGCCACTCAACCCCTAAAGCAAACGAATGCATTGCAATTCCCGTATATTGCCTACCATGGGCCAAAAAAGGCCCCCCGCTTATGTATCCCCAGCGCAACGTGCCACTTGAATCATTTGCATCTCTTGGGGGAACCTGATACAAACCAAATTCACTAGTCGTCGCAAAACGCGTGGACACCATGTGCGCCCAGCAGCAAAGCACTTGCCAGAGCCTTGTCATGGTCATCTGTCCGCTGATTTGGCGGAAGTGTCTCGTTCACCGCCTGCGTACGGAAGGAGCAGATCCCATGAGCATGAATGTGAGCAACTCGCAAAATGGAAGCCATGCATGTCAATGCGACTTTGCTTCTTTTTTCGTCGAAGAACAAGCAAGGCACGAGCAGCGAACACCTGGTGTCAAAGGAGCATGCCCAAAGCTCTGGTGAGGCACAAGAGCCGCCTTCATTGATGGTTGCGAATGTCTTCTTCTCGTCTCCAACTAGCAAGCATTGGCAGGGAACTTCAAAGCGAACCTCTCTTGGAAAAAAAGAGGCCAAGATCCCAAGTTCACTGCCCAAAAAACAACATGGCTATGGTTCCTATTGGCCCTGCTATCCCCAAGCCAGGGAAAACCTTGAACATTAGCCAACAGTTGCGTCTTGGGTGACATGGAAACCCAGGCTCCAGATGAGATCCCAGCCATCTGCATTGAGTCTTGTGCCGTCCAACCACAAACGAATCCGCTCGAGAGCGCCTTTCTGAACTCATCGCTCTTGCCAACATCATGAATGACCTTGATTCATGACCATGTCGCGGAAGACACCTCAGCCCTCTGAAAGCAAATCTTGTTGCGTGCCAAGGTGCCAAAAAGATCATCATACCCCACCAGTCCGCCTCACTTTCCATCTGCCTTGCGAACCGCTCGCAGAATTGATAGTAGTCCTCACATGGCAAGACGGATTGAGTCCACCAATCTAACTCACAACATCACTTCTCTGTCAGCCACTTGCTGCCAAGCATCGACTGGTCTGTTGCCCATGTTGAGGAACTTTCCTGCAAAGACTGGTTTGACCTGGTCCCAACAAGTTCAGCTGTGACTTGCAGTTGTGTTTGGTCAAGCCGCCTTGGCTTTGATCAATGGCCTGCAGGTGGCGGACTGGTTTTGAACAAAATTGCCCTTCCTGTGTTGGTCGCAACCTTTCAGAAACATACGGGTGATTTACAACCCGTTCGGAAACGTGCTGAGCCCCGAATCAGCTGGCAACCTCCAGGGTCGGGCGTGCAAGCGGCAACTGAGAACAGCAACGCTGTGCGGCGGCTGCACGGTGGGAGATCATTTCCGGCGGTCCTGGTGCTTGGTCTAGGCTCATCGGCCCACGCTTGCCAGCTGATACACACTCCAGCCCAAACTCCTCCTAGCAGGGCGGACTCAGTGCCAAAGGGAAACCCTCGCCAATACCCCCAATTGCCAGTCATGTTACATGTTATTGCTGGTTAGAGGGAAACACTGACCACACAGGAAAACCAACATGAGTCACCAACAATTAGCTAGACAATTCCGTTGCCAGTGGCCATTCCCAAATCCACCAGCAGGCAGGGTAGAATAAACCGAAGATGCACTTTGGCATGGGGCCTGCTGACTTTCTCGAATATGAACACTTGCCAAACTCGTGAGCCAGAGCTTAGCTTTTGAACCCTCTGGCTCAAAATAAGGTTGGTCCCCTAAAAGCCTCTTTAAGAGGATCCAGGGGGCACAAGGTCTAAAAGATACACCATGACCGCGAGAATTTGCAAAACCCTGTCGTTGAGAGAAGAAGAGTAGCAAGCCAGCAGAGCTATGATGGCGCCGACCGTCCGGTAATATTCCTCAGCCAACTCGGCACGGAATGGCCAGTCAGTGCCCAGCGCGTAGTCGTACGCCTTTTGACCCCTCTTATGCCTTTATCAAAAAAAGGGGCCCGCCAACCCCAAGCAGCTTTGTGCAGCCCAAATGCCGTAGGACTGTTGCCAATTTCTTCCACTCCAGGGCTGACTTGTATTCTACCTGACCGCTGCAAGCATCGGATGTTAGCGCCCTTGCAGAAAGGTGCAAACTGTTCTTCGAGCTGGGCAACTGCGATTTCTGCAGGGATGAAAGCTGACTTGAAGTCTCCTTTAAAGTCTGTACAAATCGAGTCATGCATCCATGATTTGCGAGGCATGGCCCCATTCGTTCAAAATGCAGGAATCTAATCTCCCATAATGCATGTAAGGGAACACTCCAAGGGTCACCGCAGACTGGTCAACTTTCGTATCCCAGTGGAATGAATTCCAATACCCCTTCTTAGATGGCCGATGTCAAGTAGAAAGCTACCAAAAAAGGAAAAAGGGGCCCGCCATCAGGCAACTGACTCAAAGCAAAGCGCTGTACTTGCCATTTCGGCCCGCCTTGTCTGTAGATCGCCAGCTCGGGGAAGCTATGATTTAGCAATTCAAGGAAACGCTTGTTCCCCTGGCGCGAAAAAGGGTGGGATGCGAGATATCAATGTCCTAAGCTAAACACCCGCTTGAAAATGTTGCAACCACCAAGGTTTCCCTTCAAAGAGAGTTCGCAAGATGTCCAAGCCAGATTTACCCACGCCTGGAACGATGCCTGCAACTAATTGACTTTCTGACAGGAGACAAGTACTGCAGTATATATATATATATATATATTTGCAACCCCCCCCCCCAATGGACCCTGGTTTTACTGCCTTTTGGGGATGGCAAATCTAGACTTTCAAAATTTGTATTCTCGAAATGTCCAATTGTGGGTCCCCAAAGCTTGATAATTTGGAGCCCGAAGTCCTCCACAATGTCCCAGTATGATACCCTTTCCAAATAAGATGTTACTGCAACTAGAATTGGAATTTTAAATATAGTTTAGTAAGGATATAGTTTTCAAAAATGTGTGTATGTTCAATTACACCTTAAACAAGCAAATCCTTTCCAAATAGCAGCTACATGAAAATGTATATATATATATATATATTTCTCGGCTGAACTCCAACTAATCTATAACACAAGAAGTTAGATGGAAGGTGTTCCCCAAATATAATCCAAGTGTTAAATATAATCTAAGACGAACACAACTCAATGTGCTTTTGATAATATCAAGTGAATAGAGACTACATCTCAAATATGATTCCTATTAAATATGGCCAAACATTTAAGGAACTTCTACAAGGAAATAAAAAAATACGATTTGTGTTATTACATTATGGCGCTTTTGTAGCATATCAAAGGTCCGACATTGAACTTGTTAGACGGTGTTCCAAAGGGATATTTCAAAGGAAGAGAGGTTCAAAATCTAAAACTATCTCGAAACAGGGATTCTAGCTAAACCGTTGTATTTAAAGTTCTATTTGCGCAGGAAAGTTAATTCTATCTCAAAAGGTGGAGGTAGTAGATGAGCAAGTGTGGACAGCTAGTTCAAGAGGGTGGGGGACGGTGTGTGAACGTACATACATATGTATATCTATATATACACATACATACACACATATAAAATACCCCCAATGATGCTGCGCCTCCGCATAAAATACTGGAAAATACCGCATTTTAGAGCGTTACACCTGCCTTTGTTTACCTCCAATAACGGGGTCAACATGAGCATAGCTGACATGAAGCTCACCAAAAGCACTTGAAAGTTTGTCTAACCAATAACTTGAAAGTGTGTCCACTGAATCGCTAAGCACTTGAAAATATGCTACTATCGGATGGAAGATTCAAGATTGAAGACTACACAGAAAACTTTCTTGAGAATTGTCAATCCTGGCCAAACCCAAATAACATTCAAGTTCTTCTAACACTTGAAAGTGCCTTACCACTGGATTGGGGATTTAATATTGAGGAGCCCACAAACCACCACTTTCCTGAGAATCATCCATCCTGGTCAACCCCTAAAAATGTTCAAGTTGTTCTATCACCTTGAACATATTTTGCCACTGGATTGAAATATGTCACGGAAAACTTTTCCGAGAATCTTATTGATCACCGAGAGTATTGGGACAACCCTGGGATTTCTAAAAGTGTTTAAAAATTATGGGATTCAAGATTCAAGATTCAAGAATGTGAGAAAATATTTTCTGGGAATCTTGAATCTTGAATCCCAGAATGTTTAAAAGTTTTTAGATTGCAGATGCTGATGTCATTGCTTTTATCACATCTGTATGCATGCATGCGTATCATATACATGTATGACCCCCCCCAATGTTGACACAAATCCAAGAAGCAAAAAGAAGCATAAGACACTGGAAAATACAGGTCAAACGCACCAAACCAGGGTCCATGGGGGGGGGTACCATATATATATATATCGATGTTTGCAAAACAACAGCCAAAACCAACCTCCAACAATGGAATCAACAGCGTCACTGGGAATCAACAGCGTCACTCAACAGCTTGACCTGCAAACAGCACATACGCACAAACAAACACCGTACGGCGCCTCTGCATCCGGAGTTTTCTCAACTCCTCCTGAGCAAGCAGAGCACGGCCGATCGTGGCCGCTGGTGGGCAAGTGGGCCATGTGTCACAACCAGTTGCCGATACCTCCCTCCTAGATCTTTGGCTTTAACACTGACAGAACCAACTAAAGCCAGAAACTTAACCTTTGCCAACCTGTAGAAACACCAATCAAGGCCCTCCTCAACAGCGGTTTCTTTGCAGCAAGGTCACCAGAGGGGGGGAGGGCAGGGCCAAGGCAAACCCCCGCAAAGTAAAGAAGCCTTCATGCAGTTCCACCAAGCCATGGCAATGCTAACAATGCGGAAAACTTGCAGGCCCAACCAATCCACTGTTTCGACGCAAGAAAAAGAACCACAGGGTGACCGCGAAAACGTGGCAACCATAGAGGGTTTCGAAGCCACCTAGTAAAATAGTAAAAAGTTTGCCTACCCCATTATTTGGCGGCTGTCTTTGCTGTTGCCCCGCAGAAATGCATTTGTGGGCGACTCTGCGATTGCGTGGTGCAAGCATGGTTTTCAACATACGTAGCTGCTCATTCCACCAGAAAAGCAGTACGTCCTCGCTTGCCAGGCACCGCCCCCAGTTTGGTACAGTTTTCATGACTTCGCGAAATGAGCTGTCAATATATTCGGCGCTGTCCGTCAAGGGTCTGCTCAGCGAAGACATTTCCCCGCCCAGCCGAACGACGCACATACAAACATCATGGCAGGATCTCCCAAGCGCACTTGACACTTGACATCACCAACTTGGCACGCAAATTTGATCAAACTGCGCAGGCTTCGTTCCAGCGGAAGCCTTTGCTAAACTTG
Organism: Effrenium voratum; assembly: GCA_963377175.1. Taxonomy (NCBI): domain Eukaryota; class Dinophyceae; order Suessiales; family Symbiodiniaceae; genus Effrenium; species Effrenium voratum. The sequence continues at coordinate 178,333 of CAUJNA010000263.1, forward strand.
CTTTGGCTAGCAACTTCGGTTAGCTAGCTATACCTAGCTCGCTGGTCGGACTGCCAGCCAGCCAATTAAATAGCTAGTGAGCTGTAACATTGGTTGGGTAGTTCGCTTGTTTGAAGGCAAGCTACAGCAGGCATCTAGTCAGATAGACATCGAGCCATTGATCTGGTTGGCTCGTGGAATGGCTACTTCGATTGTTGGCTGTTATCTAATTTCCCTTAGTTGGGTAGTTAGAACTGGCCAGCAGTCCAATTTGCTGAGTAACTAGTTAGCTGGTTTGGTAGTCAGCCAGTTCAAGAAGCTAGTTGGCTTGTGCCCAGATCTGAGGTACCTAGTTAGCTAGCGAACTCGTGAGCCACGTCGATGTCTGGATAGATTACTGCTAGATTTGTTGGCCCCGCGAAAGTCGGCGGAAGGTTCACCAGTTGATGGTTGCGCAAGCTCCGAAAAGCAAGGGTTGCCCGCGCAGCGGTTGCTGGGGCCGTGCCAACGCACCGCGTCCGAAACCGCGCCAAGCATGTTCCGAGCCCGCTCCGAGCCCGCGTCGAGCCAATTTCACGCACGGGGCCACGCCTTTCCAACTCCAGCCATTCGCGCTCGCAGTCGCGACTGCGGAGAGTCGATTTCACGCACAGAGCCATGGTTTTGCAACCCCCAGCTGTCGTGAGCTTGTCATTTTCTTGGCGCTGTTCATGCGCAACGCAGAAGAGTCTTTGTAGGCTGGTGGGTCAGGAGAAACGGCCACAGCTAGGCAACACTGGAGCCCGACCTCAAGAATTGCGTCTAAACATGGCAGAGCCCCCTCAATACTGATGGCTCTAACCGCACACGCGCGGTCACGGCCGGGAGCGCAAGCGAGGAAGTCAAACCCCTGCCCAACGCCAAACCCCAGAAAACCTGTAATGCGTCTCTCAGCCAGCAGTCCCCTCTGTCACAACACCTGGCCGAATACTGGATTGAGTGAGGGCAGAGTGACTAAACAAGAGCACGAAGACATCTCACATCTCAACGAGCTATCAAGAGGAACGCCATATGAGTCACAATCAAAACCCGGTAATAAAAGGGTCTACCCAGAACCATGCAAAGAATAAAGAAGGCCAACTATTTCTGGCTGGGACTGCCCTTTCTAACCTTCATCTAACCGGGTTTTGATTGTGGCTCATATTGGGTTGCGTCCAACCTTCTGGCCACATTGGCCCATCCCATGAGCTCAATGTTGATCAACACGATGGCCCCTTCTCCCCGGCGGCCCCGCAGCAACTCTACGGAACCCTGCAACATCGAGCCCCCATGGCGAGGCTGGTGGCATGGCGTTGCACCTCCTCCGGCAGCCCGCTGGTGAGTGCCAAAAAAGAAAAACAGGAACAGCACGCTTGCCACCCTGCCCAAGGCCAAACTCGATCAAGGGCCTAGCCGTATCCGACGAGCATCAGTGGCAAACAAAGCCTGAAGGCATAGCCACAAGCTGATCCCCCGCCCTCTACTGTGTAGAAGGACGGTAGCTTTTCCACGCCGGCTCAACGCTGGGCAGGCTCCAATTAGTTCCAGTACCACAGAAGTTCCTCCTTCTGCATGAGCATGCAGTGCTCACAGACACTGGAGTTGAATTCACCGGCGTCAAACACGGGAGACCTACTGTGGAAGGACGAAATCCTGCACCACCAAGGAAAACCGAGAAGAATGATTCCAGTGCAAGGACCAACGAACAAGGGTGTCATGGTTTCAGAGGGGTCCAGGATTTCGTCCACTGCATGAAAAGGGAACCTCGCCGGACGTTAACGCGTTTCAGCACCGAGAGTGGCTCGCGCCTGCTTCCTTCAAGGCCTGAAGGAAGGGACGAAGGCTCTTGTTGGAGTTCTCGGGGCCTGAGGCAAAAGCGGCCAACCCAACACAAACGCTCTTAGAGAGATCCACGTTTAAAAAAGCCGTTCAAATGGGTGACATGTAAAACGCAAAGCAAAGAGCGAAGCGACCACCTGCAACTGGATTGCCGTTGTTTTGGGGGCCATTACCATGGGCATTCCTGGCTGATCAATCGAAAAGAGAGTGATCCCCGACAAATTGAAACGGGCTCCTTCCCCTTTCCCTTTTCAATGCCGTTCGAAAGGAAGCCTTTGCGTTTCCTTTCTTGGCTGTGCCAGGAAGTGGCCCACAGAGGGTGGCCCCAAAATGATGGACTCCCTTTTCGATGGCATTCAAAAGAAGCATAAAACACATCAGAGCTTCCACTGCCCCCTCTCCCTGGCCTGGTCTGCATGTATGGCAGCCTGCCGCAAGGGAGAAGGAAGCACGAATTGCCTTCCGCCTCTCGTTTTTCATTGAACAAGGCCAAGGAGCATCCCCAACAGCATCGACAAAACCTCTCCAGCACACCCCACTGCAAACCCCGGGAATGTACAAGGGCGCTTGGAAGAAGCGGCTCCGCATTTTTGCCGTTCCAACTTGACTTCCAGCCGAACATTACAAGGCACCCCGGGCCAAACCCTCTAGTGATTGGGCGGCTTCAAAGGGAGCACGACTGCTTTGAGAGTTCAATTTGTGATGGGGACTGATCTCTGCTCCTCCACACCCTCATCCATGGGCTTGGGTAAACGGTCGAGAAGCAGTTCGCTCATGCCTGCAGACTATGTTGCTTGACTCCGTCGTCCCTTTTCTACAGGTCCAAAACAGAAAACAAGAGCACCCAAATCAGGGACCTTCGTCATAAGGCCTGCTCGGTTTCGCCTCCCCAGTGAGCTCGGCATGCTGCGTGCAGAATGATGTTTGGGCTAAAGGTACAAAATCTGGTGGCGACTTCTGCAAAAAGACAACGCAAACCAAACAAAGTCGAGCATTGAACTTGAGCCCTTTTTGTTTTCCTGTAAGAATCCAAAAAAATATGGGAACACCTTGGCTGGCAAAAGCGGCTGAAATGAAACCTGTTGCAAAGGTTTGGAGATTCTCGACTGGATTCGAACGAACTCTGCCTGGCAGGGCGGCACCCATGCCACCAGGCACGTGCCGCCTTGCCGACCTCGGGCTGGGCTTCGGGTCCGGGCAAAAAAAGGGGGTTTGGTACGGGTCTGGGTGAGGCGTGAGGCAGTCATTCCCCTCCTTCCAGTTCAAACATGACCCAACGAGGCCGAGGACTGTTTTTTGTTCTTCTTTTTCCTTTTCGAAAACGAACTTTATAAGCTTCAATCCCTCTAGGTGTCAACCGCAAAGACGCAACCGTCTTTTGCAGCGTGGAACCACACGCAAAACAATTTTTGGGAGCGACTAGAATAGAAACAACAGTATTGGAAGCGTGTTTGGGGTGTCCACTTCCACGAGCTCCAAAAGGATGACACTGCTGCAAGCTAGGGCTCGGAGAAAAGGACAAATGCCTAGCATCTATGGCCGTTGAAGCTACCCATCTAAGAGGTGCTCACCGCTGCCCCCAACTGATGAGCCGAAAGGGAAAAGGGCTATACAATCGTTGAACACTGTTGACGACACGGAGCTTTCTGAGGGCACTAGCTCCCGTGAGTTCCCGCGGAAAACACTTGCTTCTCCTATCAAAAATATCTTCCTTGTGGACTACGGCGCCTCCTCAAACAAGAACCCCACCAAGGCCAAGTAAAACGTGAGAAGAGCTTCAGCCCAAACGGCTCTAAACAAAAAGGTTTTGCGAAGCTTCCGGTGAGCTTCCGGGACGCAAGCAAATATCAAAACACGCAACGTCTACGTATGAAAGCACGGGATCTAAACATGTGCTATGTTCTAGCTGTAAGCTTTCGCCGTGCTTCCGCGGAGCTTCGGCTATTCGAACACTACACAACCCACAAAAACAAGCGACTCTATTTTAACAGCTGCCAAGGATCAAGAAGGTCCTGGCCAGGGCACGCCCTCTGTACGAGCTGAACCCTACGGGCAAGCCCCCTGAGCCCACAGAAACAATGGCAGCGAGAGAGAGCGTCAAAGTTCTTGCAACTTCTGACGGGCAATGACTGCTTCCAAGCTTGAACCTGATCTTAGACCAGGACAATCTTGGTCACTCGGGCCAAGCAACCCATTTTGGACACCCGCATAACTCCATCAATTCGGTACATCACGTGAGCAAAATGTTTTTTTCATCACCGCACTAACTCCTAAGCGTCTAATGCACTATGAAACACGGCAACGGCTGAGCAAAGTCAGACAGCAATTACACGCAACTCTATCGGTCGACTGCAAGCTTTGGGCACAGTCAATGCAAATTTAGAAGAAAATGAGCAATACGCTGGTTAAGACCAGGGGGCAAAAAGTGATCCCCACGGGCAAGTCGGCAGGGGTCCACGTAGTCACGTGCTGGGGTCACCCTGGACAACATCTCTAGGCTTGCCAACTTAACTTTCTTTGCCCGCACTCGTTTCTGTCGCTTGCTTTTTCAAGGGAAACCCACCCAAAAATGGAAAAGGTGCCACTGGGCAAGTGGGCATAGGCTCCATCTTCAGATGGAACACGCCAAAGCATTGGTCGAGGACTTCCTTTCAGGAAGCCTCGAATGCGCACCTACGATCAAATTATCAGATTAAAGGTCATTCCGCCTCTCGCGCGAAAGATCGACACATCTCAAGTTGAGTGACCCCAATGCTTTCAGAAAAAGAAAAAAAAAAAGATTCAATGGTGCTACTTCTCTCATTGTCTTCTTGTCATGTAATCTCGAACCTGTTCAGTTGTTCTTCGCCAATGAGACAGAGGAGACCTTTTGAACGCCCCGAAGCGGCCTGCCGGGCGGGGGAGACAGTGGCTCTGGCCGGGCTGCAATGCAGCCAATCCTTGATCCCTCGAAGCTCCAAACGGAGCGAGGGCTGCGCCGGGCCAAAAGAGGCCGCAAAAATCGAACTGATCCACATGGGCGTGTCTTAAAATGGGGGGCCCCCAAATGGCTGATTTGCTTGTGTGTTTCCATGTAAAACAAGCCCAGGAAGGGTGCCCTCGCAAAAAGACATACCCACCTGGAGGTTTCCTAAAGGGACCTCTATACGAGTCACCGCAAGGCCGCCGTCTTTGGGCAGAATCACCAAAACCACCAGGATCTGCGCTCCTCACCAAGGAGCAAAGAACCGGCAGCTTAAGATAGCGGCAAATGCTTGGGGGTAAAAGCCAGAGAAATGGGCCCTGGAAGTTGTCAAAGCTAGATTGACAAAGGAAAACAACCGGAATACCATCGCATGCCTCGCGCGCCATCTGCCAGCGGAGTATTCAACGGGGTCGCTTCGGGACCGTTTCACCACTTGGACCCTTTCCAAGAAAGAAAAGACTTCACAACGTTGCAGAAACAGCGCGGGGGAAGGGGGGGATGCGGAAAGGAAACGGGGGAAACGGGGGGAAGGAAGGGGAACCGCGCTCGCCCAGGGCTTCCACGTCACTCACGTCCTTGGTGCCTTTGCCAAAGAAGAGCCACCTGCCGCTTGAGATTTTGTGACGATGCCAAAGCTGGGCGTTCGGATGTTCTTTTTTTTCTGAAAAGAGGTTTTTTGAAATGACTCCAGTGGTGTTCAATAAACTCCATCTCTGCGTTCCTTGCCCCACCCCACGCCCGTGGATGTGTGACTAAGTGGTCAGTCCCTCAAACCGACCGAAGTGAAGCGTCCCAGGTTGCCCGTTCGCAGGAAAAAGGGTCACCTGGTGATAGCCTCGGCCCTTGCCCGGGTATCCCCAACGGCGGCCTCAGCATGGAGGGCCTGTGGTGCCGCTTCCGCGGCCGCGCTGGGGGCTCGGGAGGCTCCACCCAGGGCGGCGCCGGGCTGAAGCTCACATCCGGGGCGAAGCTCTGGCTACTCCTAGCCCGGGATCCATGCGTCTGCAGCCTGATATTGACTCCTTGTTGGATGTGGTTCAAGGGTCTTAAACTCCCTTTGAACCCTTTGGGCTGTGTTCCGAAGTCTTGAGGTCGATCTGACGCCCATGAGTGTCTTGCATTCTCGTGCAAAGCTCGCGTTTCTCCTCAATTGCAAACCGGGCAATCAGCAAGCAAACCAGAGTTGGACAAAGTTTGCCACCCACTGCTGCTCCTCCGACGCTCTGTCCTGGCAATGCGACGCATGGCTTGGGCTGCTACCGTCATATGTGGAACACGAAGATGAAACTAAGTGGGAAGGGCATCATCCCTTAGTGGGAACCCTGCGATGGTGTTGACTCTATCCATCGCCCATTCAAGCTCCAAGTAAGAACATATGGTTGGCCCCAGGAAAGAATTAGTTTCTACACTAATAACGTCCCTTTCTGTCCAATGCGCTCCTGTCCACTTCCACGATGGTAGGGAGGACGTGCGTTCTGGCCCTTAAGACAAAAGTTGAGCCCCAAGAAGGGGGCACCTGAGTCAAAACCCAAGCCCCACAAGCATGCCACTGTTTGCAAGTCTAGGCCACGTGTAAAACCCACCTTTCCTTAGAGGTGCGTTCAGCCCCGAAAAGTCACGTCCTACACATGCGGCGTCGGGTTCGGCTCAAGTCAATCCTTGCCACCGCATTCCACCCCCCCCGGGCCTGGCCGGCGGCGAAACCTCGATATGCGCAGGACTTCCCAACACGTCTCCTCCCGAAGAGTTGGAAGCACAAAAATGGGCCGGACATTCCACAATCTGATCCTGCGCAAACCATCATTGAACTCCCAGTTCAGCCACGCGCCAGGCGCCAAAAGAAATCCGACAAATCCAGAGTGGACAGGCACACGGTCTACGGGTCAAAGCCCAAAAGGCTTTGCATGCTGGTTCTCTGTCCATGAAAAACAGGAGGGATTCTCGATTGCACTTTTGGAAGTCCTGTTCAACCGCCCCTTAGATGGTGAAACGCAAAGCCAAACCCAGGTTTACTGGAAGTCAGTAAGCAGTGACAACAAGTGGGTGTTTCCCACAATGAGGACTTGTTTTGGCGGATTCACAAGTTTCTCCCACTGGCACGCCAAACAATGCGTCTGGGCTTCGGAACCACCAAGATTAAACCAGTCTCAGGTCAGCGCTGGCTCGCTGCGGTGGGTCGACTCACCTCAGAAGAAGTAGCAGCTGCGGTGGTGCCAGCTGGTGGTGGTGGTGGTGGTGGTGGTGGTGGTGGTGGTGGTGGTGGGGGTGGTGGTGGTGGTGGTGGGGGTGTGGGTGTGGGTGTGGGTGTGGGTGTGGGTGTGGGTGTGGGTGTGGGTGTGGGGGTGGGGGTGGGGGTGGGGGTGGGGGTGGGGGTGCGGGTGCGGGTGCGGGTGCGGGTGCGGGTGCGGGTGCGGGTGCGGGTGCGGGTGCGGGTGCGGGTGCGGGTGCGGGTGCGGGTGCGGGTGGGTGGGTGGGTGGGTGTGCTGGGTATGTGTGGGTGTGCTGGGTATGTGTGGGTGGGTGTGCTGGGTATGTGTGGGTGGGTGTGCTGGGTATGTGTGGGTGGGTGTGCTGGGTATGTGTGGGTGGGTGTGCTGGGTATGTGTGGGTGGGTGTGCTGGGTATGTGTGGGTGGGTGTGCTGGGTATGGGTGGGTGGGTGTGCTGGGGATGGGTGTGGGTGTGGGTGTGGGTGTGGGTGTGGGTGTGGGTGTGGGTGTGGGTGTGGGTGTGGGTGTGGGTGTGGGTGTGGGTGTGGGTGTGGGTGTGGGTGTGGGTGTGGGTGTGGGTGTGGGTGTGGGTGGGTGGTGGTGGTCTGGGGGGAGGTCACTTGGCTTTCTCACAACCCCTCCAAAGGCGTCCTATCAACAGGAAACATCTCTAACTTTGTGCTGTAATCACGAAAGCTCAGCTTATGTACGCAGCTAAGACTTGCAGCAATGATATGATCTTCTGCTTTTATCCTTCAACATTTGCGCATCGCCGCAGCCACGATTCGACAAGCCGCAGAGAGTTTGCTTTCGACTTGCAAAGCTCTGAAATTCATGACATGCTGCGCCCGCCAAAAAACTCACCGCACCACGAGATCTATATTGTCAGCGTAGATCATGCATAACGCACAAGTCTGAACAGCGGCACCAAAGCGAGAGCGCAATTTTGAAACGCCCGTTTCGTGTGAGACTGTCACATTCAAGACAACTTGTTGTAACTGCCCATGGATTTACTTGTCACAAGCCTGCCCGGCTAACCCAAACAAGCAAAATGAGTGCTTTGGCACAAGGCTACCTCCCCCGCGTCATGGCCCTGCCATCAAAAACTCGTTTGTCTCCTCAAGACAACAAAAGCATATGTTGCGCGATGTTTCCTGAAGAAACCTAGCTGCGACATCCCCGTGCCGTGCCCCAGCCCTCACAAATGCAATTTCATATGTATCTTTCGCTCGGCACCAGCGAGAGCCAAGCCATCCATCTAACCCCGCGAACCTAAGACCCCGTGCCTCACACCGCCTTCAACCTTCGCCTCCGCGGCTTGGCCAGGCCCCCCTGCTCTTGATCTCAGACACCTGAGGGATTTCGGGGGAAGCTTCCGGCTCCGCCTGGCAAGAGGTGCCAGTGGCTTGAACTGAACCACCTATTGGCTCGGCTTGGTGCAGGGAATCAGTTGGAATGAACCCAGCCAGTCATGCCAGTAATGGTTTCGAGCCAGTGGATAGTTCAGAGTCATTCCCAACTTGGGTCCTTGCTCAACACCGAACCCCTGAACCAACTCGACCAAGAAGTGGCTTTTGCTGGTGGCCTTGTCGAGCGGTTGCAAAGAGTTCCTGGTTGTGGTGTCTTCTGTTCTACCCTCATTTAGTAGCAGTCAACGGTCTGAGACCAGATATGATGTTTGTTTCCCCTGGCGACTGATGGCTATGCTTGGAGTTCTTGAGACGGAAGTAGACATTCCATCAGCCGGATGCATCTCCGGGCCCGTTTGGGTCAACAGCGACTCAATGGATGTGGGATCCCAAGCCCCAAAATACTCCACCCAGACAAGGTCCTTTGGGTGTGTCTCAAAGTAGGGGGTGCTATCAAGGGAACACTGAGGGAAGCCCACTTTAGTGTGGTTTGGCGGGGGGGGGGGGGGGCAAGCCTCAAGTATTGGGAGAGGTCAATCCCTCTGTGTTCGAATGAGATTGCAGAGCTTGGCTGGGCAGTTCCACTGTGCCACTGCCCACCTTCTCCCGCAATTTGATATGGACCTTCTGAATTTTCTGTGGGGATCGCTCTACTTGGAGTTCCTTCAGAAGAATTGCAAGAGAGCAAACTGGTCAGACCTCATCCCACCCTGGCCATTATGATCTATCTGCATACCCAGGCACAAACAGAAAAGAGAAACAACAAAGAGCCATGGAAATCGTGCTTGGCAAAGCTGCCAGCCTTCGAAAAGAATCACACATCTGGCCATGACTTAAAAGTAGCTTGGACCCATCCATGTGTCAACATGTATCTAAAACTACTTGATATGATGCAGGACACTGCTTCCAATCTCGCCGGTCTCACCTCCTCCTCCTCCATGTGGAAGGAATTGAGCTTCAACGCGTCGTTGGCCGTCATCCGAGAGACCCCTAGCCGTCATCTACGCGGCACATATCGCGAGCGCGCATCGCGCGCCACGTCTGCGCTCAAGTTTACCTGCGGTCCATGAAATTCATAGACTCCGCGTCTGATCTAAACAAAATCGGAAGACGCGGAGAAGTGGTAATGGCCAGCGTGTCTCATTGGCTTGGCGGGGAGCGGGGGCAATTCGTTTGCAATGTGGCTGCTATCCAAGGCTTCCTTAGATCTCCTCTAGAATGACTCCGCTCGAAGGAAACTTTATGAAACTTGGCCACAAGTCGGAAGTGGACTTATGGTGACCCCTGCCGCATCCAAGCCGATTCTGCTCACGATGGAAGTTCTACCAACTGACAGCCAATGCCCCCTTGGAAGCTTTGTGACCCATGTCGCATCACTCCTTTTCATTGAACCGCTCTCACTTGCGCCAAATGTGCGAACGCAATGTCGCCAACTCGGTTGCAGGTTCAAGTTCTCTCGAAGTGCCAGGCGGCTGTCCGCTGATCTATCGAAATCATGTACCAACTGGCTTGTGAGAGAGAGGGAGACAGAGACCCAAATGAGTACCCATGCTCCTTATTTCACCGGCAAGCAACCCACCAAGTCCTGCCTGAGTCCTTGGACGCGGTCTCCGCCCGAATCTCAGTACATCAAACGAGCCACGGGAAAACTTACTTGCTCGAGGACAATTGCAGTATCCTCGATTGGTTCAAAGCTGCCCAAACTGGTCAATTTTTATCTCACACTGGGTCAATCACTATTTTGGCTGTTTGTGGCAACCTTCAAGCAAGAAACCACCGACAAATCCAAGCCGACTTTCAAAATTCGGTAGGGTCTGCGTCGCCCCGAAGGGTCCCGCAGAAGGGTATAGGGCTCCCGGCCAGTTCGTTCAGGCGGTTCTGCAGAGCTTTGAGCAGGTCGGAGCGGATCTGGGCAAAACGAAATCTGATCTCACTACGATCCTTGCGGCATATGACCCTTGTAAAGGGAAAATTGCACCCGATAGGAAATGAGGGATTGCCACGGGACGCACGGGCACCTTCCCACCGGAGATGAGCAAAACACAGCAAGCAGTCAGCTTGCACGGGTTTACGGCTCAATAGGAAACTGTACATTCTAAGTCTTGCAAAATGCCAAATATTGCTCTTCCAAGGCTTGCACATCAATCTCTGGTGAACTGCAGTCAACTCCCCCTCCCAGCATCGCGCCTCTTTCAAGACCACTTTCGGGAGATTTTTCGACTGCGGGCGAGTCGGCTTGCCAGGGCGGGGGAGCGGCGCTGGAGGTCCCGGGCCAAACGGTGGACATGCGTCCAATCTGAATGGCGACAGGTCCCCAATTGAAATTCACATCCCGATGAATCTGAGTTTCCACAAGAACAAGCAGGAAATGCCTCAGCATTGCAAATGGGGAAGAAGCCCTTGCAATTAAATGCCAAGAAAATAATGTGATCAAATCTTGGAGAAGGACTAAAAGACTAGCAGTAGACCAAAACAGGTAGCCAGCCAAAAATGATACGGCAAAAAAGCTTAGCCAGCCAAGAACGATAAGGCAAAACCACTGAGCAAAGCTTGCCTAGTATGCATCCAGGCTCTTTGTCTGTGCCTTTCAGAATATCATTCCGTCCAGAGGGGGCCTACTGCACATTGGCAACGACTGGCGAAGCTTTAAATCATCTCAGGATAAAGAAAAAAACATGGATTTGTTTGGTGCTTGTTCGATGGTGGCTACCTTGCAAGCAGGAATCCGCCATTCATCACAGGATCCCCCCTCTCAGCAACTGGCCGTGCCTGCTGCACACCTTTCACCTGAAGCTCATGCGCTGTGCGACTGGAATGACATCCCAAGGTACGTGGGTGCAAAACGGCGGCCGATCTTGATCATCCATCCGCCAGAAGTGGCACCCCTGAAGGAGTGGATCCCAGATTCCCGCCTTCCACATTAATTGCAATTGCGTACAAGTTTAGATTGACGTGACGTCCAAATGGAAAGCACTTAAAGCAAGATGATCATGGATTGTCTACCATTGCTGGTACTGAGTGACTGAGTGGGGGCTTGCCGTTGTAAAGGCAAAAGGAAGGCACGGGCTGACTGCGGCGGGTGGCAACCGGCAAAGCACATCACGTGACAAATTAACTATGCCCCAGCAGTGATTTAACATGCCCCAAACTATTGTCACGCAACCTAGGGATCTATGTGATTGGGGCCACCCCTGGGTGAGCTGGCTGAATCCTAGCAGTGTTACAAATGGCCTTGACTCTGAACAAGCAAGATGCACTAAACAACCCATATCTGGCAAGCACCCTGCCAGAAACAAGCTCCTTTGGACGACAAGCCCACCAATGTTCCAAATCACATGGACATTGTGGTAAAAAACAAAAAAAATGAACATCCCCCCCCCTTGCCCTTATCTTTATCGCTTCTTTATTCTGCTGCAACATGAGCCGGAAGCGCCTACAGAATGAGAGCGTCTAGTATTTCATGGTGCGAAATGTACAGGATATAAAAATAATGCCAAACGTAACAGCAAAGACAGTTTCAACCAAGCCCAATCCTGCGCTAACCAAACCTCCTGCAAAATCACCTAAGCAGGCCCAACCCTCAACTAGTCATGCATGCATTTTCCAGAACTCATATTATGTTTACTACTACAAATTGGGGTGACCAAAAGGCGAGACCCCCCCCCTTCGGTATTTTTTACAAAAGGCAGGTCGACCTTACTCGTTTCATAGAAGAAATGTATAGGGGGATGATTAGACTAGAAACCCTTTAGCGGTTGCCCTTAAGGAAACTGACCATCTATCTGGAAAGAGATTCGCAAAATCTACTGGCCCGAAATCAAAGCATGGAGTCTTCATGGGCATCTCAAAATGGAAAACCCCCCGTTCCAAAGGGAAACCAAAAGAAACCCGATCAACTCCTTTGAGACACGCGCGCAGAATCGCTCGCTCCCTTCCCTCGAGATCGCTCTTTCGGTGCGATGCTTTTGAGCCCCTGGCCGACACCACACAGCAGTCCGGGCTCGCCGCAATGGCCTCGGGACAAGGCTGGAAAGGCTCCCACAAAAGTTCCACTTGAGGCATGCAAACCCTTCTAGCACAGGCGCTCACTCCAGGCATTCCAGCAAGTTTGTCCTTTGCCCACTGCTCTTGCTGATGTTCAATCATTAACCTCAGAAACCTGGGTACAGTGCAGGTCACAAAAGGATAGGGATGGTTTCAAAACCAACCGCGTTCAAAGGCGGGCTTCACATGGACACACCCTTGAAACGTGCAATTGTCTGCTCACCCGAACAAGACCACAGCTGCCAGGCGTTTACGCCAAAACTTGAAAGCGGCGCAACTCTGTTCATGCCGGAAATGCAAATAGAAAGAAGCAAGTGGGCGAAATGTCGGGTGATGTAGCTACAGTAACCAGGTTTCCCCAGAGTGATCCCACCCCTGACCCAAGGCTCGTGTTGGGTCGCAACCAGCAAACCGCCAGCCGCGCCCGAGCGCGTCACCGTGAAGGGCTCCGGTGCGCCACAGATGGGGAAGAAGTTCAGCGAGCAAAACCTCGGAGATTCCAACGGTCGGACGATGTTTGTCTCAAAATACACCGGGGGTCGGGGTCCGGGTTGGTCTCCTCTCTCGGCTCACTGAGTTCCATCCAAAAGTGGTTCGCACACAGATCCGCTCCCTGCGGCATGTCAGTTCGGCTGAACTTGCGCCACAAAGGACGGGGGACAGGATGTGCGAGGAGTGCGAACCGACCCAACCCCCAAGTGACAGCACGGCAAGTCCAGGCTTGTAGAAGGAAGCTGTAAGCCCAATAACCTCTGACAACTCGCTTTGTAACTCAAGCCAAAGCCAGCTTGGCGTGGAATTCGACATTGCAAGCTCGGGGCCCGTTTCGATCCTTAAACTTAAAGTGGCGACCCCCCCCCATGCCCCTTTACCGTGTTTTCCCACATTCAACAGAATACAGACCTCTGCTGGTTGTTTTCCCCTTTTGCGAATGCTTACCAAGAAATACCAAGAAGTCACATTCTTTACCACCTTCTACTTTTTTGGCACATAGCTGGTTGAAGTTCTGCTTCTGCTTGCTGCATTTGAGCGCACAGGGAACAATGCTGGCAGGTGTGGCAGGGGCCGGAGTGGAAAATAGCTGGATCAGGGTCCAAATTCTTTGCAGAATGATATTCAACAAGTATCAAGCCCAGCAACTACGGAAGTGAGAAAGTGGTTTGGCAGCAGTGTGTCGAATGGGTTGTTGTGTCCTGGCCCGGCAGCTGCTTTGTATTTGAACCATGTTTGAGAACTTTGTTAAACTGGAACCCAAAAACATCTTTTGGGAATTGCTGATTTGAATTAACTAGAATATGCCCGAATGTGTTTCATCGGTCACGTGGGCAAGCCAACAAAGATTCTGCGCTGCTGCGGTTGCCATCCAAGAGAAAAAACTGCGCCTTCTGCGTTGTTTCGCCGTTCTTGAAGTCATGCAGTAAGTCGTAGGGTCAAGATCCAATTTAGCACAATGCCCTGCAAAACTGTGAAGTTCTGGATATATGTTCCAGTCCCCAGGCTGGTAGGGTCGCATCAATCGGGACGCTGGCAATGCTGGGGATGCTGTTCCCTAAACAGAGCGGGGGTTGTTCTTGCATGTTAGTCCTAGTCGAGGGCCTGACAAGTCGCCCATCTTGAGGGTGGCGATCGTGTCCTGAAATTCAAGCTGTGGACTGTCCAAATGCGCGTGGACCAACCTCGCGCAATCCTCTGATTTGCAAAAATGCAAGCCCAAGAATGGCAAAGTAAAGACGTGAAAAAAGTGTAGGTCAATGGTCAAGCAGGCTGCAGGTCTACAACCATATCTGCCCAGCCGTGAAAGAATCCATTCCTCCGTGAGGCAGCAATCATGTGTGAGGGCTTGTGAACAAAGCTTTTGGTGTTCCAACGACACCTTTGTAACATGGAAAATGTCAATATCCGAGGCCGGTTTTGGAGAACCAACGTGAGACCGTGGCAACTTTGAAGGCTCCAGACAGTTTTTGCGTACTCCCGTGTGAATAGCATTCTGGATGGCTCCCAAAGCGAAACCCCGGAAATGCAGTATCAAAACAAGGTTGTTTGAGTAAAGACACATACACACATAAACACAAACACAAACACAAACACAACACAAACACAAACACAAACACAAACACAACACAAACACAAACACAAACAAAAACAGACAAACAAAAACAAACAAACAAAAACAAACAAACAAACAAACAAACAAACAAACAAACAAACAAACAAACAAACAAACATTGCATCTTACAAAACAGCCACGCGAGCAAGTGCTTATACTGGTTCCGTGAGCCCCTGGGGCGCAAACAGGCACATTGCCCTCGTGAAAGACACACTACCAGCAACCAGAATCCCCAATGTCACATCACACGATCCCCCAAAACAAAGCGGGGCCTAGTGACTCAGTCTCGTCCGTTCTGACAACGACTGCCAGCCCCGGTCCTGGCTTTCTGGCAGCTCGCTCCTGCGAGAAGAGGCAGGTCGGATTCACGCATACATTGTGCATGCCCCCCCCCCTATCCTTTTGCTGCTTATTCGATGACACAGTTTTTCCCTCCCTATCGTTTCGCAGTGATTGTTCATCTTGGCAAACCAAACGGCTCCAAAATTGCCATGCTTCAGTACAAGTCCACGATTCCAGCTCCAAAATTGCAATTGTTCAGTACAAGCGTGGCCCACGAAGTGCACTTCCGCAGCTCCAGCCGCAGATTGGGAACTCCAGCTCCACAAAGCATGATCGTAACGTTTCGTCCTTGTTGTTTTACAGGGTTTTGAGACACATCGCCACCCAAAGCCACCCTCAATTGGGAGCTAGTAAATAACCCCCAAATGGAGTCTTCTGTTGCCCTGAATAACCCCTGCATTTTTTGTACACAACCAATATTCTAAAGGGTCCGGAAGACTGCAGATAAAAACCTGCTACAGCACCGAAAGTGAGCAAAGGCATCCCAGAAGGAGGTCCTAACTCCTTCACAAGCAGTATGTCAGGATGTATAGTGTAGAAGACTAAATCAGACTCCCGGTGCGCTTCTTTGTTGTTTCTTATGTTTCCCGCTTTGACCTCACACAACCAACAGAAACTCACTTAAGATTGGCCTGACACAAAGAAGTGATGTCTAACTTGGCTCAAAAAATGTTGGGATATCCAAGCATTGTGGGATGTGTTCAGGGAATTTCGAACTGAACCAACTTTATGTGGGTCTCCGTTTCCTGTACTAGGAGATCCATCAAATTCTTGGACAATATTCGTTGTTGCCGAGGAGGACATGGCTCTGGTGAGTGGGTCCCTATCCTCAGTGTTGAACACACCTGATGTGTGTGCGTGTGGCAAAAGGAGCGAACCTGTTGGTATCATGTTGGCGCCCTTTCAAGAGCTGTCCTACAAGAGAGTCACTAAGACTCAACAAGAACACGAACACACACACACAGACACAGACAGACACACAGACACAGACACAGACACAGACACCCTGGCACCCTGGCACCCTGGCACCCCGGAGAAGTCGCCTTCCCGGTGCCCAGTACGTGAGTGCGCCTCACCAAAGGGTCCAGGATGATCTTGGCGGACATCGGCCGAGTAACCGAGCCTCGCGAGAGAGAAAGCAAACTCGTGCCCCACAAATGCCGGCTCCCGTTTATCGCTGGTCGATGTCAAAAGGAAACCCACTCAAAAACAAGTCTAGCCGGGTGCTTTGAAAAGGACACCCACAAGGATGGTGCAACCCACCGGCGGCCTGGACAAAACACACACTTCTCCTTTTCGCTGCTTCGAGGAAAACCCCATCTTACAAAAGAAAAGCTGCCGACTTTGAAGACCAACCAGTCTCAGGCAAAAACAAACACGAGAAAACACCCGGAGAGCCTGGGACCGTGAAACGGGCACCCGGCCGGTCGCCAGGTCCCGAGACAGCCAGGGCCTCTCCCGGTCGCTCCAGGTGTCGTGGCCCACATACTCCGGGCTGCCGGGCCTGGATTTCAAACAACTGCCATCCCTTTTTCACAAGTGAACCAGACAAGGACACCAAAATATCACTCAAACACCCCAAATCACTCGATCAGAATGGTCCAGACCCGTGGAAGTGGGAGGGTTTTGCTTGCCTTTCTGCCACGTTGATTGATCACATGGTGTTTCTTTTTTTCTGCTTGTGATCCGCAACAAGGTCGGCTGAAACGTTGGCAGTGGTCCTTGCAGGGTAAAGAAATACTGGGCATTTAGAACATCACCATGACCGACTTACCAGGTAGTTTAAATGTGTCTTCCTTTGAACGCAAATCATGCTTGCGAGCTTCCTGTAAGGAATCTGTTTAAGACAGTCTTTCTTAGATGACATGCCAATATGCTGATAGCTCAAGATCACGAGATACGCGGAAATCTAAATTTCATGGGAACATCCTCTTTCAGACCATCCAAAACCCCACTTTTCAAATCAATGGAGCCATCAACTTCTTGTGGGCTCTGGCTCTGAGGTGGAAGAGAAACCAATCCATATCCAAAGTCCACCACTGACCGTCAAATGCCCCACCCCCAACACGGCAACCAAACTACGCATTAGAGTCGATTTCCTTTTGACACTGGCAATCCACCGCAACCCATTGGCCAGGTTGAGATATACAACGCCTGAACGTGGTTGTTTTGGACCGGGCTCACCAAGGCTAAAACGAGCTCACTCATGTTGAGGGGGCTACCTGAAGTGGAACAATGGGTCTGGATCCCCTGAGTTTGACGGCGAGGCGTTTCGGGCGAGCCTGGCGGCCTGCAGCCTCTGGACCTGGGTCGAAACGGCGTGCCCGCGCCCGGTTGGGCGAATCAGTGTACCCCGCTTCTCTTGTGTCTGCTCGTAGCTTTTGTTTCTTCTGGAAAAACCGGATTTCCCTTTCTTGAGCCAGAAACATTGCCTAGAGTTCAGCAATCCACCCATTATGTCCCCGTGGTACGACCCTGGATACTGTAAAGGGAGTAAATGGGAAGTACAATGGACGCGAAGGGCCGGCTTTGTAAACAAATTAATTGTTTGAAGTGAGTAAACTCCTTTGATAATGGAGGTCTTGGACTTGGAATTATCAGCACCCTGCAAAAAATGTGTTCGCTCCAACGGAAGTCCTTTTCTGAGAAAAGCTTCTTGCGCTTTATCCTATGTGCCACCTTGCCGGAGACGGGCCCTGGGCAACATTTGTTTGCTTCCCCAAAAGGGTGTGGGATACAAAATTATGGGATCCATTGGTTTTTAGCGGGTAAACATTTGAGACCGGTCCTTTTTATCCTCCCAACGCGTACGCTTCCCAGATGATACATTGACCCAAAAAGCACTGCCTCACCACTGCACTGAGACTCGGGCATGCTCCAAAAGCTCCTGATCCGAATGATGAAAGCCCCTCTTGCTGAAGATATCAACTAGCCGCTGCTGTTCAACCAGTGTGCATTCAGGACCCCTGACATACGAGAGCCTAGCTGACCAAAGATCTAGCGCTGAAATCAGCACGAAGGCGAGGCAGACATGTGGCCGATCTGTGGGCCACCCCGCATTCCTTGCCTTAAGTTCGTGCGAGAGAACGTTGCTTCCATCGGTCACGTTGAGTTCTGCGGGAAGGCGGGCCTTAATCTTCTCGATCTGCTCAGGGCTCCGAGTATCCACATCCTCCGCCTGACACGAGCAGCGGGGCGGCAAGTGTAGATATGATCCAGGGTTGCTTGTACATACCCCTTTTACATACCCCTTGGACAAATGAACCCAAAAGGCCTGCTGATGTTCATACCCCTCTCCCCCAAAGGGAATATGCCCCTTCTGAAGTGGGTTGGAAACCACGGAAGCCAAGGGGTATGAACAAGGGGTATGTACTTGCCCCTTAGATATGAGGATGACCTAGCCCACGTTCGGGCCGATCTCGGAAGGGAAACCAACATGAAACCGTTGCAATCTGAAAAGACTCTACGCTGATTTGGCATATGCAGATGGCAAAGCTGCGGCATCAATCATGATCCAACACAAGTCAAGCCTCTTTCCTCGACCTCAACGTCAGCTATCCCAATCCGAACGCACAGGACTACAATCTGAGTCCTTTACTCCTGTTGACAATTCACTGGTTTCGAACCCGTTTTGAAACCCGGCGGCTCGCCTCAGGTTGTCAAAACGATGGACGGTGCTTTTTGGCCCGAAATAGACTGGGGTACAAAGCCTTCCGCTTTTCACGCGGACCCGCCTGCCGAGGCTTCCATTCCGCCGCTTCTTCTTCCCTGCAGCGATGGCACGGCACTTGTGCAAAGCAAGGGAACCGGATGCAACTTGGTCGGCTTTCAGCCTTCAGACAGAGCACTTAGGCCTTGGGGCCCAAGCCAGGGGAAGGAGGTCAGCTGGAATTGTTGGTTGGACTCTCGGCCCTCACCCTGAATGGATGCCCCTTTGAGAAAAGGAAGCGCGCCATGGGGTCCCGTTCTTTGGGCGGAAGCATCCGGGTTTGCCTTCTACAACCAGTACTTGACTTGAACAACTTCTCACCTAGAGTCCCAGTCAACCAGTGCCAGTCCTGGGATCCCTCGGGTTCGGATCCCTCGGATCCCTCGGATCCCTCGCCTTTGCTGGTCCCTCTCCCGCTTCCGCTCGAGGGTGGTGTCCAGGCGCGCCTTCAGCAGCACCTCTCGCGCCCGAAGCCACAGCGACACCCTGAGGCGCTTGTATATCCGCTCGCTTCAGTTGGCAGCTCCGATCAAGCCGCAGGCTTGGCAGGTTTCGTAGCAGCTGAATCAGAGCCAACTTTCATATCACCAACCAACATGGAATTCACACACAGTTGCAGCTGGGTGAAGGTAGACGCCCTGTTTATGCTGTCAAAAGGAGTTTAGCTCTACAAAGACCACGGTTCAAGCCATTTGAGGGTACATTGCGCTGGTCAAGGTGAATCAAAGCTCGAGATTCGCGCCATCGTTCACCCGCAAAAGGGCTCCTCCATGCGCTAGATCTCCGTTTCCCCGCTCCGCCTTGTGGTGGCGAACTTTGGCCTCCTCTTCGGACAAGCCCTTGAAGTGCGGGATGAAATTCTTTGGATCTGGCAGAAGGCGGGCCGGCTGAGTCTATGCGTGCGCGCTCGCTTCGGAGTGGCTTGCCGGCTCGGCCCGGCTCGGCCCCGCTCGCTCACCGTGCCGTGTCACCCGCCTTTCAGGTACTCAGCTTCCATCTTTTGGCGCATGCTGCCCTTCAGCGCCGGCGGCAGGCCGATGCACGGCCTTCACACGGATCTCAGATCTCCCCGTTTCCAGCGTGACGGTGAGCCAGCTTCGCATATGCCTGAAACCGGTACCTGGTATATACACAGGGCAAGATGTGAAAGGGTGTCGCTGCTTCTTAAGCTGTGAGAAGGTGCGAGCCCGTTTAGGAGACAAGAATAAGTTTCAGCCACGGTTGCCGCTTGTTGTTGGCTTGCATGAAGAAAATACTTGGAATGCGAAGCAGGCGGTGCGTCTGCGTTTGCTGGAGGACCTTTTAAAAGCAGGGGGTCTTGGCTACGCCCAGGCTGCTATGACCTGTGGGCTTTTGTTGCCATGTCTTTTTCGGAACCAACCAGCACAACTTAACAACACGAGTTCCAATGGACAACGATTCACCCATCTATTAGGAGGCTTTTGGAATGTTCGCAGCCGACTGGTGACTGCTCTTGGCGCACTGGCATTTCCAGATGTGGCGATTTTACGCGTTCAATGCCTTGGAGTCAGAGGCTTAGCGGTCCAAAAAAATAGTAAACAGTCCTCAGCCTTGCACGACCAGGCCGACCCCCGCACAGGGTCGACCACCCCCATCGTCACAGAGGATCGCAACCCCTTGTGATGACAGCAGCCCTTCCCCCGGCCAAAACAGAAGAATCTACTTGCCGAGCTCTCTCACGCGCGTTAAGAGTCTTCTTTATAGAAACTTAAGCTTGGCTTACATAGCTTCCCACGCCGAGCCTCTGCACTAGCTCTACCCAAGAAACCGACCCAAGGCAGCCAGCATTTCACCTCCAAGCTCTTGACCCGAGACTCTTTACGCAAACTGCTCTACCCAAAACAACAGCACACACCCATTGACTTTGAAGGGTTGAGGCAACACTGGGGAGAATGTGTGCAAAGCCTCTTGCTGCATGGGAGGCCCCAACACCATCGTGTGGGCTGCTTCAGAAAGACATCCTGAGGGTTCAAGTGCCCGTGCCCACCATCTTTGGGCTGCCCGGCAGGCCCTGCTCATCCACGTCAGGCTCGAAGGACCTCCCAAAAAAGGGCAGGGACCAGTTGATCTATGACCAGTTGATCTATGGTTTGGGCTGTGAAATGGCCCTACCAGGCTGGCAACAAGACTAGCTTGCTTAGCAGATGCGACGGCCATGGAGGTTGTCCTGAAAGGCTGAGATGTGAAACAAAGTCATTGGACCCACTTGCTAATGATTTTGCAGTGAAACCCGCAAGAACTTGCCAGTTGGCATGTGGGTTCCTTCTGTCTCGGAGGCTTCAATCTTGGCGGCCCCCCAAAGTTGCCTGCAGGAAAAGTCGAGGGAACCAAATCAGCTGCTAGGTTGCTCATTTTGAAGCTCCGCCCTCCTCTTCAAGCTAAAACAGCCGAGATATCAGGCGTTCATGGAGCGACACAAGCCTTGCCTGAAGTGGAGAGCATTGCTTTGCCGTGTCAAGCACCGGGAAGGCAGGTGGCCACAGCCAGAGAGCAGGGGAGAAGGGGGGAGAAGGGGGGAGAAGACGGGAGGACGGAGAGCGCCCTTCACTGCCCAGTCCCACATGGCGTCAGAGATCAAAAAGAACCATTTCATGCTTGACGCGCAACGGCGTAACGCTGAGCGCGCCAAGAGATCGCCAAGAAGATCCATCCCCATAGGTTTCCTAAAGCTCTGTGTCCATCTCAAACTTTGAGCGCCTACCCTGAACGGAAAGAGTTAGTCTTTTGAGGGCAAGTTGCATACTCACAGTGTACTTGCAGGCCACACCTTCCCGTATAAAAAGGGGGGGGTCCCTCTCTTTCCAGGGGATTCGCCGGGACTTTTAAAAATCAGGTCTGGCAGTGGCGCCCTCCCTTGTCAAGAGTGCTCTGTCGGCACTTGCACCGCACATCATGAGACAAAACAGGAGAAGCTTGTGCTGCGCGATAGCCCCACAGCTTCAAGCTCAGATAGGCCTCACAGCGGACGAGAATTGCTCTCCAACACGACATGAGTCCGACACGACAAACGCAACGCCTTTCGGCCGATCTCGGAATGCTCACATCCTGCCTTCCGTACTCCGGCAGCACCGATGGCACATCCTGAAGCCAGGTGGCACACCCGCCTTGCATCCCAGCTGGGCACAATGCCAGTTTTGGCATTTGCAGGGCAGCCCAGCAAAGCCTCAAATGCCCGGCATTTCTTGAGGGAGACCTATGCCACAAAAGGGAAACAAGTGGAAGCCATTGGACACCACAAGGCCAAGTCCTTGGTCGTCATCTTTGTCGGCTTGCCTGGCGGAAAAGCTATCAGCTGGAAAGTAGATGGCACCTTTCTGGGAGGATTCAAATCATGTCCCGGAAACGGTGCAAAGTCTCGAAACTGGAAATCCACGGTAATGTTGGCAAGCAAAGGGAACTGTTATCTCAAGAAGCAAGTCATGCCTTCTGCGGCCCAGTGTAGTTGTCTGGCTGATTGGCCAGCAGGGGTGCCAGGCGCTTCTCTTTTGCCCGGCACGCGCAACATTAAACGGCCGGCAAGATGAAGTTGGCGAAACGAGACTCACCAGCAGTGGGAACTTATGCAGCGACTCGTCTGCGATCAATGTGGTCTGGCCAAAGAGGCCGGGTTCATGACCCCCCCTCCCAAGAACAAAAACGGTATGCTGTACACGGAACCCAGAGCCAAAGAAGTTGGGTTCACTGTATACATGAACCCTTTTTTGGGCGCGGTCTCACTCAAGCCGAAAAGTTTGGCACCCGGCCTGCCAAAGGCCGCGTGGCGAAGACGTAGGCTGGGTTAGCCCCGGATCGCCTGCACTGTACTGAGGGGATCCTCAGGCAACAGAAAAGGGAACAATGTTATATTGATTGACAACAGTAGTCGATGCATGTACCATTTTGACTGCGCCGGCTCCCACAAAAGTGCTAAAATCTCAGAAGTGCAGTTTGACTGAGCAGGTTCGCTATTTTGTGGCACGGAGACGGAATTGTGTTGTGCCGTCCGAGCTTGCCAAGCCGTGCAGTTGTAGACCCTCTGAGGACTTTGGGTGGGTGGGATATTTTGCCACACCTAAAGACAGCAGAGAATTCCCTTGTTGCCAACACTTATCCAAAGTTGCCTGATGAAGATCAAGATCTGTCCCTCATATAATTTTGCTACGTTGGCTCTCTAGAGCGCTCCGCGTGCATGGCCCTTGCTTTGAAGCGTTTCGGGCGCCTGAATCTCCGCAGCTCCACCCGGCCCTGCTGCACCATCCACACCGCGGGCTCCAGCCTCGAGGTTTTCGCAGTCTCTGGTTGGAGTTCTCAAGTTCAGACAAACCTACATTGACGCAAGATGACAGCAAGGGATTGTGAAAGAGACTCGTCAAGTTGGTTACCCTGTTACGTAATGACCGATCAAATTCAGAGCATACCTTGAATACCCGCATCACATGTCCATAACTCCATGGTACATATCATCGCCTCCCCCTCCCCCCATGAGTCCATGGTGCCCTGCAGATAGATCCGGGGCCGTGGCAGCTCCATACCCTCCTCCAGCAGCTTTGCCCTCAGCGTTCAATTGCAACAGCCAGCCGTCTTGGGTCTTGGGTCCAAGTTTCCAGGACAAAACACTGTGTCACACATGTCTCTCACAGGAAACCCCGTTCCAGCCGTGTTGGTTGCAACACCCAGGTGTTTCCCTCGATCGGAATGTCCCAGGTGTCCGCACCCCTCCGGCAGGAACTCCTGGGCCCGGCGGCAAAAGGAGCAAAGGCGGACCCACAATTCTGTATTTGTTGTGTCCTTTCGGTCATTGACAAGCCAAACCAAAATCCCAGACGTTGCGAAGTCAACTCGTCGACACATACCTCAAAGAGCAGAGGTAGCGAAAGATACCCTCATTCAGGCTTCCAGACAGGGGATCCTTCAACAAACCACCAAGTCGGCGCAAAACATTGAAATGCAATGCTTCACCCACAGTGGATGACTGTGAGTTCGTCATGTCATAACTCTCGTTTGAACATCCGTATTATATGGATGTGAAGAGCTCCTTGATGGTGGGCAGCCCAGCAAACCAACTACATATTGCTTTTGCTCGGCCACTGTCGGTTGTGCAGGATGCCCTTCAAACACCTTGCATCCAGCTACAAGGGGTCAAAAGGATTGAACGCTTTATTGGCTCATGTTCGATGAGAAACCCAAAGAAACCAAAAGGGAGACGGATCCGCTGAACAAGTGGCACACGAAGTGCCGCATGCAATGCTGTTTCTGTGAGGGAGACTGCCCTTCCAGACACAAGTTCACACGCATGAAAGGGATGGAATCTGAATCCCAAGATGTGCGCCCTGGTCATGGCCAGCCTTCTTCCAGATTCCTCCCCTTCTTTCATGGATCTTAGTTCCTTTGCACTGGCACGTGCCCGATCTGACAGAAAGGGTGTTTAAATTCTGCGAGCGAGCGTCTCGCGTCCAGTAGTCGTTGGGATGTGGCCTGCATGCGGCAGTCCAGTGGAAGGAGGGAGTTGTATCCCTCCAAATCCATCAGTTTTGATGAAACGCATCACAGGGAATAGGGGATCCCCAAGAACAAACGGCATACGTTTTGGAGCTCGTCAAACTCCAATTGGTGAGCGCGCTGCAAGCTGTACAGATCTGTGATCTGATCAATGTGTATGCTGAAGGATGTGTGCTTTTCTTGAGTTTCGGGGGTGACGTCTTCCATCTTCTGATCATCTATGTCATGGTTAAAGCTCCTGTGGGCCGCGGTCATGGTCTCTCAATCAGAAGCCTTACAAATGATCACTGTCGAGGGTTCATGATCACCAGCACTATCCCCAAGCCACCATGCCTTCTGTTGCACATGTGAAGCACAATGCTAAGGCTGATGTGAAGCCATTTCACATTGCATATGTTCACCTCTGCTACTTTGAACTGAAGGAAATGGCGCAAAAGCTTTACCAGGCGCGTTGAACTGCCAATCTTTCACGAGCCTTTGCACGCACCACAAAGGATCCGTGGTTCTTTTCCCTTTAGTCTTTGGACCCCAACAGGATGCCAAGGAAACGTCCAACTCGCAGCTGCGAGCAAGTCCCAACAACCCCGCCAGGCGAGTGGCTTCAAGGCCCCGGCTTGAGGACTTTCTGTGGCAGACCCGGCAGGAAGCGCTCGAAGAAGCGCTGGTTGTCTTTCATCCTAGCGATTCGTCCATAACATGGGTAACATGGGTCGTCAGAGTTAATGCTTTTGGGGAGGAAATGGTCAGATCTATTGGCCGAAACGTCCAGTGCGTGCAAAGTACTGTGACCACGTATCTTGCGGTTGGCTTACTCTCAACATTTAGAGACTCCACCGTACTTCCCATAAACGCAAGGTGGACTGCCCTTACAGCATTGCCCATTGCTCGGGAGCAGACTTCGGGGGACACACATGACTCGCCTTCATGGACAAGGTACCGGGCTCAGAGCACGGTCAAACAGGACCAGTAAAGCAACGGACCAGAGAGCAAAAGACCAGAGGTCCGCAAAAAAGTGCTGACTGTTGACCCTCAAAACACGATGTGTTTCATCTATCGGTTGCCTTTCTTCTGTTTAGTTGACGTTTTTCCCTTTCGCTTTTTGTTTCTGCTGCAAGCGTCAGCATCCATGGCAGGTGGGTGCCGCGTTTAGGTAGGCCGAAAGAAGGACTGACCTCAGGGGTCCCGGCGTCTGCAAAACCTTCGAGAAGACCTGTGCTTTGATCCTCGGGGCAGCTAACCGATCCAAATCCGGTTGCTGGCAGTCGCAACGGAAGTTGCACGTGGCAACGGTTTCCTTGGATTCCAGTCATTGCTAATTGGCCTCAACCCCAGATCAAAACAACAATCAAAGGCGTCCAGGGATCCACGTCGCATTTGCAGACCACGCAAAAACCGGTCAAATCCCGTTCATACCTCTACTATTGAAACTGTCCACGTTTCTTTGGGAAGTCTTTCCAACATCTGGGTTTGCCAGCGGCAACTACCATCGTTCTTGTTGAATCGAAGGATTGACTGCATACCCAAAGAAAATACAGGTTTTGGCATCAGGTAATGTAGATCAGCCCCCAAAACAGGCTCCGTAAGAAACAGCGGGACTCTCAAGGCACAAGTTCTGCAAAAATCAGAAGCCCATTCGGATGTTCACAAGCCGAAAGACCCAAAGCGAAACCTCCAGAAGGCGCCCCCGAAACAGCAAATCCAGCCTACTTTAGGGCCCCTGCGCCAGGAGCTCGCAATCCTTGAGGCACCTGAAGGCTCCAAGCAAGTGCTCGAAGCATGAAGAGACCGGAACTTGAACCCGGAACGGGGAGAAGCGGAACGGGCGAACAAGGCCATTCCCATGGCAGCTGCGTTGATCTTGGGTGCCGGGCATGGCCGTGTGGCGCCAGACCTGCTCACCCAGCAGGGCCGGCTCCCCCACCAGCGCACCAGGCGTGACTGGCGAAGAAAAACCCAGCTCGCATCCCAAGGTTGGGGACAGCCAACAGGCCAACAGGCCCTTCCAAAGAACTTGATGGTGTCCTGTTCATCCAACCTAATCTTGACAGATTTAAGGCCATTCAACAGCTGCTTTCACTGCAATTCTTGAGGGCCTGCTTTGACTTTGTTCTTTCACCTTGCGGCAAGCAGTTTCTGCTTGGTGACGGTTGAAAGGCTCCAAATGCGAAAGCCGTACATGAGGTCCTTTCCCCTGCTTGGATCAAGAAAACCCGACTTTCTCTCACTTTCTTGTGGGATTCTGGGACTAGCCCTTGCCGTCGCCCAGCTCGAAAGTGCGGGCCGCACCAGCAGTATCAAAGAGGTCCCCGAGGATTGAGTCCTCGCCCAAAAGAAAGGCTTGAAACCGGCTGGGGGGGGGGTGCGCCAAAGCTGTGAAGTTTGAAGGGCTGAGCTCACTCCTTCACCGCAAGCAATGTTGGCCTAACCACCTGTTCACACTAAACAGAACCCTTAGTTTAACATCCTCATGCAGGATTCGCCTCAAAGCATCATGATGGCAACTGATTCTTGCAGAGGGTGCCGCTTGTGGGGCACTTGAGACTGGCCACATAAAGCCAGGCCTTGCAGCCATTTCAAGGACGCGAACTGCGGTGCAACCATTGGTCATAGACCGAGCATTCTGTAGGGGTGAGCTGTATCAACCCGTCTCACTTCTCCCAAAGACTTTGAGTTGCTTCTTAACATACAAAGACCTTGGAAAGCGGCCTCCAACGATTCTGCTACTCCCAGAAATCATCACCGTCCGCACTCTTGGGTTCCATTTCCGATCGTATGTCTCCATCTATGGACTGCAGTCACGTATTCCAATGTGTCCATTCAAGGAATCCTCCTTTTGGGCCGCCCGTTGTGAAAACACATGTCCAAACAAAACTGTGTTTCCATTTAACCTACCTACTTCTGAAATTATGTTCCCGAGGGCACATTGGTTGTTTAAACAAACCCCCTGCTGTATGGGGGGTAAGTGAGAGATGCCCCCCAATACTTGAAAAACGTTTCCTGCAAACCATTGCGAGTAGTTCAATCGTGTTTGTGTGTGTGTGCGCGTCTTTTCTCAATAACAAGAAGGAACTTGAGAAGCAAATTAATGAATTGGGGGACCATGGGCGGTCATAAGTAACATTGTTACACCCCGCAACTGAGCCTCCCCCGGAATAAGTGGGGCGGGCCAACATTGAAATGCGCTGAGACAAACATGAATAAGAATTGACTCGGGGTGCCCGAGTCCCTCCAAAAGCACAAGAATAGTTCTGCCCTTTTGATGTGATTTGACCAAGTTTCCCACCAATGTTCGAATGTGATTGATTGTTTCGCGGCTTTCCTGTGCCTCACTTGCAAAAGAAAATCAAAAGTATTCTTATGCGTTTGGCGGACTCGGGTACCCCCTCACTTAATTGATATTCGTTTCTCCGTCATGGGGTTTAGCGCAAATCCATCATTGCAAATGGGTTTGAGCCTTCAAGGACTGTAAGCCTGCCAGAGAAAATGTCCAAACACATCAAGTGTTCCCTGGTCAGGGACTTGGGCATTAAAAAACAAATTTTCCAACAGGGTCCCCTGAGTTCCCTTCTTCAAACTTAATCCAGCAAAATGGCACCCCACTGCCCCCACCTTCTGATTGATTGCAGGTTCGGCTCTCGGAACTTGGTTTGATCCACCAACAAAAAAACTCCCGCCCAACCATACCGCCGGGCGAGCGCGCCCCTTCGCACAGACTGGAGCATATCGTTTTTGTGCTCTCACAGGCTGTGGCCAAGCAGCTCAAGCTTCTCCAGGCTGGTGGCCTGACTGCTTGGGGAAGGATCCTCGAAACAGAACACTCTCGGCCAGAAAAAAGACCAAAAGATATGCGTTAGCATGAGGGTAAGGATGATCTGAAAGCCCTCGAAAATTTTGGGCCAGACAGTGGAACAGAACCTGGTTTGAGTGAACGGCAGTGTCTCTTTCCAAAAGTTTGGAGTCGCAAAATCCAAGTGAATTGATGCAACTCCTGCATCATTCACGTGCCCCAACCAAACAGAGCCAACTTGGGATTTCAAACGAACACCCCGAATCTCGAAATTGGGAGCTCCAACCCCCCATGCCATCCACGTGGCCACCCTGGGGGTCAGGAAGTACGTAAGCACTGCAGCGAGCAGAGAAGCCAGACCTCAGGAGGTTTCGCACTAAGGCTCGAAGGGGGAAGTGACGAACGACTCTCTGTTAGCCCCGAACTCCATGGAAGACACCTCAGCACAAGAGACTGCAAACGCTGCCTGATCTTGGGTTTCAAATCAACCTGAGTTCGCTTTACCAGACCCAAGTGGAACTCACATTCCTGTGGCCAGCACAGGATTTCCCAAAGCGAGGGTCGCCATTCCTCCTCCCCTCCAGCATTCCATTTGAGAATTTCGGGAGTACCCCATGTCGCAAGGGCGCATGACATCCTGTAACAGCTATGGGCATAGGAGTTGCAGCGCGCTGCTTCATATGAGAGACACAGGCACAGCTCCCCCAAACCACCAGGGAGGACAAGTCCTCTGCCCCCGAAGGGTCGGTTGGGTGGGAATTGGAAACCAAGCAAGGCCAACGCCAAACAGCTCGCAGTCCTTGGAGCGATTGAGAGAGAGATTTTGTGCTCAGGCCCAACCCATGTTGCAGGTCGCTCATGTCCCTTTTGAGGGTCTTCCCGCCAAACAAGCGCAGTGGCTCTCAGACAAAGAGAATCATCCGCCAAGCGTAGCGCTGATGTTGAGAAAGTGTCTCAGCCAACGTCCACCTTGCCCTGCTCTACTTTGTTGAAAACTGCTGCATAACCATTAATGTTGGGCCACCCCTCCAGTATCAAGCCCCAAACTTCCTTCTGAATGCTACTAGACGAGCCAACCAAAAGCACCCGAAAAGCGAAATCGTCACCGATTTCTCGGAAATCGGCAGGCGCCCCTCTCGACCTTGACAAGGCGCCGCAGGCACCGTAGACCGCAGACATGCCTCGGCTTGATGGGGGGGGACTAACAGGGGATTCACTCTCCCCAAGCTAATATGGAGGGAGGGAAGTGATGGAGGGGTGATTGGCCGCAGGGGTGCTCTTTGGTGCTTTGGCTGATGGCATGCTCAACGTAGAGTCCGAACTTGCCAGCACAAGTACCAGGACTGCAGCGAAGCTTTGCGACGCCAGCATGTCCCTGGTTGCTGTGCCAAGCAGGAGCCAAGCCAGGTACAATCACAATTCATCCGGTTGTTGACGTGTGCCAACACAAGTTGGAACCTTGCGGATCGCTAAATGGAAGCCAACAGGACTCCGACCATTTTGAGGGCTTCTTGGTTGTGACACACGCCTGGTGCCCAAAGTCATGCGTCCAGCTGCTTTTTTGCCGCCAAAAGGTTGCTATCATCTTTTCAGACGATCTTCCATTCAGCATGCGGAGCTTGGTCAACATCTGCAGGGATGTACACCCCGCTACGAATCCTTACAGAGAGCGTTTAACGCGCTGCAACGTAGCAATTGGAAACAATCAGTCAATGACCATCTGCACGTAGAGTCGCGCCAGAATTTGCTCCTGGCATGCACCCAAACCCCGGCGTGAAACAGCAACAGCCCGGTGCTCCGCCTCTTGAAGGTCGGAACGTGCGGAACGCGCTTACTTCTCACTCTGCATGAACTTTGCCACAGCCTCGAAGAACTTCTTGCCTTCAGCCTCGACCATGTCGGCCGCCTCGAAAGCCCACATCATGTCTTTCAAGCCAACCTTCAGCAGCTTCTGCCCATCGAAGTTGTGGGTATCCACTCCAATCTCCTTCAAGGCCTTCAGCGTCTCAGACTCTGTCCACAAGTACACTGCGTGCGGTCTCGCAGACTCTGGCGGCACGTAAGGCACATCTGCGGCAACTTGATCGTGGAAAAAGAACAGTGCTTTGCTCTTCAACCTGCTCTCCCATTTGTTTTGCTGTTCTTCTGCGAAGATCTTCTTGGTCAGGAGGTCCGTGCCATCAGTGCCCTTTCGAGTGCCATTCTCATCCTTGGGCAAGGCCCACTCAATCCCATCTTCCCACATCGCCTCGTAAACTTGCGATGGGTTCCACATGAAGATGGCCTGCTTCATGCTCGAAGCCTCCTTCGCATTGTGCCATTCTTTGCTACTGCTAGCATCCTTGCTAGCATCCATGCTACCGTCAGCCACTCGGTTCACGACTCCTTGCAGTTTCTTCAAGGCCTCCTTGTCGAGGTTTTTCACGATCTCCTCCAAGTCCTTCTCTTCCATCTTGCCCGCGGCAGCTGAAAATGCAACCGCCGACGAGGCACCGCCGCCCATGGCCGCGCAGGTGGAAGAATGGACTTGGGAACGTGGTCAGGATTTCAGATTGTGCTTGAGACTGATCTCAATTTCAGGAACAAGTGGACATAGCAAACTCGCATAAGACTTCACTTGAATCTGTGGTGAAACTGTTGAACTGGTAGCGCTTCAGGCCCCTGGCCATGCTTGGGATTCCACAGGTAGCAAGTGGTCCCAGGGCTCCCAAACATACATTTTCCTTCCAAGGTCCCCTTTGAACATCCTCCAAGACTTGGACCAGAAAGTGATGCTCAAACCAAGGGAAAACGATCCCTGTGAAACGCGTCAAACCTTCTCCGGGAGGGCAATGCGCTCCGACCGTGAGTCTCTTGGGCGGGTTGCCCTGGTGCTGCTGCAGCGGGGGGAAGGCCACGGTGCCCAGAAATGCCCCCAGCTTGCCGCTGGCTGCCGAGATCCCGTGGAAGGTGCCGCGGACCTAAGCGACCGACTCCACTCAGCGCGTGAAGGGATAGGGAGAGGTCAAGACACCATAGGGGCAGAAAGCTGGAACCCCAGGCCCCCACGCCAAACAGAGCTTGAAACTGGGATATTCATGATGCAGCTAAGCCTGCTAGTGCAGGCTTAATAATACCTGTCCTGCGCAAATTGGGGGGGGGGGGGTGTAATCCGCAAGGGATTGATTATTGCAGGTAGTGCAGTTGATGCAGGCGATGTAGATGATGCAGGTGATGCGGGTGATGTTGCTCAGCTATGGGGATAGCCAACTGCAAGCGCAATCAGGCTGAGCAAATCTTTGGAACGGAAGGCGGAAACGCGCCCCGGCATGCTCCAGCGCCCCTTTTCATGGGATGCGCACAAAGAGATGCCCAGGCTCCGGCACAGGTGGGAAAGACTTCCGCTGGCAGGATGTAAGTTGTGAGATTCGGGCCCGCGTTCATCAAGAAAAACCTCAGTCCATCGAGCACACACCTATACACTTCAAACAAGGCGACTGGGAAGGCATGAAGCACCAATTCATGGAGCCTCCTGCCACTTGTGCTTCCACTCCCCGTACGGTTTGCTCAACTCCCTTCATGTGCCTTCGTTCCCCTGAAATTCACTTTGTCCAGGCACACCAGTCCCAAGGCGATGAGATTCGTGACCGCCGTCTGCTTCGCAAAGGCGCTAAACCCAGACACCTGGGCGCGTCAGGAGACCCTATGGGGAGTGTCCAAACTAAGGCTCGTTTTTTGGGGAGAGATGGTTGGGGGAATATCACCATTCGGCAACCCATATGGCTCACAAGAGCAGAAGCAAGCCAATCATTCCAGTCCTCTCCCTGCATGGGTTTGCATCCCTCCCGTGCGAATGCCAAGCCATGTAGAAGGGCACTTGAAAACTGGAAGGCACATGTCTGATGTCCCCGAGGAACTCTGTTTGGATGGTGCTTCAGGGCAAATTTGGGTCTCCGACTCTGAACTGTTGCGTTGTTGAACAAATTGAACCCTTACAAGGTGGGATATCTCAAGCAGCTTTTGGCAGCCTACTGATCTCTCTGCTTTCGGCGTTCCTTTTGCTTGCTTTCTTCAGCTCCAACTAAAAGGGCCACGTATACATGTACGTGCACCTCATATCTTAAAGCAAGCAGTACAGCTGGGGTGGGGGTCGCTTTCGGCACTTGGGGGTACTCCAATCTGGGTTGAAACCTTCAAACTGAAGCCCCCCTTTTATGTTTCTTTATAAATCATCAACCTCACCATTTGGAGAGGTAGGGCACAATGTGTTCTTTCTCTCCATCTGACTCCAGGCTTGACCTAAGAACCCTCCACCCCCCTTTGTGGAACAAAATTCCCTTGGAGCTTCGACAGCTTGGGACTGGTCGCTGCGCCGAAGACGGCGGCCAGGGACAGGAAACCGTAGAGCTGCATGTGGAAACCTCCGAACGATCCCAAGGCCAAATGGCCAGGAGCAAGCCGTGGGTCTTCCCCTGACGAAAAAGGATCTTTTATTTTATGTTTATTTGTTAAAACAAAAAAATGACAGATCCATGAGCATGCCATTTGCCTCCAAAAAACACAAATCGAAAAAGTGAACCCCAGGTGCACCAGAAATCCTGGTTGGACTTATTTGGCTGCCAAAGTCAGACTTCGCGGAGGCTTTAGTTCATGACCTTTGAGATCCAAGTGTTCGAGCCCAAACACAATCAAAAGGAGCCACTTCAAACTCTGAGACTGTTGAACGTTTTCACGAGCATCCCCTCCCAAAGGCCACAAAGCCCATTTCGAGCAAGTTCAATCTTGATGCTGAGACGCCAAAAGATTGCCTGGTTCAAGAGGGACAGGCCTCCAATCTGCGCGGGATCCCTTTCTTTCGGACCGGACCTTTCTTTGGCCTCCAGCTCAGAACTGCCCAACTCTCCATTTAGCACCGAGATCTCAAAATTCAAACGGAGGTCAGCCCGGAGCCAAATGGCCCTCAGGCCTCCCAAACAGCCGAGCGGCGGCTCGCACGCTGCACCAGCAATAGCCCAGCCCCAAAGCCCAGGATCGCAAAGCCGCTCCTAGGGTCAATTCCCTCTCACCCCTTTGACAGAAAACCAAATCACAGGGACCCTTTGAAGAAAGAAGGGCTGCAAATGTCTCAGGGTAAAGGGCCTGGGAGCGGTGGAAGGTAGAGCCAATTGGCACCCTCTTGCCACCATGGCAGTGGTCAGGTGCCAACTGCCGGCCTTTTTCCACATCGTCTTGCAAAACCCTGGCCGCGTCTGCGATAGTTCTGCTTCAGCCAAGGGTCGTCACTGCAGCGAACAGCGCTTGCTGAAAGACCTCACTCAGCAAAAAGCAACGCAAGGATCTGCCCGCCTCTCGTGCCCTCGACAAAAATGGCTCGCAGCCCGTTCTCACTTTCAAGGACATTGCAAGGCCAAAAAGCAAATTACAATTCTTTCGATGGAGTTTGTGGCCTGCTGCAGTGTATTCAAAAGGATCAGGTAAAGCTTTGGCCTTTTCAACCTACCGAAACGGCTCCCTTACCTTTTTGAAATATAGTGGACCACTTTTCGGAAGATTGTTTTTCAACGGGCCGGACAAAGCCGAAACAACCTAAGGAAGTCGGCTGGCTTCCCATTTCTGCCCCCCTTCCGGTAGCCCGCTGGGAGCGGGGCGTCGTCCGCGCTCGCGGCGCCCAGGCCCGGCTCGAAGATGCTGCTCTTGAAGGAGCCCAGGCTGTAGGTGAACCTCGTGACAACTTCGGAGTGCTAAAGCCTCAAGATTCATAAGCGGTTTGCCAAACCTTGGGTGGACTCCAGGGTGAGTCATAACTACAGCGACTCTGTTGAACGCTGATGCCCGTTGTGCTTCCTACGATGGGGGACTGAAAGTAGAGCCGTGCAGCTTGGCTTTAGCACCAACCTTTACCAGATTTTGGGAACCTCCACAGTTCATCTCAGGGTAGGCGGTCCCTCCATTGACATGACGGCTGCCGGGGATTCGGGGGCAGGGCGGGAAGATCCCCCCCGATTCATGTGTTTTGACCAGTAACCAAAAGTAACCTTGCAAAGACAAAACATGAGGTCGAACGAAGTGGTTGGGGCTTGGACACAACAAGTCCTGAGGAAAGGGGCCTAGCATCGGGGCCTCGATGGAACTTCCCAAATAGAGCCCAGGGGCACGTTCAGCAGCATCCAAGCGCCCGCGGTGCCCACAAGCCGAGGCCAGTAGTCAGCCAATGTTTCCAGAAC
Organism: Effrenium voratum; assembly: GCA_963377175.1. Lineage (NCBI taxonomy): Eukaryota > Dinophyceae > Suessiales > Symbiodiniaceae > Effrenium > Effrenium voratum. Next base: position 212,443 of record CAUJNA010000263.1, read on the forward strand.
TCGCCGGCCGTGGTCGCCCTTCGGTCAAGAAACAATCGGCCTGGGAGCCTCCCAGGCCTGATGGCCATTGGTGCCCAGTACAGGCCTGATGGCCATTGGGGGCTCCCAGTACAGGCTTGCAAATGAGACCTCTCAAGCCCCATTCTCCATAGGACCATGATGCAAAAACATTCGATCAACCTGGGCAGACATGCCAAAGCGGGCTGTCAAAAGCAGCTGGGCTTGTGAGCCTTCGGGCACTGCCGGGTTGGCGTCCAGCCATGAAAAGCAAATGGGCTACCAATTGTCCAAGGCCCAGGACAATTGCCTAGCCTTCAAATAAAACCCATGGTGCACATACTGGAGATGTCCCTCTTAGCAAAATTGACCCGAGCCCTTGCCTCCACCGCCTTGGATTTGATGAAGACCTCCGATTCCTGCAGCTGCCACCGTAGTCCTCCCGAACGTGGCGGCCGAAAGTATGGTGCGAAACCACCCACAAAGCTCTCGAGAGCCGCCCGCCAAGTCCCAAGATGTTGCCGACTCGGAAGAACAGTTTGACTTATTGGAGAAGGTTGTTTTGCAGATTGACCTGAATGCACGGAACTAGGCGTGGACCGTCCACCAGGAAAGCATTCATGCTTTGCAGCAGGTTTCATATTTCACGGCTGCCGTCTTTCGCGACAGGCCGAGCCCCTCAAATCAAACCGCTTTCCAGGCTCCAAAATGGAAAGCAATGATTCGTTGATTCGTTTGATTCGTTTCTCAAAAGCGGAGGCAAGGTGCCGAAGGCGACGGCAGAGGGCAAAGCCCCGAAGGCCAGCAGCAGCCGCCAGGTGGCCTCTCCGACCCTTCATGCCCTAGTTGGAACCATGTATTCAATTTTAAGTGTTCTTGGCTTACGTGCAACGTTCCGGGAAACTGTGTGTTCCGGAAAGTCTGCTGTTTCTAGTTGCTGGGTTCTTGGACTCTGGCACTTCGCAGCAGATCTGCCGGTCAAGGGAAGGCTACTTGAGAAACTGTTCAGGAACAAAATTCCGCTTTCTGGGTCTTGCTCCTCTTAATCTTGCTTTGGACTTCCTCTGCTGTTCTTCCAAGTCTCGCTCTATCTCAAATGAAAATCAACACCTCACCACGCTGGAATCAAAGGGAAAGCAACCCAGAAAAGAAACGACCTCCAAACCACAGACTGCAACCCTTCCGCCTCCAGCGACGCGGTCTTGGCCAGTGCCATTGCCTCAACCGCACCGAACAGACGCTGAGCCCGCAAAAGGGAACCTGAGATTGCGGACGCAACTTTGGGTTTGACCCTTTAGTTGGGTTTGTTCAGTGCCCTTCAATTTCGCAGCCGCAGCCACAAATAGGTGGTTCCGAAAATATGGGTTCGTCTGTTCAAATAGTTATGAAGGGTTTGACAAAGCAATACACAGGCAAATCCTAACCCAAGGAAATATTCCATCCGAACGTCAACCCTGGTGTCTCCCATTAAATGTGGGGCAGCAACCCAACACCTGGGTCTGGTTGTTCAACGAACGCGGCCCACCCTCTCGGGCTGCGCCGATCGAACAGTCCAAGCTGCCAACAGGGCGGCCAGCATCATCCCGAAGCCCTGTCAGGCGGGAAAGCGGGGGATGACAGCTCGATGTGTCGAATCGGACAAGGCCCCGATCGGGACGGCGCTGAAAGGGAAGCCATGCGCTTTAAAATAGGGCTCGCCCGTCTTTTTGCATACCCTCAACCAAGCAAACGAGGGATTCACCAAGCGCAAAAACCGCTGGTCCAATGCACAACGTTACATCCCTCCTTCCTTCAAACAAGAGCCTGGCTTGGTCCCAGCCAGGAGGGGGACTCAGGTCGGGGTTCTGACCCCCACCGATCCGATAATTTCTCAGTTTGGAAAGTTACGGAAGACCCACCTGCATCGACAAGACCAGCGCCATCACACGGCCGCGGCCTGCACGGTGCACTTGGACCGCTTGCGGGTCGGTTTGGCATCACAGGCCCGGATGTGTTTACTCGTTTTGGACGGTGATCAACGAGAAGCCAAAAGGATACCGACCACGGAACCGAGAAGGTTACTGGCAAGTTTGCTCAGGGATCTTGCCGTGACCAGCAAGAACATTGTCCGGGCTGCCTTGCATGCCGGTTTCTGGGCGAATGCTTCTGAAACGGGAAACACCCTGAGTTGGCCACGGTCCAGCTCCTTCGCAGGCCCGGCTTCAGGCCGCGCCTTGAGCGTCATCCACGGACTCCGCCGAAACCTCGCAACGACGCGTACGGGCGAAACGGGCCATGGCCACGGCTGGGAGCTGGAAGCACAAGGTTTTGATGGGAAAAGTCTCGTGGACGAGATCAAAGCAGATGACGCCTGCTGTGGCCTACACGCGGCCAGCTAACCGGACCAGACGGCCCGAAAGACGACGCAAATCGCGAGGTTTTTTCACGGGTTCCCTGGGTTTGGTTTCCCAGTTTCCGCTTTTTTTCCGCACGGGTTCCAACAGTTTTCCCGCAAGACATTGGCGCCTTTGGGCGGCACCGCTCTCTGTATTGTTCCAATCTTCTCGCATGATCTCCGAAGCGAATCCGTGCATTTTCGACCAAATCGCTCCGGGCCAAAAAACATACAAGGCTCAGAGCTGGAGAGGAACCATCATCTCCCATTTTTCCCCAAGCCGCTGTGGCGGAGAGCGGGTACTCGCCACCCACCCCGAAGCCCAGCAAGAAGCGGCACAGCGCCAGCTGCTGCGGCAACCGCCAGGCGCCATCCACGCACAAAGCACCTGCCGCTGAGTGAGCGGAACCCACGTGGAACACGTGCCGAAGGGTCAGAACGGTCAGAACGGTCAGAAAAGGGGAGGAAAAAATCCAAAGGGCATAAACAGTGGGTGCCCGGACATTTTGTCTTGAAACAGTGGGTGGTTGGGTGCCCGGGTGCGAGTTTTCAGCCGGCCTGCCAGGGCACTGAGCACGGTGAGCAGGGCTGTGGCCACAAAGGCCCACTTCCGGCCCAGCCAATCGCTGAGGGAGCCAAAGAAGAGCTGGCCACAGACCACGCCCAAGAGCATGGTGCTCACCATCAGCGACTTGGCTCCTTTTTAAGCCAATGACGCGAATGCGAATGAAACTCAACTGGGGAATCTTTGATGGACTTCATGAGGCTTTGACTTCCCCGTGAAAATCGGTCGCCAAATGCGCAAGATATCGTGCATCCGCATAGATACAAAGTCAAGGTGCTTCGAGAAATTGTGCCCGCTTAGACATGGCAGCCACGACAGTTTGTTAGCGGGCCCTAGTTGTGACGCATCCCATGGAAGGATGGCTCTTCCTGTAGAGATAAGCTCTTCTCCATACTGGATCTGCAAGATCAGGACCACCAGGTCGATGGTGAAGAGGTCGTAGGAGTCCGCCAAAAACCCCGCGCAGGTGGCGAACAAGCGGCCGTCCAGCAAAACAGCCTCCCCAGGAAGGATTTGTTCACTGAGCCACAACTTGAAACCCAACAGGAAAATAGGGGAAACCATCTCCTTGCCTCTTCGATCTTTCGCTGGAAGTGTCCCCCAAACTCGTTTGGCTCACCTTCTTTGGCTCACCTTCCGAACTCCTGAAATACGCCTTTTTGATAGTTCCTTCGGGGGAGATACTAAATTCCGGCAGCCGACCCCCAAAACGTGGATACACGAGCAGCCAATTTTGCAGGGTTCAAAGGGATACTCACGCTGAGCGTTCCCCGATGTCGGGAAAGCCTTGGCCACGAGGGGCTCGGTCTCGCCGACCGATCCGCCCATGGCGCTACGTTTGTTTTGGGCAGGTCATTCCACCCGCCCTTGGGCCAAAAGACGAGACCAGAGACCGGCATAGGCACAGGCTATTGGCTCCGCTTTTGATACGGTCTGTACACGGGAGTTGGACCATGTTTGGCCAGGTTGTTGAAATGGCCCCTCTTGAAAAGAACCCTTGAGAAGGTGGCACTCGGCGTGGCCAGTGGCGTTTCCTTGTGGGAGTTGCCCTTTCACCATGCAGCCCCACCCACACAGCCACTTTGCTCGAATCCTGTGGTGGTTCGCTTGTACACACCAGGCTGTAGCAGGCAGAGTCCTGGATTACATACATGACACATATCCATACCACTACTATGTGTTTTCCTTGCCGGGGTTGGAAGGTTTAGTTCTATGATCCCGACTAGAACAAGCCAGACCCCCTTCTCCTGAGTGAAGTCGCTCTGCCCCTCCACCGTCCGGAACCTGACAGCGGTGTTTCCTTGCTGCTCTTCAGTGCCTTGGGAACCCAACCTGCAGTTTGCGGCTTATATAGGTTCCCACCCCAGGTTTCGAGCCTACCTGCCTGGGGCTCTTTTCCTTCTTTAAGGCAGGGCTTTGGAGGGTCCACTTTGAGACACACCAGGGAGAACCGGAAGCACTCCCAAAGGGTGCAACAGCGGTCTTAAAACAAGCTACTTTGTTGCTGGCTACTTTGTTCAGACACTTTAGCCAGTGAGTGGAATAAGTGCAGTCCAACACTCTGCTCGACATCATTGACTCGCTTTCTCTCAACAAAGCCACATGTGCGCTTTTGTGCACTGACCTCTGGTGGATTGGCCAAAAGGTGTCTGAACTGTTCGTTTCCCAAGATCGTGCGTTTCCTCGTCCAGTTGTTGCCAGGAAAGGGGACTTGCCCGTCTCATGTTGTTTGTCACCTTAACATGCGTGGAAGCCACCGGACAACTGCGCGCAATGCCCAAAAATGCCCAGAACCCGCTGCAGATGGCTGTTATGCCTACTGTAGCAATCTCATGGACTCATGTGCATGGAACACCCCCGGAGGTTGGGCTAAGAATCACTGTCGACTGTTGGTGCTCAGTGGAAGAAGCCAGGTCCCAACAAGTTGAGTGTCCATAGATTGGCCGGATCGTGTTCAGCTTCCCGGGCCTCATCTCCTGATCCTCCTCTCGCCTTCCCACCTGCCGCACGTGCTCCTTGCTTGCAGGCAGGGTCAGAACTGAACATGGACCGAAACTGGGAAGTCAAAAGGCGCAGTCCCAACATTGAAAATCGACCGCCTTTTGGATGTGAAGGGAACCAAGCTATGTCAAACTATGTGGGGAAACACCACTATAGGGATCCATGACAGCAGGAAACTCAAAGGTCAAACTTTGCTTGTCCTGACTAAAGGAATATCCGAACTTTGTCTTCCCTCGCCGCCCTACAAGAGCATAATACTGGATGGTGAGGTATTCCCACAGTCCCTACTAAGAACAAGAAACACGGTTCCATGTGCTCATTCAGGGTTCCTTGATCATGTTGACCTTTCTGCCTTTCTGCTAAGGTTCCGTGAGCGTCGGCATGCTCAGGTGTTGCTCGGCCGTGCGCTGGGTCGACCGCATGGTGGGCTGCCGGTGCAGCCGCTTCGGCCGCTCCGGCCGCTCCTCCTCCGCCTCTACATGCAAAGCCCAAGAGAGGGCTTTCTGGAGACGCAAGAAAAGAGCTCAGGAGATCAAACAACATAATTCTGGACAATGAATTTATGTAGCAGCAAAAAAAGAGAATCGGACAACATGTTCCTGGAGATGAAACAAAACAAGCAACTCAAGAGATCAAACAATGCTAATTGCGAAACAAACAATACCAAATATGAAGAACCTACTTCTTGAGAAAAGAAGAAACAACGCATGAGATCAAGCACAGTGTTTCTGAAGGATTCGCAAATATTCAACAACAACAAATCAGGAGATGAAGCAACATGCTCCAGGTTTGGAAAAAAATCAAAGTACATGGCCTGTCTCAAACTGCCTGCGATCCTCCCGGAGTTTAGCTGGTGGTTTCCTTTCAGCGTGTTCTCCACTGAAGCCAAACAAACAGTGCTGGAGTAGCAGGCAGTTGGCGCAAAGAGACGGCCGTTTGACTCTGATCCGAAAAAAAGAGCCAAAACTGGGCTTCCATTGGTCAGCCTCAAGTGATCCAGAACTTGGTATGGAGAGGTCGGAGGGTACCACGCGTTGAATTGCTTCAAACGAGCGAAAGGCCAAAAGTCAATTTATTTGGACCCTGGAAGGGGTCAACTTCCACCCCATCGTTCCTCCGAATTGCCGCATCTGGGGAGGAATATTTCTGGAGATCAAGGAAAAGCCTTCCAGTCAAGCTTCATTTCCAGAAATGTGCTTCTGGATGTTGAGGGTTGCAAAGGGAAGCGCCAATTCCTTCCAAATAATCTGTGCTGGCTCCTTCAAAAACAATTCACCTCGCACCAAACACCGGCGCGCCAAGCGCGCCCACACGCCTTGTCCGTCTGTTCGGCATGGCCGCGCCAGCCCACGGAGTTTAGGAAGTCGTAGTCATTTGAGAACTGCTGGACGGAACCCGCCAGCAAAATGTAGGCATTGAAGAGCATGTCCTGCTTTTTGACTGAGAGAAATGGACGTGTCTCCAACGTGTCTCCAAATGGAATTGGCACTCCCCCCCCAAAAAAAAAACAAGGGAGTATCTGGTGTCAAACATCAATCCATCCAGTGTAGGAATTCATGCCTGCACGGGCGAATTGTGAATTGCGAATTGTGGATTGTGGGTCGTGCTGGATGTTTGAGCCTAAGAACGAAGGGGGCTGCTGAACGAAAGGGGTTGCCAAAGGCTTGGCCAGCAAGCAGGCCCCATACCTATTGAAGAGAAATCAAAAGAGGCACTGTTTAGCGGCGTGCCCTCTGACAAACAAGGCAAGGTGCACAGGAAACTAGTTGCCTTTTCAAAAAGGAAAGTAGTCTTCCAATGTGCACCAAATTGTATTTGTTGGTGGGGGGAGACAATCTGTGCTGAAAGATGTGTTTGGTCCAGGCATGTTCAATACACAGCTCATCACAGGCTTGCCGCGCCCCAGGTGCCGTGATGATTCAAATGAGAGACTGTGGGGACCTCCAGGGTCTTGGACACGTAGACGAGGCCAGTACATAACAAACAACAGCCTGCCGAAGCATTCTAAGTGTCAAAATCCCCAAGGCTCAGACCCAGGGCCCTCCAACCACACGACCACAAGCGCCGCTGCAATCGAAACACGCGCGCCTTCTCCCGGTACAGGACCTGTTGTGGGGCTCGAAACGCCAGCGAACGCGACCGAAAATAGGAAACTAGCGTGTTCTCAGTAGATAGAAAGTCATTCCCTACTGAGGGGACATTCGCATATTTTGGAGAACTGGCAAGCAAACTACCGAATGATTGAGCAGGCACCAAAGTCCGACCATTTTCACATCAACTCTCTGACTGAGGCTGACAATTTGTGAGCCCATTGCAAAATTGGGCTTCCTTCACCTCGTCCTGAACAAGAAAAAGACCCTTTCAGCTTGCTGCTCACAGGTAAACCCGAAAGAAAAAAGACGATTGGCCCGAAAGCATTTTTCCACAGGTGCTCATCCAGCTGCGGAGACACCTTTTTACATCGCTGCGGCGAGCGTGTCTGCGCGCGGCGATGCTCAGTGTGTATGGTCACATGAGAGCTCCATCTCATCATCCTACTTTCCTCTCGAACTGCGCCGCGGGGGTGTGCTCCGCGTACTACGTTTGTACTTAAAAGTTGCGATTCTCCAGCCGGAGCTGCGGGGGTGTGCTCCGCGTACTACGTTTGTACTTAAAAGTTGCGATTTTCCAGCCTGAGCTGCGGGAGCACGCTCCGCATACTACGTCTGTACTTACTTCTCCGCGTACTACGTTTGTACTTAAAAGTTGCGATTTTCAAGCCGGAGCTGCGGGGGTGTGCTCCGCGTACTGCGTTTGCACTTAAAAGTTGCGATTTTCCAGCCTGAGCTGCGGGAGCACGCTCCGCGTACTACGTTTGTACTAAAAAGTTGCGATTTTCAAGCCGGAGCTGCGAAGGTGTGCTCCGCGTACTACGTTTGTACTTAAAAGCTGCGATTTTCAAGCCGGAGCTGCCGCGGACCAGGGGGGAATCGAACCCGCGACCGCGGGATTCGAAAGCCGCGCAACCGCGAGAGATTCGCGCAAAGCAGGCGCGCAATTCGCACGGCGCCACAGCGAGAGCGCTTCGACGCGCACGATCTCCGCGAGGGTCGCGCGCGCACCGCAGAAATCGTAAAAAGTCCTCAGTTTTTGAACCTCGACCACGCGAATCTCCGCAGAGGGTCGCGCGCGGCCAGCAGAAATCGTAAAAAGTCCTCAGTTTTTGAACCTCGACCACGCGAATCTCCGCAGAGGGTCGCGCGCGCATGCTAAAAATCGTAAAAAGTCCTCAGTTTTTGAACCTCGACCACGCGAATCTCCGCAGAGGGTCGCGCGCGGCCAGCAGAAATCGTAAAAAGTCCTCAGTTTTTGAACTCCTCAGCGAATCTCCGCAGAGGGTCGCAATCCCAGCGAGACGATCAAACTCCCACCCCGGCGCCTTAGAAACCTGAACTACTTACATAGCCTGCTCCAAGCTCTACCTAACTTGGCTCTATGTAACTTGGCTCTATGTAACTTGGCTCTATGTAACTTGGCTCTATGTAACTTGGCTCTATGTAACTTGGCTCTATGTAACTTGGCTCTATGTAACTTGGCTCTATGTAACTTGGCTCTATGTAACTTGGCTCTATGTAACTTGGCTCTATGTAACTTGGCTCTATGTAACTTGGCTCTATGTAACTTGGCTCTATGTAACTTGGCTCTATGTAACTTGGCTCTATGTAACTTGGCTCTATGTAACTTGGCTCTATGTAACTTGGCTCTATGTAACTTGGCTCTATATAACTTGGCTCTATGTAACTTGGCTCTATGTAACTTGGATCTATGTAACTTGTCCAAGGGCTCCGCACGGAAGAACCCTTCGCGATGCTTTCGGGAAAAGAAATGAACAAAAAGGAGAGAGAAAAACGATATGCAGGTCCTCCATTCTAGAAAACTCTTGTATACCTGGGCGTCCCTTTGAACAATATCCGTCCGTTGTCGCAAAATGTCGCTCCCTGTCCACCCCCCGCCTGGCCCGCCACCTCCGACAGGAAGCTGAGGCCGTCCTGAACGCAATGCCACCACTATCTTTCTGAAAATTCCACCGAAGCCACCAAAGCTCATCCCGAAAACACACACACACACATCAATTTCTCCGGTCAAGTGAGCTGCTATGGGATTTCATGTCGATTTGCAGAGTTCAACTCATGTGGACAGGTTCCTTGAGCCTGGACGTTGGTTGGCGGAATCCTCGAGTCATAGGGCAAAACAATTGAACACAAGGATGATCAGTTGTTGCAGTGGGTGTTTTCTTAACTGGAGCTCTTCCACTTCTTGTGGGCTTACCTTTGTTTTCCTCTGACAACAGCCAAAAGGGTGGATTCCCTGTTTTGTCAACAGGTCCAAAACAGAAGCCTTACCTTCATCCCAAGCGGGTGACTTCCGGAACCCGAAGAGCCCTATGAGCCCTATGAGCCCCAGCACCCCCGACTCGGTCGCGCCATCCTCCTCCACCAGCATTTGCACGAAGCCCTGCAACTGGTCCTCTAGCTTCTGCAGGAAGGGGCACTCCTAACCAAATTCAGAAGATCGGTCCAAAAACCCAACCTGGTGGAAAAATCCGAGGAGGCTCAAATGCAGGAAAAAATCCAAGGGTTCCCAGCAGCGCTCTTGGTCCCCTGGAATCAAGCAAGGACAGCTTAGCAAAAATGAGGCTGAAGTCTCTTTCAAATGGGTTGTCTACAGGAGAATCTCTTGGAAATTAGTTTGTTAGTCTTTCATCCAGGCGGATGCTTCACAAAATCGGGGACGCCCTTACAAGGACGGCTTAAGGAATGCGCAAATCCTGGACGACATCAGGGTCTCTGAGCGAGCCCCGAAAAGTGGACTCCCGCCAATGGCAACCACAAAAGGGTCGATGAGACTACAGTACCCTCAAGTGATTTACGCTTTGTCCCAGGCCGGTTCTTGTTCAGGGCGCGTGGCTGGTTTTCATCCCTCGAGGGTTCCTTTGTCCGAAGATTCTGTCAAATGGGATGGCACAGGTATGTCCATAATGGACGGTAGTAATCACAAGTCTTAGTAGGCTGGTGTCGTCCCTGGCCCTAATGAGGATGTCAAAAAATTGCGCGCTCCTTTTGAATTCTGCCAAGGGAAACCGAAACTTATCACTGCGCGATGGCGGACGCATGTCCCCAAGAGCCAGGGGATTTCTCTGGCGGGCACTGCTAATTTCTAGCTGGACCCCAGGAGGCTTTCTGCGCCCAGCGTCGATGCCTGTCCACACTGGGCTCCTTATGTTCCCATGCTATTTTTCAGGAGAGCGCGTTTCTCTACCGCACCATGCATTCGCAATAGACCGCCCGCATCCCCAATCCGCCGATCCCTCGCAAAAGAGGGGAGGCGCACGGGAAGGGTGGCCTACAAATGCATGGTGATGGCTATTAGTATCGCTGCTGGTGATGCTGGGGTAGTGATGATTATTGCTAAAATTAAGAGCAATAGGTTTTGACCTTTTCTGACGAGGCCACTTGAGGTTGCCATTTCCTGGTTGGCACCCCGACATGCTGGTTCATTAGAGCACCCAAAGAGAAACTGTTGCCATGTTGGTAGGGCAGGGCCGTGCAAAAATGAACGGCCCACAGACCTTTGCAAGCCCTGGGTACACCCACCAAGGTGGTGTTGCGAGGAGGGAGACTTTTTTGAAGGTCCTGCACAACACCAGCTTTGCACCCTGCCAAAAAGGGGGTGATGTGTTTGGGCAGCTGTATGCTGGAGTCATGAATCTGCTCATGCAACCTGAGACATGCGCAAGAGTAGTTGGTATGCCAGAACATAGCAGACGCAACCTTCATTCAAAATGTATAGGTCGTTGAACAAACTAGACTAAAACACTTACACTGATCTAGCAACACAGATGGTCAACAAAAAGGTCACTTCGGAGGAAGAGATGCAAGCCTGTCATGAAATCAAATAGCCTGAAGCAAACCATTAACATGATCAACCAAGATATTCAAGATGTCTATCCGCATCACCTAGATGAATGTCACCAAGCAAGAACAAGCAAGCCCCATCCCCGGCCCCGAATCCAAAGACCTGAGCCAAGAGGAAAAGACCAACTAAACCAGCCCCCAACCAACCCAACTTTGGAACAACAGAATCTCAACCGACCCCTCCCTTCCTCCCTCGTTCCCCTTCCGCCCACTGTCCTTGGCGATGTCATACGGCGTGCGCCGCGCCGCCGCGGGTCCCGGGCCGCCCCGCTCGGTGAAGCCGCGGGCGGGCTGGGGCCGGGGCTTGCGGGCAGCCACGGCGGCCGCGTGGATCACGTCCACCCCGCGGGGCCGGCGGAAGGACATGGAGGACCACAGGCCCTGGACGGGACTCAGCGACGTGGTCCACTTCAACCGGGTTCGGCCGGCAACATGTGAAAGCATTTTCCGACCTGCTTCAACGTGTTCCTTGTGGAACGATATATCTGCCAACGGGCCACGGCAAGTGATCGCTCAAATCAATTTTGCCCGATCCTGGCCCTGGACGGATGCTCGGCTGGTGCCAGTTGTTATTGTGCCGGTGCAAATGGGGAATACAGCGCCAAACAGGGAAACTATAAACATGTGTTCTGGGATGTTGATTGAACAAAATGCCGAGCGCACATCTCTGCTGGATGGTGTAAAAGGCTACCGGAAGCTCAGATGCATTTATTGAGAGGATCGAATTCCAGTTTTGCGACTGGAGCCTACCCCACACGACGACAATTGAAACACGTGTGCACCAGCGAAGCCAAACGCCTCGGTTGATTCTACAAACCTGGTTGCCGCAAAGAGTTTGGGAAGTACTTTCAAGGTTGCCTCCTTTTGGATCGTGCTTCAGGGAGCTTCAGCAAGAAGCCCCGTACAAAGCTGGTTGCAACATGCGGAGGCGTCCACTAAAGTTTGAAAATGACCCGCCTTGGGATCAAGTCCAACGTAAGATGTCGCTAGTTTAGTTCTCGCATTTGTTTGTTGGGCAAATTTGATTGTATAAACGTGACATCTGCTGCGAATCAAACAGTGAGGGACAAACTCATGCAACAGTGATGAATAGACTGCGTAGATATCCACCGCTTGGCTTCCGGCCTCTTGCGCCCGACACTTCTTCGGGTTGGGCCCTGCCTGGAAGGCCTGCAGGTTGTCCTCTCGCTTGGCACCCTTGTACTCTGTGCAGCTCTTGCGAACCTCGTCGAGAATGCGGGCCGGAGCAAAACTATCCAAACAAGCAGACCCAAACGGTCCTCCTTTAACAAGAAATCAAAAGTGGTCTGTATTGTTGAGGTTTAAGCGAAGTTGGCACCACGGACTAGAACCCCCCCCTGAAAGCAAGCTGGGGTGTAACTCGAATTTCTGGAAGTGTGTTCTTACCATCTTCTTCTGATAAGAGTCTTCATTCGGAACCTACCCACCCCGCCCCCGGCCGCCTTGGACACCATCGCATTGGCCCGCCAGTCGGTGCGATGATTAATGGGCTCCATGGGCGTCAGGGGCCCGATCACCCCGTCCCGCGGCCAGTCGCTCCAGTCGGCGCCTCCCGAGCCTCAGATAGCTGGCCGGGGTGGCTCAGCGGTCCACACTTTTGGGTCTCGGAAAACAGAAATGGTCAGAAGAGAGGACCCGACCTGTGGCTGCTTTGGGTGTCCCCCTGATTTCGGATGCTGGCTCAAGGGAATCCAAGGAGACCAACCGCGGTTGATTGGACTCAAACTGGGATGCTCAAGGAGGCCACGCGATGTCCAAGCTTTGCCCTCAAGCAAGGTTGTCGGGTCACCCTGAAAATTGTGGTTCGGAGTGCAGCCTTGGACAGTGGAGATGTGAATCCTGGCTCTTGCCAATTCGAAAGAAGGCACTCTCCAACCTCCAAACTCCAGGGAACCCACCGGTCCAAAAGGATGGCCCTCTCAGCTGGGGAGCTCATCACCGACCGCACCGAAGCCACGGAGGATGTCCACGGCCGCGACTGGGACAGTGAGGCGCCAGACCGCCTCGCACGGATGGCCCCTCCACACAAACGGCGTGCTGGTACCCGAGATCTGTTGCCAAACGGCGTGCTGACATGAACAAGGACACGTTGCATCGTTGCATATGACCCACTGCCTATGGTGCGGGATGTCAGCAATCTCTAAAATGAAAGGCCCACGTGCCGGGGGTCGCAATGATGCGAACCACTCTCCAGGCGTGGAACTTGCAAACTTGTGGACTTGTGGGAAAGCTCGACACATGCATGTCACAGACTGGATGTCATGCTTGCATGTAGGTCGGTAGCCTTATGCTGGCGGTAGGACCGGAGGAGTTGAAGTCTTGCGCAAGTAAAATCAGGATTCGCCAGAACTTAGCTACGCCAAAGGCGTGGTGAGAATGTGCACCCAAAATAATATGACTGCCGTGTGCTCTTGCAAAAGTACACCACCACCTGTCCAGCTCAACTCACCATCTGTGCCATGATCGAAACTAAGTATGGGCTATGGCGTGGCTCACTCAGTAGAAATCCTTATAACTGCCATTCAAAATGTCCTTCAGGGGTGAACCTCCCTACCCCCAACTGAAATGTCTTTGTGGATCACACAACTGTTGTCTATAGAATAGTGCCATGCAGTGCTTGCCCTTTCGGGGTCGGGGCGCCTCACGTCATGCTCCCAAACGGGTCCTGCCTCAGAGAGTGAGAGAGCAATGTGCGTCGAATGAGATGGCAGCTTTGGTGAGGATCCCATGCCCCGCCAAAAGGGTTCGAAAATGCGTTGTAGGTGCTTCTTGATCAGAAGTTTACTTCTACCATTCTCGGCCGCGGCAAATCTTGACATGATCCCCCACCAAAATCGTCTAGCTGTCCCTTCTCACAACCTTCCAAGTAATCCCTTTGGGCGTCCAGAGACAACGCGGAGATGCCAAGACCCCTGAGTCAAACCTTTAATCTACACGGAAACAAGGCTTCAAGGCCGGATCTACGTCCGGCTCACGACTCCCCGTGGACGGCACCGTGGAGTTCTTGCTTCTGAACAACTATGGTCATCGGAACCATGGGCAATGCGCTGGCATCACAAATCTGGCCGTCTGAGGCCGACGCCGGCGACGTGCTCGGCCTCTCCCTGCTTCGCGCGGGGTCAGGCGCACCCTCCCAAAACCAAAACAAACGTCTGCTGGGCCAATTGGCAATAGTGATTCCGAAGCAACAGCATCGAAGGCACAAGCAAAACCCGGCAGGAAAAGAAGCATACAATCCACATTTGAGACTGTGAGACAAACCCGGGTAAACCTTTTGGGTTGCCACCAGGAATGGACCAAACTGATTGAAGGACAAGGTCAGATCAGGTTTTGGTCAGGCAAGCCCTGGTTGCTGTGCAAGACCAAACAGCTCATATTGTGTACCCTGAACCTTGGTATGCAGAACCCGGGACCAGGGACCCGGTCCCCGTACCACACCCCGAAGCGCGGGCCACTGGAACCCTGCAGGCAAACAAGCAGTCGAAACATGGCTGTGGCTCAAAATTACAGAGCTAGGATTACGCCGCAGGTTTTAGTCTTTGGATTCATTTACCAAGGTGCCGATTTGAGAAAAGGACCGGTGCATTGAGCAGCGGAGATCGGCATCACGTGAGCTTCGGTTCTGCTCTCGGCCCTTATAACCTCCACAAAACAATCGAGTCCGCGAGTGACTCAATTGGCTGGGGATTCCGGGCGCTCCGAAAAAACTTCTTTGGTCCCTTGCTCGTACGCCCCGTGAGCGCGGCAGGCCTAGCTGCCCAGTCATCCGAGCCTGGCGAGCTTGCATGCAAACCGATTGTCACGACGAAACGGATCGTCCACGAGTCCACTGAGCGTTTCTGTGTGGTTTTCACACCTTCCCAAACTTCAGCTCACTCTTCAACTTCCAAACTAGGATTCTAATCTCTTATGACATCATTGCAAGATGTTACCGAACCTTCACCACCCAGGACTGGTTATGCTTAACGACAAACCAGCAAACTTAGTTGAAGCGTGCATACTGCTCATGCGGGAAAACAAGCACGAGAACTTCTTTAATTTGCTGCTTGCCTAGTGGAAACACTGGCAAACAGACCGATTGTTTAGACCCCCGCCCCCCACCCCCACCCCCAATTTGGTTGAAACAGCTCAAATGCGAGTCCCCAAAATTGAAACTGACGGTTTCTCTTTGACTTCCTGGCCCCCTGAACGAAAACTTAAAACTGTGCCTCGAGTTTGGAAGCTGTGCTCCTGGCCTGTGGCGGTCGGGACTTGTCTGCCCAACATGCACCAGCATGATCAAGCCAAGAACACTCCCTGGTATTTTACACATACCCACATAGAGCATCGACCGAATTGGCTCAACCCTTTGGGTCGGCGGATTGAACACGGCCCCCAAAAGATTGCCCTGTTCTAGGCAAACCCTCGCAGAATTTGCCCTCCAGTCCCAATTCAGCAGCTGAATGTCAGGGTGGAAGGAGCCCCGTCAAATCTTGTCCGCAAAATGCATCCCGTGATGGAAAAAAAGAAGAAAAAAGCACGTGTTCTCCTCCACCCACAGAAGCAAGTTTGAGAACTTGCCAGAGAACAAAAACAAAGAGACGTTTCTATGCGTAGGCTAGGGCGGCAGCTCCGCAGCGAGGCTGAAAGCCTGGGCTCCCCGCAGAGCTGCGCTCAGAAATCTGTGAACCTCTTGAGTTCAAAACTGAAAAGTTGCTGAATAATTGCAGTGGGGGGGGATTGCAAATCAAGATGGAACCCCAAGGTTCCGCTTCCTAAAAAAAGACTTCCCCGACAGTTGGGCCAGCCCTGTTGCCAGCTTTGTTCCAACCGCCTCGCCGTGTTGCTACCGTCCGGCTGTTTCAGCCACCTTGTTGCCCGCTCCCTCGCGTTTCAGGTCCCGAGGTCCCGAGGTCCCTGAGCTGGGCACGGACGACCACCAGTCATTGCAAGGCCTCGGAGAGCAGCGCCCGGAAGCGCTTGAGAGACATATTACAGATTGCTTCATCTGCTTTATCTTATATTCATGTAGTTGTTTGTTGTTCTATCTATTTGTCCATGTATTCATCCATCCATCCATCCATCCATCGATCCATCCATCCATCCATCCATCCATCCATCCATCCATGCATCCATCTATCCATCCATCCATCCATGCATCCATCTATCCATCCATCCATCCATCCATGCATCCATGCATGCATCCATGAATGCATTCATGCATACATTCCTTCCTTCCTTCCTTCCTTCCTTCCTTCCTTCCTTCCTTCCTTCCTTCCTTCCTTCCTTCCTTCCTTCCTTCCTTCCTTCCTTCCTTCCTTCCTTCCTTCCTTCCTTCCTTCCTTCCTTCCTTCCTTCCTTCCTTCCTTCCTTCCTTCCTTCCTTCCTTCCTTCCTTCCTTCCTTCCTTCCTTCCTTCCTTCCTTCCTTCCTTCCTTCCTTCCTTCCTTCCTTCCTTCCTTCCCTTCTTCATTAATTCATTCAGTTGATTGAGTTTGATTTGTTTGACTTGTTTACTTGTGTGTTCATGTGTTTATTTAGCAATGTGTTTGTCTACGTAGTGCTTAGTCTTGCATATATTTGTCTATGTGCGTTTTGTTGTGCTTGTTGATCTATCTACCTGTTTTGTGTGTTTCACTGATTCACTCATTTGTGCATTTACTTATCAATGTCTATGACTTGCAATAAACATGTACTTTCATGGAGATAATGTACCTATGTGACTATGTGTGTACTCATGAGCAGCTCTGTAGAGCTACGGCATCCGAAGCTGAGGTGGCGGCCCTCATGAGCGCAGCAACTCCTGGCACGTGACAAGCGATGGCCAAGACAGAACGCAGAACGCACGGATGTGGTGTGATCCCCTCCAGGCTGTCTTCGAGGAAAGCCAAAATCAAGCCAACCGTTCAAAGGGGCCTTGTTGAACGCGATCCCTACGCTCACTGCTTCATACACCTCAGTTTGGCAAGCTCTTGAAGGCTGGATGCATATTTTCACTCTTTTTGTGGCGGATGACCAGGATTGGGCGAATTTTGTTTCAGGACTCAATCCATGGGCTCCTTGACAAAGGGGAAACCGTAATGAGGATAGTTGATCCACAGTATTGCCGTGTTCCAACAAGTCGGCCGCACCCTAAGCCTTGCGTCTCAACACCGTCGCTGGAGCCTCCGAGAAGTTTGCCGTCGGAAAGGCCGAAAAAGGACACGGAGCGCAAGCTCGGCCTGGAGAGGGCTGCCCTGCAAATTGAATTGGGGCACATAGTCAGTTTCGTTGGTGGGATGGTTACTGCTAATACCAAATAGTAGATAACATGGCTCATGAGGTGTTTCAGGGTTTCTTCAATTCTGAGTTCCCCTCAGCAAGGCTTTAGCGGCTCACGAGCGTTCAGACGAAATCACCGCACCGGAGTTGTTGGCACACTTGCCTCGGCCAGGGATTGCCACTCTCTGCCAGCTGAGAACCGAAAGAGCAGCGTAATCTTTGGGCAAGACTTGAAGCGCTCCCCCTCAAAAATGGTGCTGGCAGCAAACTTGCTGTCCAAGACCGTCTCTGACATCTGTGATGTGGCCAAGCAAATGATTCGTTCATTTTGCCGATGCTCTGTGCCCTGCCAAAGGCCATTACCCCAGGCACCACCAGCGCCCAATGAGCGTTGGAATTCCTTACACTGGACAGCTTTGCCCCATCACACGTCTAATTGACCCACCTGACCTTCACCATCGCAGGAAGATTGAAACAAAACAGTCGGAGAGGATCAAGCAGACCTGTCATGAGGTTGCAACGGCTGCAGAAGTGTCAATTCCTCCTTGAGTACCTGTCTTGCCGGGGTCCTACAGAAGGAGCGGAACAAACTGGACTAGTTGAGGACTCAGTCCCTTATAGCCTGGGCATTCAGCTTCTGTGCATCTCAAGTGGAGTCAGCATTGCCCTTCGAATTTCCGAGACAAATCCAAATCGACCGTTTAGTACAGGGCATGGAAGGATACTTTTGGTTCTGAATCAAATTTCAAGTTGTCATGCAATAATAGGGACGAAGATGTGGGCAGGATGCTTGCACTCGCGCACACTTGTTTCATAAACTCCTTTTCTTTGAAGTGCAATGCTTTTCTGAAAGCTCTCAACCAGAAGCTGCAGCCAAAGGCTGGAGGCTAGAGACTCATTTCTTGGTGGTGGCTGGGGGCTCGTCAAATGCTGCACGCGCTCTCGGCGGCAGATCGACAGTTGAAAGGTGTAGACGGCCAGCGCCGGCCCATTTTATGGTTCCACGCCCCGCAAAGCGGCACCAGCTCAGTGCTTCAGGGCGCTAGCACCGGCCTGCGTCAAAAACGTGTGGGTTTATAATGTTCCCCATGTCATCAAGGCAAAAGCAGTCACCAAGTCAGGAGCGCTGGATCTGGCCAGTCTTTACCTCACAAAGGGAACGGCAGTAGCAACATTCCAACCTTGCAACGTGGTGTCAGCCGCTGCACCAGGGAGCCAAAAGCAGTCTGTTGAAACATGGAAATATACCAGAAACAATGATGTTTGTATGTGCGTCGTTCGGCTGGGCGGGGAAATTTCTTCGCTGAGCAGACCCTTGATGGACAGCGCCCAATATATTGACAGCTCATTCGCGAAGTCATGAAAACTGCACCAAACTGGGGGCGGTGCCTGGCAAGCGAGGGCTAGCCGTCACCCCTCCGTGGCTAGGCTGCGCAAGCACAGCATCTCCAGCACCAGGCCTTCACACCCGTATTGTTGGCTAGGTCAGTTTGGGGGCAGTGCTCGAAAGCCTCCGCCATGGCCACACAACACGTGCTCCAAGCAGCGCCTTGGCACCCTGGCCAATCTGAGTGTACTTGAGCTCGGTGATGCAAAGCCTCCGCCAGGCCTCACAAAACACTGCTTTTCCGGCGCTGCGTCTGGACGGGCTTTCAAAGAGTGGCCACCCCCCCTGGCCGGTGTGGGTTCTTCACGAGTGACGTTTCCTTTTCCCTTTGACATTGGAATTTAGTGAGCAACGCCCATGCTCAAGCGGCAACTCGGAAAATCTAGAAAATGGTGAATACTATATTATAACAAAAGAACATGTGTACCCAAACAAAAATAACAAGAGATGCACAATGCCGGATCCGCATCCTCTTTGAGGATGCCAAGGCCAAGACAGGCTCCTGAGCTTCCAAGAACATCATTGGGAGAAACAGGAGGGTCGGATAGTAGGTTTAGAGCTCCTGGTGATTCCCTCACACAGGGACGGCACAAAAAGCGCAGCATCGCGACTTTGACCCGCCTCTGCCAAGGCGTTATGACCTGCCTGTTGGGATCTTGATTGGCTCATCTTGCCCAACCCTCATAAACTGCGATCATGAGCTTGCCATCATCTATTCAAAAACGAATGAACCACTTGGGCTTGGCAAGACACAACTTAAGAGACCTAGCTCAGAAACTCGTGTCGGAGTTGATTGAGCATGCTCGGCCCCCTGTGTCTAGCTGAACATTCTGGCGCCTGCTCCAGAAGCCCAGGCTGACGGCTTCTAGAAAGGCCCTGATCCCATCGCTCAGGCCAGTTGCTTGAACTTCACCTCGCCGCCCGGCACCTCGTAGAAAACTGCCATCGACTCCTTGGACATGGCGGAAATCGCACCTGCTCGACGCACTGGATCTACAAGCTCCTTCTTCAACAAAGCCACCACCGGCCCAGGTCGCCGTCAGCATGAAGGGCCTTGGAAGAGTTCAGCCACACCGCCACGGATGGCTTCTTCATCTGGCCTTGCGCAGCCTTCAAGGCCTGACCGAAGTCCTGCGAGGCCGCTTTCATGAGCGGCGTGTGGACAGCCACCGCTGCCCGTCGACACTCCGCCGTGGCCGTGAAGGTGCAGTCCAGGCTCGCAGTCCAGCGGGCCCGCGGAGGCCGCCCCGGCGATCGTCAGCGTGGCGCCCGTGAGCGCCGGCGGCTGCGAAGCTTGCCGCGGTCGCTTGCGCCTGAGGCCGTCAGCGTGCGTGGACACGTCGCCCACCGTGGTGAAGTTCCCGGCGTTGGCCGTGTTGTTGATCGTTAATGTGCTGCCCGTGATTCCTGTGGCGGAGCTCAGAGGCCCACGCTGGCGCGCCGGTGATGCTTCGCGAGCTGCCCGACACGGCGCCGGTGGACGGCAGCGCGGCTCCGGCAACGGTGCCTGTGGCTAGAAGCGCTGCGCAGAAGACTGCGTCCAAGGCGTCGACGCCCGTCGTGAACACGTCGGAGCAGTTCGTTGCACAGCAGCTGGTCGCAGCCCACGTTGCCATGCGCGGTAAGCCCAGCGTGGCCGAGCCCGTAAGGGCCAGCGAGTCGGCCAGCAGGTCCGTTACTAAGACCCCGCTGCACCAGCCCGGGGATCGAGCCGCCGAAGGCTCCGAAGTGCAGCTTGGCAACTCCGCCCGGCGGCACCGAGAAATCCAGGCGCGCCGTGCTCCAGACACCCTGCGCGGCGCGCCGAGAAGGTGCCGGTGACGCCCACGTAGTCGTTCGTTGTCGGCCGCGCTGACGTACATCACCAAGTTGAGGCCGTGCCCAGCCGGTACCGGCAGGCGAAGAAGTAGCGTCTCCGGGTGCAGCACAATGTTCCAGGCGAAGGCGCTTAGAGTTATGGCATAGCCCTTTAGCTGGAAGCCTCCCACTGTGAAGCTGGCCGAGGCCACAGAGCTCTGGCTGTTGGAGCGCACCAGGAAGTTGCCTGGTGAGCGTGAGTTCCAGCAGCACCTCGCTCAGGGTGGCCAGCGTGACGTCGTCGGCCCCTCCGGGCCGTCGTGTCTGCCTCGACCTCCGTCGTGTTGCCTGCCTCCAGGGTTGCATCCAGGATCTGGAGGCCGAGACGTCCACCGTTCTAGCCCCGAAGTGAAGCTTTGCAACTCCGTTTGGAGGCACTGTGAAGTACATCTTGGCCGTGCTCCACAGGCACCCTGGTCACCCACAAAGCTGCCGTACAGGGGGTCGTAGACGTTGTCGGCCTCTGACATGCACACCACGAAGTTGGAGGCCGTGCCGAGCCGGTGCCGGCAGGCGAAGAGGATGGCGTCAAGTTGTAGGTGCGCAGGGTCAGGGTGTGGCCGTCCACGCTCACTGCGCTGCAGCCGCTGCTGGGGCGAACCGTCCAGTTTGACAGCAAGACGTCCGTGGGGCCCAGGATCTCTCCTATGGCGGGCACCACCTCGTCGGCCCCTCCGTCGTCCGGAAAGCGCACCTATTTGCAGGGCAGAGGCTGCCTCCGTGACGCCAAGCGGCAAGGAGACCGTCCACTTGTGCGATGGTGTACTGTAGCGTTGCAGTAGCGAAACAAACGAGCAAACTTCGGCCTGTTGGCAGCGCAAAAAAGAAATGACCGGACTTCGTCCTGTCGGCATTTGCTGGCTACTCAACTCGGACTGCGTGCTCAACATACCGACCTCCAAACAGTGCTTGATAATGTTGCATGCCAAAGCGCGTCCGTGGCCAAACCAAACACAGCTGCTGGAACGTAGGCCGCGCTCTGTTGGTAATGTGAGAAATCTGCAGAGCTTCTAGGTGATTGGTCAAGCACCCGCCTTCGAGGCCAGTGGTTGCTGCAAATGCCTCCGTCCAGGACTTTTCTTGAAGCCAGCCAGGGACCCTGGCTAGAAGCTGGATCCAGTCGCGCACTGTCACTTGCTGCTGCGTCACTCTCATGCGCTGAAACTCCTGACTTAAACGCTGCTTGACAGAGGCAAAGACAAACACGTCTGCCACCTGCAGCAGCGGCGTCATGCCAGCTGGAATGATGACGACTTCCAAACAACATGCCCTCGCAAAGCGCAAAGTCTCCGGCGCAATGTGAGCACTCGCTGTGTCCAGAAGCAGCACTGGCTGGCAGAATTCTTTGTACGGCTCGCACACTCGATTGATGCGGCTCACCACGCGCATCATGGAGGCGCCATTACTCCACGACGACTTGCATCGCCACACCACAAAGTTGTCCGGCAACACCAGGCGATTGCGAACTCGCACCGCTAAACGATGAGTGTTGCAGAGCAAAAAGCAAGGCATGAGATGCTGCAGAGACGGCCGGTTGCAGACAGTTGCCAAAAGCGAAGCCGTTCCTCGCTTCTCGTTTGTTGAAACTGCAATTTGACCGCCAAATCCTTTCTTCACGACTCCTGTGACTGGCTTGATGTGATACGGAATGGGCGTCTCGTCGATGTTAATCAAAAGCAAAGGCTTGCCCTGGTGCTGAGCTTTCAGCTGAGTGTGTCGGAGCCATTGCCAATACACTTGTGCCTGCATACCCATTTTTGAGCACAAGTAATGAACCCAGTTTGTGGGTCAACCATCTCCACGAGCTAGCGGTAGTTCATTACGACCCTCTTTTTGGGGCTAAAAAGTGTACCCATTTTTGGCGTCACTAAAAAGCTCAAAAAGCTGGCGCAGTCTAGCTTCCCGACAGACCCAACTGCTGCTGCAGACACTGCAAAAAAACGGAGCCATCCTGCCTAGTTGAATCTTCACTATAGCCCAAAATCGATTTAGAGGTCACGAAATACATGTTCAAAGGCATAACAAAAACACCAAAAAGAAAGACTTGAAGACAAGGTGCTTTTGCGCGCTTTTGCGCCAAAGTCAGCTCCACCTGATGCGACCGATTCTGCGACGCACGAACTTCCACTGCTTGCAAAACCGCTGCGTCCAGAGTCTTCTGCCGCGAGTGGTTCTGCCTCGCAACCGCTCGTCTTCTGGAAGCATTCGCTGATACATCTCAAACACTTCTAGCGAAGCCGGAGCGTAGCCAGCAGCGTTGCGCGCGGCAACGGCTTTCGCCACCGCCGCTTTGGCGCCCTGCTTCCGGGCCAGCCTCCAGTCTCGTGCATCAGAGCTTCCAGCCCGTCCAATGTCAGCCAGACTTGCCGCCGCGACGCACTGTCCAGCTAGCTCAGCGTCGCCCAACTTGGCGCCAGCAAACTCTTCCGCGGCCGCCACACCTCCCATGGCAAACGAAGCCAGAATGCACTTCGAAGATGCGGAGTGATCCGGCGACGCGCCGCGTCGCTCCTGGGGCTCGCATCTGTCGAGCTGCTGGTTTCCCTCAGCTGCCTTTTCAAATTTGAGCACACTTCCCGGAGCTGCTGAGCTCGATGCGCCGGTCTGCTGCACATGGGACTGCGCCGGTCTGCTGCACATGGGACTACAGGCTACAGAGCTAGCACGCAGAGACTGCTCTCCCGCCGAAATCCGTCCGAAACTTCTTGACCCCAAAATTGCACAAACACTGCTGCCACGCAACAAATGTCTTGCGCGCAACGCCTGGCTGCGGAGAGGCTGCTGTGAAGTGCGCGCAAAACCTGCGCCAAGCTTCTTTGCCGCTGCGAACCGCAGAATACTATTGGTGAACACTCCATGCTCTTACAAGCAGG
Organism: Effrenium voratum; assembly: GCA_963377175.1. NCBI lineage: Eukaryota > Dinophyceae > Suessiales > Symbiodiniaceae > Effrenium > Effrenium voratum. Next base: position 235,711 of record CAUJNA010000263.1, read on the forward strand.
GCACGCAATGCGACCCTAATTCTGGGGTCACGGACACGGCCAATTTTCAGCCATACAAGCATCAACTACGCGCAGACCGCCTTGGAAGCCAGCTAGACAACCTAGACACGCGTCTGGCCTTCGGCCTGACGTCGGGCTCTCAGCGATTCTGCCACCCGGTCTCCCGCCCGGAGTGCTGTCTGTCTTGCCACCCGGCTTCCCACTCGGAGTGCCAGCCATAAAGACAAGACCATGGCTCCACGGGAAAACCGTGTCTTTGTCTCTTGGCTGGCTGCTGCTGCGGGTTGCGACTGCTCTGCGACTGCACCGCTCGATGTAGTACTGGCTAATGGTCGGGTTGTCGAACTGCCGGGCAGCAGTGGGAACCACGCGGAAGGCCAACACCTCTTTGCCGTTAGGCATCTTGCGCAAGATCCGAAACTTGCTGTCCGGAAACCGCGCATCCTTGCGTAGAGATTGCTCTCGCTTGATAGCCTGGCAATTGGCGATCATGAGGAAAACGTCCGACGCTTCCCAGAACTTGCTGTCGTGGCCCGCCGCAACAGCCCATGCGTCCAGCGCCGCTTGCAGCAACGAGTAGCCAATCCCCAACAGCTTGGACTGGCTTGACAGCACCTCCTCCTCCACACGCTTTCCACGAAACTTCAAGAGGACCGGATTCTTGGCGACGGGAGTGGTTTTCTGGAGGCTGCAAATAAACTCACGCCATGACGCGCCTTGCTTGGTGGTTTGGTGCTGAAGGGTCTGCTGAAACTCTGCAGGCACACAGTTCGAAAGAACGAGGACTTACTCTGCACAGTACTGCGGCAGCCCCTCGTTGAAGTCGTACACAATGCTGACGAGAGCTCGAATCCACGGAGACATATTGAAGGACAAATCGCCCGATCCACCCAAAATTGCTTCCTGTTGCTCCTTGGAGAGTTCTAGGAGCTCATCACTGGTGGGGAGATGCTTGTCGCTCGACCACTCCAGACCGGAGCTCGCCGGGTCGTTGACTGGCTCCTCGTCTGTCGGCTCCTGCTCCTGCTCCACCTGCGGCTGCTGCTCTTGCGGGGCGGGATGCGTGTGAGTGACTCCGCCGTCGTCCTGTGACCTGACGTGACTCTGGCTCTCGAAGTGCTGAAACACTGCCGCCAGCGACTGAAGCCTGAAGAGCTTCTCTTGCTTGCGGCACCATACGCATGTCAGGGCATCGTAGGCCTGCGGAAACACCAGCCCCTGGCCCACCAGGCACTGCACCTGCAGATCGTTGTACTCCGTCTTGTCCTTCTGATTCGTGTAGAGCTCCATCACCTTGCGCGCCACTGTGTCCACGCGAGCCAGGCGCTCCTCACGAGCAATGAAAAATAGTCACCCCCGCTCGAAACGCTATTTGCAACACACAAGATTAGAAACCCGGCCGGCCTCACTAAGGCGCAACACCTGCATCTCAACCGCCAGGTCTCCGTCTAGAGGTCTGCAGTCGGTGGGCAGGGCCTTCGAGGCGGCGGGCTGGGAGGTCGTCTCCCTGGACATCGTGTCGAAATTTGAGCCCACCACATCCGGAGCTGGGACTACACGACGTTTCCGGGGCACTTCGACATGGTCTGGGCCAGCCCGGTCTGCACGGAATACAGCCGCGCGCTGACGACGCGCCCGCGGCGGCTCCTGGAGGGCGACGCGCTGGTGCTCAGCGCCCTTGAGATCATTGCGCACTTTGACCCGCTCATGTGGATTGTGGAGAACCCGGCCACCGGGCTGCTGAAGACCCGGCCGTTCATGGAGCCTCTGCCCTGGGTGGACGTGACTTACTGCAAGTACGGAACTCCGTACAGGAAGCAGACGCGGCTGTGGACCAACATGCGCTGGAGACCGAGCCGAGGGCTGTGCAAGCCCGGCAGCCGCTGCGAGGCGTGGCACGACGGCAGGCACCTCCGGGCCGCGCAGCGGGGGCCGCGGCTGATGGAGGGGCAGTACGAGAGGGTCAGCCAATCACGCGAGCGACCACCTGCGCGGCGCTGGCCTGCGCGCGGTGACCTTTGGCTGCCTGATGAAAAGCCGTGTCGGCCCGCGTGCGATCCTCCTTCCAACCTTGGTTCCAACCCCAACATCGCGTAGCCAGCAGCCAATGCTCCGTCTGCGCGGGATGCTTGTTCCCGCTGTGGATTATGTGGCCGTCAAATGGCAGCGAAACGAAAGGGCCGTCCGTGTCTGGAATTGGCTTGGTCAACTGCATCACTTGGAGGGCTTTGTCAGCTTGTCCTCCTTCAGAAGGTACACCCAGCCATACGGGCCGGCGTCACCCTTCTTCAGCGTCTGGTAAAACTACCTGCAGAAAGTAAGGTACCCCTTGCCTTTCGCCTTGCTTGCAAGCTCGGATTGCGGAGTCATCATGGCCTCTCCCAGCACCCGAGCCAGCAGCGGGCGCCGCGGGGAGCAAATGATCAAGCCCTGAAACACGTATGGTTGAATGTGCCCAAGCACGTCACCAGGAAGGGAGGACACTGAGCGCCTGCCCGGGCTTCGCCCTGGCGGCCCAGCTCATGCTGCATGCAAGCGTTTTGTAGCTCGAGAAGCCAGCTCCGATGTTTATGCAGGTCGCCATAGATCGCAGTGCCTTCCGGCACGCTTCCGCGTGCCGCCACAAGGCTCACCGCCAGCCTCTGAGCTAGAAAATCTGTCACATCCGGGAATCCAAGGCGCGTGGCAATCTGCCTCCAGCCGCACACGAGCTGCTTGGCCACGCTCGGAAGCGTCTCGCACCAGACGACACAGTGACGCCTGCTCGAAGAATCCACAAGCTGCACGCCGTACTTGTCACGCTGTGCTGTCAGCCAAGGATAAGATGGGCGCGCACTCAGGCCTCATGGCCGGGCCGACAAAAACTACGCCGAGTCAGCCAAACTGCCAGGGCTCGAACCTGAGCGGGCCAGGCACAGTACACGCATGCAATCAAAAAGCCGGACACTCAACTCCACGAAAGCTGCGATCCCCGCCCTTGGTGGAAACCAGCGGGCTCGGTCTTTCGACTTCGACTGCCGCTTCACTTGCGCCGGCACTTGCGATGGCCACAGCCAACCAGAGCTGGTCACTCTCGAGCAGCCGCGCTTGCCTTTACAACAAAAACTACCCGCCGCTCGCCAAACAATACAAGAAAACACGCAGTCTACAAATCCCGGCCTTCTGCCTGGACGCAACCCCGGCCTTCGGCCTGGGCGCACGCCTACTCCCGCCTGCTGCGTAACACATCTGGTCCAAACCGAATACAGCTGAGTGCGGCACATGTGACATCAATCCCTTGCAATCGAAGACCTGAAGAAACTGAAATAACGAAACATGTGGACAGACATCTGATGCAAACCGAAGGCAGCTGAGTGCGGCACATGTGACATCAACCCCTTGCAATCGAAGATCCAAGAAACTGGAATTACGAAACATTTTGAAACACGTTTGCTCGAAACAGAATGCAGCTGAGCGTGGCACATGTGACATCAATCCCTTGCAATCGAAGACCTCAAGAAACTGAAATTACGAAACATTTTGAAACACATCTGGTCCAAACCGAATGCAGCTGAGTGCGGCACATGTCACTTCCATCCCTTGCAATGGAAGACCTCAAAAACTGAAATTACGAAACATTTTGAAACACATCTGGTCCAAACCGAATGCAGTTGAGTGTGACACTCGTCACAAATGCAACCTGCTGGCCGGTTGCATCCTGCTGGCCGGTTGCATCCACAGACGATGGTCAAGTTGACTTGCAGAAGCCCTGCCTCGACGGGTCTTCTCGACAGGCTCGATGTCCAGTCTGATCTGGCCTTCGACCTGATCTGCCTTGTGGATCTTTCTCTGCACCTCCAACTTCAAAACTGCCAGGCTTTCCCCGAACAAAGATCCCAACCAATGCCAGTGCGCCGCGTGAAACTCTTTGGTCTCAGAAAGAAATTTGGCAGCATCCTCCAGCTCCCAAACAAGTACATCCCGGTCCGGATGCACAGGAGCCGCGCACTCAGTAGCTGCTGGCAACGTAGATGGCAACAAGGTTGCGTCCGGGTCAACGAACTGCCGCCTTGCTTGCAAGCTCGGATTGCCGAGTCACCATGACCTCTCCCAGCACCCGAGCCAGCAGCGGGTGCTGCGGGGAGCAAATGATCAAGCCCTGAAACACGTATTCGTGGTTGAATGTGCCCAAGGACGCCATGAGTGGAGGACACTGAGCGCCTGCCCGGGCGCTCATGCTGCATGCAAGCGTTTTGTAGCTCGAGAAGCCACCTCCAGAGCGGCTGAAGCAATCCGCACTTGAAGTCCGGTATCTCCACCGCGGCGGCACATATGCAGAGCTCGCAAAGTAGCCGGCGTGCCTGCACAATTCTGCCTGCAGTAGCTCACTTTTTGCTCGGCGGCTCTCCTCATGCCCAACTGCTGCACCTTAGGCTTCGCCATAGGCAGCCCCGACGCCCACCCAAGCCACCTACTCCGAGACGTAAAAAAAGTCCGTGGTCACATGCTCTTGGCCACCATACGGGAACCAGCAGCGTCCGTCCTTGGCTTTTCCTGGGATTCTGCCAAAGTAGGAGTTAGCCACCGCGCACCACAGCTCTCCGCGCTTGTCGAGCTGCTTAATCTCGAAGTCTTTGGTGTAGTGCTCCTTGCCGGCATATGAGTACCAACACCTATCACCGCGAGCCTTTCCGGGGATCTTGCCTTCCCTGACGCGGGCTATGGCGCACCAATAGGAACCAGTGTCGCCTTGATAGCCTTGCGGGCGGACCATGCCCGCAGCAGCGGAGCAGCACTCAGGCACACAGGAGCGGCCCTCAGACTGCGGCGCGGCCATCTGCTCTGCGCCGCGCGACCTGCCCTGCCGCTGCCGCCTCTGCGCCGCCTCCACCTGTCCAACAGCCTCTTGCGAATCGAAGCTTCCTCCTGAGCCCGGCCAAGCCTGCCGCGCCGCTGCTGGCAGGAGTCTAATCCTGGCTCTGCCTTCTCGCGGGTCTGCGAGCCAAGATCAATCCACTCACTACAGTCCGTGCTGCGACTGCGCGCCGAGTCAGACCCTTCGCTGACAGGCATCACTACCCAAGCAAAGCTGAAGCACAGTCCATAGCTGAGCCAACCCACGCAGTCCATAACTCAGGCAGTCGAAGATGCCAAGCCTACTGCACCAAAGCAAGACAAACAAATGACACACGCGCACTGCAAGCCTGTTTTTCTTCCTTGGTCTCACAAAGGTGCTGATGCTCAATTCCAATCTCGCGAATTGCGAGCGAGCAGCCTGCTTGGCTCAATTCCGCTCTGCGTCCTAGGCCACTCTCCGGACTTCGTCCGGACACGACTTCCTAAGCCTCTCTCCGGACTAAGCCTCTCTCCGGACTTCGTCCTGAGAATTCTGCGACGTAGTGGTCGCGAGGCCATGTGCGAAACTCCGCCAAGTCCACGAGGTAGACGTAGCCGTACGCCTTGCTGATGTGCCAGCCTGGGCTCAGCCTCTCGGGGTCAAACCTGCAAATCTCATCCTGCAGGTGCTCGCGGACGCTGTGCCCGATGCGAGCTCCTGACCTCGCCGGGTGGATCGCGTCGTGTGCCAGCTCGGCCATCAATGGGTGGCGCGGGGCACACACTATCAGCCCCTCTGGCTGGAAGCGGGCGAGATCCATTGACAACGAGGGTAGTGCGACCACCAAAAAGGGCGGATTGCACACGCCGTTTGCGGCAGCACCCCAGTCCTCGAATTTCTCTCCTATTGCTCGCTCCCAGCAGGCCCATTGCATCTGAATCCCGAGCTCGTGCTGCTTGTCTCGGAGCCAAAGACCCAGCTCTACTCCAAGACTCTGCCTGCCAGACACGTAAACTCCCCCGCTGCGGTACAACTCCATGTGTCGCCACAGCGCAGCGATCCAGTGCTGCTCTGATGCTGGAGATGGGAAGCCTCCACTGCAGGAACTGCAGCTGCTCTTCCTCACCTGCGAACTCCCGGTAGAATCCAGGGCAGAAGATCTCCGCCGAGCAGCCGCACTCTTGGATCACGCGCCTCGAAAGCCACCAAAGCGGAGAGGAGCAGCACGCGAGCTGCGACCATAGGTTGGCAGTCCGACCACAGATAACACATCTGCAGCACATCCCGAAATGTCACTGCCTCTGTCTGCAATAGCTGCTGCTCCGTGTGCAGCCTGGCCATCTTTCTGTAAGTTTTGCCAGCATCCACACGCGGGCTCGCAGTCTCGGGCCACTCGCTCCATCAGGTCGTTGAAAATCTCCTTTTTGCGCTCCATGGATCCCCAGAAGTGCAAGCCACTGCCGATGCCGAGCGGGGTGAACAAAGGCATGCCGTCCTTCTCAAACCAGGCTTTCTCCATGGACCTGATGGTGGAGCTGGACTCTTTCACTCGCCAGTCGCATCGGGCCTGATGTAAAGGGGTGAACTTGCCCTCTTGGTCGACACGCACAGCTTCACGCGCAGGGACCACGCTCAGCCCAACGCGCTTGCGCAAGAGCTGATCACGGCATTTCATCTCGTAGTACGAGTCGGCGATGCCAGCCCAGGTGCAGAGAAGCTTCTTCAAGATAGACATATGCCTGTTGCCTTTGGAGGCATGAATCAAAATCGCGCCAAGGCCGAGAATCACCACATGCTTTGTTTCGCTGGACGACATCTTCACCACATTGGAGCCGTACTCAGCATATCCCTTGCCGGTGCTGTCGGACAGCGCGAGCACATACTTGGTTGCAAAAGCTTCCTCCATGCTTTGAGCCACAAAAATCCTAGCCACGAACGAACAAAAAGATTTTACATGCGCCATGTCTTAAATGGCTGAGCCAACCCACGCAGCCCATAACTCAGGCAGTCGAAGATGCCAAGCCTACTGCACCAAAGCAAGACAAACAAATGACACACGCGCACTGCAAGCCTGTTTTTCTTCCTTGGTCTCACAAGCATGACTCTCTGGCTAAAGGTGCTGATGCTCAATTCCAATCTCGCGAATTGCGAGCGAGCAGTCTGCTTGGCTCAATTCCGCTCGCGAGGGCAGCGTGGCCACCAGGAAGGGCGGATTGCACACGCCGCCTGCTTCTCAAACCAGGCTTTCTCCATGGACCTGATGGTGGAGCTGGACTCTTTCACTCGCCAGGCGCATCGCGCCTGATGTAAAGGGGTAAACTTGCCCTCTTGGTCGACACGCACAGCGTCACGCGCAGGGACCACGCTCAGCCCAACGCGCTTGCGCAAGAGCTGATCACGGCATTTCATCTCGTAGTACGAGTCGGCGATGCCAGCCCAGGTGCAGAGAAGCTTCTTCAAGATAGACATATGCCTGTGGCCTTTGGAGGCATGAATCAAACTCGCGCCAAGGCCGAGAATCACCGCATGCTTTGTTTCGCTGGACGACATCTTCACCACATTGGAGCCGTACTCAGCATATCCGTTGCCGGTGCTGTCGGACAGCGCGAGCACATACTTGGCTGCAAATGCTTCCATGCTTTGAGCCACAAAAATTCTAGCCACGAACGAACAAAAAGATTTTACATGCGCCATGTCACTCTCAATAGGCCTGCCCCTGATTCGCATTCGCATGACGCAAGGCCCTCTCACTCTTTTCCACGCTTCAAACTCTGCACGCTTCGTACTCCGCTAAATCAGGAAGCCATCACTGCCAATGGCTGGGGTCTGGCCTGTGTCCAACGAAAGGCTCCAGCAACTCACGCTGTCCTGTCGACACGCGCACCATGTCGGCCAGCTGGGCAGCGTTGCCGTGCGTCGCGCCTCGCGCCTGGCTCAAAATAACCAGCCGCTCGGCCATCTGTAATCCAGAGTATGTCAGGCTTGCGCATTGCGTCCACTTCACATACACGCTAATCGATGGGTCTTCCAAAATGTGTCTGCATGCCTCGCACATGCCCAGTCGTCGAAACTCCGTCTCATCCTGGGGCCCTCTGTAGAGGCCTTGCATCTTGCCACAGCTCAGGCAGCTGCTAAGCTGCGTGAGCCACTCGGGCGACAAGCCCAGTCGCTCGCGCACCATTTTCGGCCTTTTGCTACGGCGCCCCATCCCGCGGAGTGGCGTCGCACGCCTTGCTACGACACAACAATGCTGCAGGCAAGTCACACATACAATATGATCCGCCGCTCTCTCGCTTGCCTGCAAAGCAGAAAAGTAACGCCACACTATTCGCGGGTCTGAATCATGTGAACGAGAACGCAATTGGCGCGGGATCGGTGGTTGGACTTGCTTCGTGGCTGGCCTGCAAAGAAAAACACTGCTAGGCATCGGTGCTCGGCTTTGCTTTGTGGCTGACCTACTCAACAGAAACTCGGCTAGCAGCACTCCCCGTCCAAACGAATCCGCTCGTCCAAGATTCAGACCCGCGAATAGCGTGACGTTGCTATTGCCTGGCAAAGCACCTTTTTGTATCTCCACTGCCCACGATGCTCGAGGCGTGCTAGATGCGCGAGAGTGCTTTTAGCCCGGGCTTCGCCACACTGCAAACGTCATCCTCCTTCAACGTGTCAGACACAGGCACCAGCGGGAGAGCTTCGTGCGTCAAAGGGGCTGACGCAAGTCTCGCCCGAACTACTCCGGCAGATCTGACCGACAGCGGACTGAAAAGCTTTCAAGTGCCTCAGAATGTCCGTGGTAAGCACCGCGCCGCCCCATGTGCAAAACAAATCGGCCGAGCCTGAAATGGCAGCGGTCACAGACGGCTTGAGGCGGTGCTGCTGGCCGGGCTGGCCTTTGGCTTGCCCCCGAGTGGACCTCTGGCCACACCCCGTCTGACCGCATCCGCTCGTCCAAGATTCAGACCCGCGAATAGTGCGACGTTGCTATTGTCTGTGCTCCGCTGCGCGGGAGGCTCGCGCACACGGGCGGCTTTAGCCCGGATGACTTCCAAAGAACATGCCCTAGCAAAGCTCAAAGTCTGGCTCTCTCTTTAGAGGGGGTTTCCCAAATGGATTCTATTCTACCTGAGAGGCTCCTGGCACTTGTCCGTCCAGGAAATGACCTCGTCCTGCGAAGGATTCGAAGTCTAAAACGCTGCGTGCAGGCGTGTGGCTGCAAAATAATGACCCCTAGATATGCTTGCAAAATGCCCAGCAGCTGCGTTTCTGCAAGGCGAGCTAAAAAAACAGGGGGAAAAAAAGAAAGCCAGCCAAAGCCAGCCAGAAAGCCAGCCAGAAGCCAAGCCAAACCAGCCAGCCAGCCAGAAGCCAGCCAGCCAGCCAGAAAGCCAACCAGCCAGAAGCCAAGCCAAACCAGCCAGAAAGCCAGCCAGAAGCCAAGCCAAGCCAGCCAGAGCCAAGCCAAACCAGCCAGAAAAACCAGCCAGAAGCCAAGCCAAACCAGCCAGAAAGCCAGCCAGAAGCCAAGCCAAACCAGCCAGAAAGCCAGCTAGAAGACAAGCCAAACCAGCCACAACCAACCAAAACCAGGCAGAAAGCTAGCCAGAAGCCAAGCCAAGCCAGCCAGAAGCCAGCCAAAAAAGCCAGCCAGGGTTTCCTTTGAGGGGGCTCGCCTTGCAGAAACAAAGGCAGCTGCTGGGCATTTTGCCAAACCGCATATCTAGGGGTCATTATTTTGCAGCCACACGCCTGCACGCAGCGTTTTAGACTTCGAATCCTTCGCAGGACGAGGTCATTTCCTGGACGGACGAGTGCCAGGAGCCTCTCAGGTAGAATAGAATCCATTTGGGAAACCCCCTCTAAAGAGAGAGGTGCTATGTTCTGTGTTCGCGCTTTCGCGCGGCGCAGTCTGCAGCTGTCGCTGCAGTCGCTGCGCAGTTCGCGCCACGCGGAACTCCACGCGGGCAGCAACCAAAAAATGGTTGGTGCCTGTTTCCAGTTCCGAGGCACTTCGAAAGCATAAGTGGCACTTATGCTTTCGAGCATCGCATCCCTGTCCGGCAGAGCCGCGCCAGCCCGCCGACGTGGAGGCTTCGACACATTCCTGCCGCGCCACCTGACACGCCAGCCCGCCGAGTCATACGAATCATACGGATCATACGGTCATACGGTGGCGGTTTGGCACTTGTGCGCCACCCTGCCGCGCCACCTGCCTGGCATAGAAGCCTCCCGGCCGCGCCACCTGCCCGGCATCGGAGCCGCGCCAGCCCGCCGACGTGGAGGCTTCGATACCTAGCGCGCCACGCAGCTCATCGAAGTCGTGACGAACACTAAGCAGTCAAATGCGCCCTTGACATGGACAAAGCTCAAGAATGAGGGGTCCCTTGACATGGGTGGCACCAATGTCACAAAGGCGAGGTTCCCAGGACAGCGTGGAGGATCATCGTCTGATCTCGTGGACACCGGCCGCGCCACCTGCCCGGCATAGAAGCCTCCGCCCTCCTGCCCGGCATCGGAGCCAGCCACCTTGTTGTCCCGGGCCCCGAATTCCTTCAACATGTCGGATTGACATGTTGAAATTCTCGTCATTCTTCATTGCAGACCAAGTGCGAGAAGCATTCGCCTGACCCGGCCGCGCCGCCTGCCCGGCATCGGAGCCCTGCTGAGCCCGCGCCAAGGTCAGAATTCTTCCCAGGAAAAATTTTTCCAGTTGTCCTGTGGGGGGACAACTGTCTAAAGTTTCGGCGAACCTGCCCGGCAGAGCCGCGCCAGCCCGCCGACATGGAGGCCCCTGCTCTCGGCCGCCGACACTTCCTCTGAGGTGGACTCTAAGATAGCGGCAGCCCTCGTGGGCGCAGTCACCACGGCAGCCCTCGACGCCGCCCTCCTCGGCAAGGCGGACGCCAGCGCGCTGGCCGCCCTGCTCTCCACGGTGGACGGGTTGGACACATAGCAAATGCCCTGCTGGGTCTCGCCACCGAGGCCTTCGTCGCAGCGCAGCTTGCTAGCCGGGACGCCAGCATCACGGCGCTCCAGGGGGGCAAGGCCGACACGTCGCTGCTGGCCTCGTACGCCACGAACGCCGCGCTCTCAGCCAGCGAGACCGCGCTCCAGAGCGCCCTCGACGCAATCCTCGCGGAGCTCGCCGCCCTGCAGCTTTCCGGAGGCGGAGTTGTTAACGCGCCGGCCTGGGCGGGCTTCACAACTTGGGAGCTCCTTCACGGAAGCAACGTCGTTCGCAACCTGCATTTCGTGGCTCCTCTCTCTGCTGCGCTGGCCAACGGCGACGACACGCTGAGCATCACGGCAGACTGCTACTCCGTCGCAGCGGCGGACGCGGCCCTCGCGGCTGCGCTGCTGGCCTACTACACCTCCTCACAAGTGGACACTCTGTTGGGAGACTACCGCACAGGGGCAGCGCAGGACGCGGAGACGACCAGCGCCATCAACACCCCACTGCTGGAAGACGCGCTGTTGGGAGACTACCGCACGGCAAGCGCGCAGGACACGCAGACGCAGGCGCCATCGCGGGCGCGCTGCTGGCCTACCGGACGGGCCCGGACCAGGTCCGGACAACCAACCAAATCACCTCGGCGCTGGGGCGTACCGCTCAGCCGCCGACCAGGACACGGCAACGGCCTCGAGCATCGCCCCCGCGCTGCTCAGCTACTACACCATCGCACAAGTAGACGGCCTCCTTGCCGGCAAGCTCGGAGTCACGGAGGCAGCCTCGGCCCTGCAAATACCCGTGCGCTTTCCGGACGACGGAGGGGCCGACGAGGTGGTGGCCTCCATAGGAGAGCAGATCCTGGCCCCCACGGACGTCTCACTGTCAAACTGGACGGTCCGCCCCAGCAGCGGCTGCAGCGTGGTCCTGGCCACGCACACCGCGGGAGTGAGCGTGGACGGCTACACCCTGACCCTGGCGGCGAGCGACCACTTCGACCGGGCGGCCGATACCTACAACGCCACGAGACGGCGCACGGTCGCGCCCGAGGACGTGGGAAGCAGCCGGCCCACAGAGTTCAGGGTCCTCCAAGACAACGCCGACAAGTTCCAGCACAACAAGGACCTCACCACCGGCGCGTGAAGGCGGTGGAGGACGCGGGCGCCTTCCGGGCGCCGACGAACGCGGCGAGGAGCTTCAACCCTCAGTACGGCGACGTGCAGCAGCTGGGGGCCGTGGACTCCATGACCGTCCGCAGCACGGAGGCGCTGCCGGCGCCGCAGGGGCAGCGGCAACGCGGCGGGCCGGCTGACGAGACGGGGCAGGCCGGCGGCTGTGAGGCAGCTGGACGACTTCCTGGCGCCTCCGCGGCCCAGGACCCTCGACTAGCCTCCTTTGAAAAAAAACTGGTTTTTTTAGGCATGCGTCCAAAAAACCTCGGTCGGACCCCCTTTTGGCGCAAAAAACTGTTTGATCAGGCTCAGGCGGAATTGACTGGTCCTGATCGAGCGAAAAAAACTGGGAGAGACAAAAAAGGTTTTGAGACATTGCGCGGGCCCGTCGGAATTCCCGGAGCCTGCTCAGCTCCTTTTTGGGTTAGGGTTTGGGGTGCTCGGGAAACCAACGGGTTGGGCGAACCAATCAAATGAGCGGGGGCTGGCATGGGCAAACTGCGCAAACCCGTGAAAAAACTCACTCTTCAGGCCTCGTTTCCGAGGAAGCTTGAAGCAAGTCCCTTTTCGCGCAAAAAAAAAACTTTGATCACACTCAAGTTGGAATTGCCTGATCCAGGTCGAGCGAAAAAACTGGGAGAAAAAAGGTTTTGAGACATTGCGCGGGCCCGTCGGAATTCCCGGAGCCTGCTCAGCTCCTTTTTGGGTTAGGGTTTGGGGTGCTCGGGAAACCAACGGGTTGGGCGAACCAATCAAACCAGCGGAGGCTGGCATGGGCAACCCGTGCAAAACCGTGCAAAAAAAGCTATTAGTCCAGGGTGTACATACATGTACGCTGGACTAATAGCTTTTTTTCAGCGCAAAACCGTGCAAAACGAGCTATTCTTCCAGGGTGGACATTCCCCTCCACCCTGGAAGAATTTCCTTTTGTGGCGCAAAACCGTGCAAAACGAGCTATTACTCCAGTGTCTATATTGATATAGGCGCTGGAGTAATAGCATTTTGTAGCGCAAGACCGTGCAAATGTCCCTTTAGGGTTTGGGGTCCTCGGCAAACCAAACGGGTTGGGCGGACCAGTATCAAGCCCAAACGGGTTGGGCGGACCACTCAAACGCGGTTAGGTCCAAGCTGGGCCTGACAGGAGGGGGGTGAGACACCTGAGACACCTGAGACAGCCACTAAACGTCGAACAGGAGTGTCTCAGGCGTGTGTCAGGTGTCTCAATCTTAGGCTGGCTGTCTTGTTATTGCTGAGACAGGTCTGAGACACGTTTGAGACACTTCTGTTCGACGTTTAGTGGGTGTCTCAGGTGTCTCAGGTGTCTCACCCCCTTTCCCAGGATTGTCTCAGCTGTCCCAACCCTCGGCTGGATGGGCCGGCGCCGGTGTAGAAAATAAATGCAGATTTTGCTGGTTTTTGGGCACTGCCCCCTCTCGCGTTTGACACTGGTCCGCCCAACCCGTTCAGGTTTGATACTGACCCACCCAACCTGCGCTCGGTACTGGCTCGCCCAACCTCGTGTTGATACTGGCTCGCCCAACCTCGTGTTGACACTGGCTCGCCCAACTGGGCCTGTTTTTGCGTGTTTTTGCACGCTTTTGGGATTGCACCCTTTTGCACCCCCTCTTGCACCCCCTCTTGCACCCCTTTTGCACCCCTCTTGCACCCCTTTTGCACCCCTCTTGCACCCCTTTTGCACCCCCCTCTTTTTGAACAATTTTGCATTTTTTTTGAGCGCTTGTTGACGACTGTCCACACTCCCTCCCTTTTTTTTTGCTCGATTTTGCATGTTTTTTGTATGATTTGAGATTGCACCCCTCTTGCACCCCTCTTGCACCCCTTTCGCACCCCTCTTGCACCCTGATTGCACCCTTCAGCCGGTTGAATTTTAGTTTTTGACTATTTTATTTACTTGTTTTGGGGAGCGTGTCCTCTGGCACCCGCGCTTCTGGCCTGTTTTTGTGTGTTTTTGCACGCTTTTGGGATTGCACCGCTTCCGGGTCAACGAACTGCCTCTCCAAGTTGCATCGGATGCGCAGCAAGCAGTTTGCAAACCAAGCCAGAACTTCGTGGGGCTTCCCATCCAAATTGCTCGCCTGGTAGTACTGCACGCAGTTTCTCACCAGCTCCACCTCGCCACCGCCAAGCCGCCGTTGCTCGCCCTTGTCCGGGCGAGACGCCTTCAAGGCCAGGGCGACGGCGCACGCTTCATCCACACACGTGTTCATGGCCCAGAAAAGGCTTGTACATGTAGAGGACAAATATATATATGGAAAAAACCCACACAGCTGCGGCAAGCACGCAGGCGTTTGTGGCACACAACTTGGAGTTCGTGTAGCACAAGTACAAGCCTCACAGTACAAAAGATACATGCGGCGCAAGTGTCCTGTGTGCAATCCAATGGCTGGATCTGCAGCACGGTCTTCGACATTTCTCACAGAGGCGGCAAGCCTGTCTTCATAGAAAAGCCCAACATCCTACCTCTGGCTTTTTTAGCATCTGGAGAATGGTCTCGGCGACCAAAAAAGCTAGACTTGAGCCGTCATCAGCCACGCATCACTTCAGCTCGCACCACCAATAAAACGCCAAGCATGCAACTCACCTCGCTTTTTGCTTTGACGAAAGGAGACAATACAAGCTTGCCGCCGCAGCCCGCGACCTGCTGGCTATCACCCTCTGGGCGAACAGCCCAGCGCCGCTGCAAAAACCCCTGGGGGCAAGATAAATTGTAATCCTAGAATGATGCAGGGGATTTATGTCAACCCACCTGCCAACACAAAGCTTCATCAATTGCACAACACACTCTCTCTGCATGATGCTGACGCCGAGGCGCTCACATTTACAGCTTCAACTCTTCGTGATGTTGGTGCAGTGTGTTGCAGGGTGCCACTGGCCAGCTGTGACATTTGTCACGAGACCATGCACGAGACCTTGACGTTTGCGCATGCCTCCCCCAGTCGGCTACTGCATTGAAGGTGTTGTCGTAGTCTTGGCTGAGTTCCCTCCTGGGTAGACCGGCCTCCCCGTTCTTTCGCCGGCAGTCGGCCAACTGCCTGGAAGAGGTCGTACTCGCGACCGTTCCTTCCTGGTTTGGGCGGGATTAACGAGACGAAGAACTGATTCCTGCGGGCGCCCAGCCTGCGACTTGGCTCCCAGTCTTCACAAGATGCCAGCGGTCTGCAGCACGCAGGAGGCTCATAGTGCTGGCCCCCACACGCGGCCAGGCTCCACAGCTGCCAGAGTAGCACGCATCGCCGAGAAGCTTCCGCCGACGCCCGGCCTTCGACTTCACAATATGCCACCGGTCTGCGGGCTCATAGCACTCGCCCCCCCCCACGCAGCCACTCTCCACACTTGCCGGAGCAGCGCGCATCGACAAGAAGCAAAAGGCAGCTTCCGGATTCGCACGTCACCATCACTTCGCAAACTGCTGTCCGACTCCCGGAGAAGTTTCATGAGGTCGCAGCCGATTTTGCCTCGTCTCATCACTACTGCTGACAAGGTTTCATTTGGCACCGGGGCACGGGAGAAACATTGCGAAACACATCTGACACAAACCGAACGCAGCTGAGCCGGAACGCAAATACATGCTGCAAGCTCAGCTCACAACTCAACTTCAAACGACCGCAAATCCCACAAATCATGAGAAGCAGTGAGCAAGTTTTGACTGCGCAGGTCGCTTCACTTGCATTAGCACATTCACTGGGCGTTAGCCAGGACCAAGGCTGGTCAGTCTCAGGCGACCGCACTCCACTTCAGAACAAGCTGCCAGATCCCGGCCTTCGGCCTGGATTGCCAACTAGCCACGCCCAAGAATACTGTCGCGCAGCCAGGAGGCCACAGAGGGCTCAGACGCCGGCAGCTGCCAGCCGCGCTTCTCCGCGCCGCTGGTGCGGCTGCTGCTTCGGCCTTGCGCCGAGCCTGACCTTGCGCTCCATGAGCTCAACCTCCAGCCTGTCCAGCTCTTCCCACTCTTGATCAGCGCCGCCTGTCTCTCGACATAAGTCCTCCGTCTTCACCCGACGGCGGTACGCTTGCGGCTCTTGTCCTGCCGGCAGCGGAAGCTAGGCTGCTGTGCATTCTCGGCTTCGTGGGCAGTGTGGTCCACCGTCATCTTCTTCCCGGGGCAGATCTGAGGCTGTGTGTCAGAGTCCTTTGTGCTGTGAAGCTGGATGCCGGAGCTCGCTGCTGGCATTGAGGGATGGCCGTGCTTCCGGAAGCATGTCGGCAACCAGCATGCTGCGTGGATGACCTGCCAGAGATGTGCCCTGAGGACGAGCTATGTGACGAAGGCCGCGGGGCACGGACAGCGTCGAGCTCGAGATTCCAGAGACGGCGCTCGCGGAATTGCAGGATGTAGTGAGTCCAGAGGACTGCACGGAGAAGATTGTGACGTGCAAGATTATGGAAGTGAAGGGGCGACAGCTTCAGGCAAGCGGAGGAGGGCTGGACTACTGCGTGAGACCGAGCACCAGCGTCCCGGCCGCAAGGTCCGCCGAAAACAAAGGGAATCCCGCGGCGGCCGCCAGTGGAGAGGCCGATGGTCCAACTTCGACATGGCTCAGCCGACACGGCCAATCCCTAAGCCCTAGACGGCCCTAACACAAACTGGCGAGCCGCACATATAGCATTACACTCAGCTCATGCCAACTCTCTCTCCGACGACAACCAGCTACACAATTCTGCCTGCAGTAGCTCACTTTTTGCTCGGCAGCTCTCCTCATGCCCAACTGCTGCACTTTAGGCTTCGCCATAGGCAGCCCCGACGCCCACCCAAGCCACCTACTCCCACAGGAGACGTAAAAAAAGTCCGTGGTCACATGCCAGCAGCGTCCGTCCTTGGCTTTTCCTGGGATTCTGCCAAAGTAGGAGTTAGCCACCGTGTCCACGGGCACACTGACGGCCTCCGGCGCAGCGACGGCGGCGAGCTTCGCAGCCAGCGGGGCGGTCACGGGCGCCACGCTGACGATCAGCGGGGCGGCGTCCGCGGGCCCGCTGGACTGCGAGAGCCTGGACTGCACCTTCACGGCCACGAGCGGCGGAGTGTCGACGGGCAGCGTGGTGTGCGGCGACGTGACGAGCTCGGGCACGGTCTCCCGCGCACCACAGCTCTCCGTGCTTGTCGAGCTGCTTTCCCTGCGGCTCTGCGCCATCCACAGTGCGAGACAAGCTCTGGCCGCGCATAATCTCGAAGTCTTTGGTGTAGTGCTCCTTGCCGGCATATGAGTACCAACACCTATCACCGCGAGCCTTTCCGGGGATCTTGCCTTCCCTGACGCGGTGGCGCACCAATAGGAACCAGTGTCGCCTTGATAGCCTTGCGGGCGGACCATGCCCGCAGCAGCGGAGCAGCACTCGGGCACACAGGAGCGGCCCTCAGACTGCGGCGCGGCCATCTGCTCTGCGCCGCGCGACCTGCCCTGCCGCTGCCGCCTCTGCGCCGCCTCCACTTCTCTGCGAGCCGACAGCTCGTCCAACAGCCTCTGAGCCCGGCCAAGCCTGCCGCGCCGCTGCTGAGTCTAGTCTGCGAGCCAAGATCAATCCACTCACTACTCCGTGCTGCGACTCTCAGCGCTTCACTCCATAGCTGAAGCAGTCCATAACTGAGCGAGCCAAGCACTCAAATGCCAAGCCAACTCACAACATGACTGCAAGGTGCTGATGCTCAATTCCAATCTCGCGAATTGCGAGCGAGCAGCCTGCTTGGCTCAATTCCGCTCTGCGTCCTAGGCCACTCTCCGGACTTCGTCCGGACACGACTTCCTAAGCCTCTCTCCGGACTAAGCCTCTCTCCGGACTTCGTCCTGAGACTCCTGCGACGGCATGCAGGGAAACCTGTGCTGGCACCATCTCTCCAACCCTGCGCCAGCTGCGGGCGACTCTGCTGACCGCCAAGTAGTGGTCGCGAGGCCATGCCTGCGAAACTCCGCCAAGTCCACGAGGTAGACGTAGCCGTACGCCTTGCTGATGCGCCAGCCTAAGCTCAGCCTCTCGGGGTCAAACCTGCAAATCTCATCCTGCAGGTGCTCGCGGACGCTGTGCCCGATGCGAGCTCCTGACCTCGCCGGGTGGATCACGTCGTGTGCCAGCTCGGCCATCAATGGGTGGCGCGGGGCACACACTATCAGCCCCTCTGGCTGGAAGCGGGCGAGATCCATTGACGACGAGGGTAGTGCGACCACCAAAAAGGGCGGATTGCACACGCCGCCTGCGGCAGCACCCCAGTCCTCGAATTTCTCTCCTATTGCTCGCTCCCAGCAGGCCCATTGCATCTGAATCCCGAGCTCGTGCTGCTTGTCTCGGAGCCAAAGACCCAGCTCTACTCCAAGGCTCTGCCTGCCAGACACGTAAACTCCCCCGCTGCGGTACAACTCCATGTATCGCCACAGCGCAGCGATCGCGCCCGGCTCCTCCAGTGCTGCTCTGATGCTGGAGATGGGAAGCCTCCACTGCAGGAACTGCAGCTGCTCTTCCTCGCCTGCGAACTCCCGGTAGAATCCAGGGCAGAAGATCTCCGCCGAGCAGCCGCACTCTTGGATCACGCGCCTCGAAAGCCACCAAAGCGGAGAGGAGCAGCACGCGAGCTGCGATTATAGGTTGGCAGTCAGCGGCACATCCGACCACAGATAACACATGCAGCACATCCCGAAATGTCGCTGCCTCTGTCTGCAATAGCTGCTGCTCCGCGTGCAGCCTGGCCATCTTTCTGTAAGTTTTGCCAGCATCCACACACGGGCTCGCAGCTCCATCAGGTCGTTGAAAATCTCCTTTTTGCGCTCCATGGATCCCCACTGCCGATGCCGAGCGGGGTGAACAAAGGCACGCCGTCCTTCTCAAACCAGGCTTTCTCCATGGACCTGATGGTGGAGCTGGACTCTTTCACTCGCCAGTCGCATCGGGCCTGATGAACTTGCCCTCTTGGTCGACATGCACAGCTTCACGCGCAGGGACCACGCTCAGCCCAACGCGCTTGCGCAAGAGCTGATCACGGCATTTCATCTCGTAGTACGAGTCGGCGATGCCAGCCCAGGTGCAGAGAAGCTTCTTCAAGATAGACATATGCCTGTTGAAGCCTCCACTGCAGGAACTGCCACTGCTCTTCCTCGCCTGCGAACTCCCGGTAGAATCCAGGGCAGAAGATCTCCGCCGAGCAGCCGCAGTCTTGGATCACGCGCCTCGAAAGCCACCAAAGCGGAGAGGAGCCGACCACAGATAACACATCTGCGGCACATCCCGAAATGTCACTGCCTCTGTCTGCAGCAACGTCAATAGCTGCTGCTCCGCGTGCAGCCTGGCCATCTTCCTGTCAGCCGCGCCAGCATCCACACACGGGCCTGGCACCGAGTTCCACCCCGCGCACACGAGGATGTAAAGCTCCGCAGCCTCGGGCCACTCGCTCCATCAGGTCGTTGAAAATCTCCTTTTTGCGCTCCATGGATCCCCAGAAGTGCAAGCCACTGCCGATGCCGACGGGGTGAACAAAGGCATGCCGTCCTTCTCAAACCAGGCTTTCTCCATGGACCTGATGGTGGAGCTGGACTCTTTCACTCGCCAGGCGCATCGCGCCTGATGTAAAGGGGTAAACTTGCCCTCTTGGTCGACACGCACAGCGTCACGCGCAGGGACCACGCTCAGCCCAACGCGCTTGCGCAAGAGCTGATCACGGCATTTCATCTCGTAGTACGAGTCGGCGATGCCAGCCCAGGTGCAGAGAAGCTTCTTCAAGATAGACATATGCCTGTGGCCTTTGGAGGCATGAATCAAACTCGCGCCAAGGCCGAGAATCACCACATGCTTTGTTTCGCTGGACGACATCTTCACCACATTGGAGCCGTACTCAGCATATCCGTTGCCGGTGCTGTCGGACAGCGCGAGCACATACTTGGCTGCAAAAGCTTCCTCCATGCTTTGAGCCACAAAAATCCTAGCCACGAACGAACAAAAAGATTTTACATGCGCCATGTCACTCTCAATAGGCCTGCCCCTGATTCGCATTCGCATGACGCAAGGCCCTCTCACTCTTTTCCACGCTTCAAACTCTGCACGCTTCGTACTCCGCTAAATCAGGAAGCCATCACTGCCAATGGCTGGGGTCTGGCCTGTGTCCAACGAAAGGCTCCAGCAACTCACGCTGTCCTGTCGACACGCGCACCATGTCGGCCAGCTGGGCAGCGTTGCCGTGCGTCGCGCCTCGCACCTGGCTCAAAATAACCAGCCGCTCGGCCATCTGTAATCCAGAGTATGTCAGGCTTGCGCATTGCGTCCACTTCAGATACACGCTAATCGATGGGTCTTCCAAAATGTGTCTGCATGCCTCGCACATGCCCAGTCGTCGAAACTCCGTCTCATCCTGGGGCCCTCTGTAGAGGCCTTGCATCTTGCCACAGCTCAGGCAGCTGCTAAGCTGCGTGAGCCACTCGGGCGACAAGCCCAGTCGCTCGCGCACCTTGCTGCAATACTCAGACACTATACGAGGCGATATCTCCACGAAGATATACTGTGTTGGGTCGTCCATTTTCGGCCTATTGCTACGGCGCCCCATCCCGCGGAGTGGCGTCGCACGCCTTGCTACGACACAACAATGCTGCAGGCAAGTCACACATACAATATGATCCGCCGCTCTCTCGCTTGCCTGCAAAGCAGAAAAGCAACGCCACACTATTCGCGGGTCTGAATCATGTGAACGAGAACGCAATTGGCGCGGGATCGGTGGTTGGACTTGCTTCGTGGCTGGCCTGCAAAGAAAAACACTGCTAGGCATCGGTGCTCGGCTTTGCTTTGTGGCTGACCTACTCAACAGAAACTCGGCTAGCAGCACTCCCCGTCCAAACGAATCCGCTCGTCCAAGATTCAGACCCGCGAATAGCGTGACGTTGCTATTGCCTGGCAAAGCACCTTTTTGTATCTCCAATGCTCGAGGCGTGCTAGATGCGCGAGAGTGCTTTTAGCCCGGGCTTCGCCACACTGCAACCAAAACCAGCCAGAAAGCCAGCCAGAAGCCAGCCAGAAGCCAAGCCAAGCCAGCCAGAAGCCAACCAAAAAAGCCAGCCAGGGTTTTCTTTGAGGGGGCTCGCCTTGCAGAAACAAAGGCAGCTGCTGGGCATTTTGCCAAACCGCATATCTAGGGGTCATTATTTTGCAGCCACACGCCTGCACGCAGCGTTTTAGACTTCGAATCCTTCGCAGGACAAGGTCATTTCCTGGACGGACGAGTGCCAGGAGCCTCTCAGGTAGAATAGAATCCATTTGGGAAACCCCCTCTAAAGAGAGAGGTGCTATGTTCTGTGTTCGCGCTTTCGCGCGGCGCAGTCTGCAGCTGTCGCTGCAGTCGCTGCGCAGTTCGCGTCTGCGGAACTCCACGCGGAACTCCACGCGGGCAGCAACCAAAAAATGGTTGGTGCCTGTTTCCAGTTCCGAGGCACTTCGAAAGCATAAGTGGCACTTATGCTTTCGAGCATCGCATCCCTGTCCGGCAGAGCCGCGCCAGCCCGCCGACGTGGAGGCTTCGATACCTAGCGCGCCACATTCCTGCCGCGCCACCTGACACGCCAGCCCGCCGAGTCATACGAATCATACGGATCATACGGTCATACGGTGGCGGTTTGGCGCTTGTGCGCCACCCTGCCGCGCCACCTGCCTGGCATAGAAGCCTCCCGGCCGCGCCACCTGCCCGGCATCGGAGCCGCGCCAGCCCGCCGACGTGGAGGCTTCGATACCTAGCGCGCCACGCAGCTCATCGAAGTCGTGACGAACACTAAGCAGTCAAATGGACAAAGCTCAAGAATGAGGGATTCCTTGACATTGGTGGCACCAATGTCACAAATGCGAGGTTCCCAGGACAGCGTGGAGGATCATCGTCTGATCTCGTGGACACCCCGGCCGCGCCACCTGCCCGGCATAGAAGCCTCCGCCCTCCTGCCCGGCATCGGAGCCAGCCACCTTGTTGTCCCGGGCCCCGAATTCCTTCAACATGTCGGATTGACATGTTGAAATTCTCGTCATTCTTCATTGCAGACCAAGTGCGAGAAGCATTCGCCTGACCCGGCCGCGCCGCCTGCCCGGCATCGGAGCCCTGCCGAGCCCGCGCCAAGGTCAGAATTCTTCCCAGGAAAAAATTTTTCCAGTTGTCCTGTAAGGGGACAACTGTCTAAAGTTTCGGCGAACCTGCCCGGCCCGCCGACATGGAGGCACGCAGCTGATGTCTCGTATGTTATCACCAACTACGAAGCAGTGTCCGATTATGTCGGACACTGGCTCCATCGTGCGCAGGTCTCGCTTTTGACCGGCGCCACCGGTCAAATCAAATTGAGTCACATCCAAAAAAAAACCCTGGTGCGGGCCTGGTGGCGGGCCTGGCGCGGGCTCCAAGACCGAAGCCGGAGTTCGGACTGAATGGTACTCAACGTTTGTGGCAGGAATCGAGCCCCGTCCGGAGTAAGAAGCGCTTAGCTCCTTGGCCGACCCCTTAGCCACTGGACTAAGGCGTCGGCGAAAACATATGTAAACATGTTTGAAGGACCTGTCACCGGCAATATCCCGGAGGTCCTGGACAACGGAGAGGTAACTGACGGCACGCACGTCACTGCAAAACAGCGCGCTGATTGCGCCCTTGGCCACGGCGGCAGCCCTGGCTACCACGGACGGGCAGGTGGCCGCGCACGGAAGCAGCATCGCCGCGCTGCAGAGCCCGCTGACCACGGGTCTCTCCAACAAGGCAGACCAGTCGGCCTTCGACGTGCTGGAGGGCGTGGTGGCCACGAAGAGCACCCCGGACGGCGTGGACCACGGCGGCCATGAACGGCTCCATCGCCTCGGCCAACAACGCCACGCTGGCCACGGTGGCCGCCAACTACGGCCTCAAGACGGTGGTGGACCAGCACTCCCTAGACATAGCGGCGAGGATCACGCCGCTGGAGGTAGACACCAAGGTGGCCAACGCTCTCCTGGGGGCCGTCACCGCCGCGGCGCTGGCCTCCGAGCTCGCAAGCAGAGACGCCTCCATCGCGGGGCTGCAGGCCTCCAAGGCGGACGCCAGCGCGCTGACCGCGTACGCCCTGCTCTCGGCCGTCGACACTTCCTCTGAGGTGGAGGGCGCAGTCACCACGGCAGCCCTGGACGCCGCCCTCCTCGGCAAGGCGGACGCCAGCGCGCTGGCCGCCCTGCTCTCCACGGTGGACGGGTTGGACACGCCGCTGGAGGTAGACACCAAGATAGCAAATGCCCTGCTGGGTCTCGCCACCGAGGCCTTCGTCGCAGCGCAGCTTGCTAGCCGGGACGCCAGCATCACGGCGCTCCAGGGGGCCAAGGCCGACACGTCGCTGCTGGCCTCGTACGCCACGAACGCCGCGCTCTCAGCCAGCAAGACCGCGCTCCAGAGCGCCCTCGACGCAATCCTCGCGGAGCTCGCCGCCCTGCAGCTTTCCGGCAGCGGAGTTGTTAACGCGCCGGCCTGGGCGGGCTTCACGACTTGGGAGCTCCTTCGCGGAAGCAAGTCGTTCGCAACCTGCATCTGGAGGCTCCTCTCTCTGCTGCGCTGGCCAACGGCGACGACACGCTGAGCATCACGGCAGACTGCTACTCCGTCGCAGCGGCGGACGCGGCCCTCGCGGCTGCGCTGCTGGCCTACTACACCTCCTCACAAGTGGACGCGCTGTTGGGAGACTACCGCACCGGAACGGCGCAGGACGCGGAGACGACCAGCGCCATCACAGGCGCACTGCTGGCCTACTACACCTCGGCGCAGGTAGACGCGCTGTTGGGAGACTACCGCACGGCGAGCGCGCAGGACACGCAGACGCAGGCGGCCATCACGGGCGCGCTGCTGGCCTACCGGACGGGCCCGGACCAGGACGTGTTCACAACCAACCAAATCACCTCGGCGCTGGTGGCGTACCGTTCAGCCGCCGACCAGGACACGGCAACGGCCTCGAGCATCGCAGCCGCGCTGCTCAGCTACTACACCATCGCACAAGTAGACGGCCTCCTTGCCGGCAAGCTCGGAGTCACGGAGGCAGCCTCGGCCCTGCAAATAGCCGTGCGCTTTCCGGACGACGGAGGGGCCGACGAGGTGGTGGCCGCCATAGGAGAGCAGATCCTGGCCCCCACGGACGTCTCACTGTCAAACTGGACGGTTCGCCCCAGCAGCGGCTGCAGCGTGGTCCTGGCCACGCACACCGCGGGCGCAGTGAGCGTGGACGGCTACACCCTGACCCTGGCGGTGAACCCGTGGAACATCGTGCGCACCTACAACTTGACCCCGGGCCGAGAGCTCCTCTTCGCCTGCCGCTACCGGCTCGGCACGGCCTCCAACTTCGTGGTGCACATGTCCGAGGCAGACAACGTCTACGACCCCTTGTACGGCAGCTTCGTGGGCGACCAGGGTGCCTGGAGCACTGCCAAGATGTACTTCACAGTGCCTCCGAACGGGGTGGCGAAGCTGCACT
The DNA here is from genome assembly GCA_963377175.1 of Effrenium voratum. Lineage (NCBI taxonomy): Eukaryota > Dinophyceae > Suessiales > Symbiodiniaceae > Effrenium > Effrenium voratum. The sequence goes on from CAUJNA010000263.1 coordinate 260,086, forward strand.
GGGGCGCACTTCCAGGCGCCGGGCCTGCCCAACCAGACGGCAGGAACGGTGGACGTCTACGGCCTCCAGATCCTGGACGCAACCCTGGAGGCCGGCAACACGGTGGAGGAGGAGGACACGGCGGCTTCGGCCCTGCTGCTGAAGCACGAGTTCCTCGACGGAGGGGCCGACGACGTCACGCTGGCCACCCTGGGCGAGGTACTTCCTGGTGCGCTCCAACAGCCAGAGCTCCGTGGCCAGCTTCACGGTGGGAGGCTTCCAGCTGGAGGGCTACGCCATGACCCTGAGCGCCTTCGCCTGGAACATTGTGCGCACCTACACGCTGACGCCGGGGAGACGCTACTCCTTCGGCTGCCGGTACCGGCTGGGCACGGCCTCCAACTTGGTGATGTACGTCAGCGCGGCCGACAACGACTACGTGGGCGTCACCGGCACCTTCCTCGGCACGCCCTCGCAGGGCGTCTGGAGCACGGCGCGTCTGGACTTCTCGGCGCCGCCGGGCGGAGTCGCCAAGCTGCACTTCGGAGCTTTCGGCGGCTCGATCCCCGGGCTGGTGCAGCAGTCGGCGGGCACTTTTTTTGCAATGCGGCACTGTTTGGCCGCTGCATCAAGCCCCGGCCGTAGCGTGAGCCTGACACTGATCGAAATGGTGAGACGAAGGTGGTCGAATGAAACGAGCCACCAGCCGATCGGAAAAGCCCCGCGAGGCAGGAAAAGCCCGTCAACAAGGAGGAACCCAAAAAACCGCAACAGGGGGAACAAAACCACCCCAAAAACGCGGGTCAGACGAGGCGCCACTTCGGCGGAAAATGTCCGATTGTGGACAGTCTACCAGTCAAAACGGAAAGGATCATCACCCATCCCTTCAGAAAAGTGCGAGCAAAGTTTCGATCGCTATGCAGCAAGGAAGCCATTATAAAAGTACCGCTCAACCTGAGCAGTGATGGCCTGTGAATATGCCACACCAGGACGCATGAGCAAGATGAAAGTTGCACAACACGAATGGCCTATCTGGCCTTCAGTAAAGCACGTCGCAACCTGTCACGCATACCCCTGCGGCTCTGCGAATTCTTGTCCTTATCACAAAAGTCGCGGTCACAATGCAAGTCATAGGGCCCAGGAGGCATGTCAACAACGAAATTGAGATTGGTCGGATATCCCTGCTTCTTCAAGCATGCGTGGGCCAATTCAACTGTCCGCTGTCCATGTCGCAAGCCCGGTCGGGCGGTAAAGCCTTGGCGAGCACGTACCCGAAGAGATGTGGGCGACACCGAGGAAGGTGTCAGATCTACAGGCGTCAAATTATACGTAGTGACGTTCTGCAGGTGCGCCACAGTCATTCTCAAGTGAGAAATCTGCTCTTCCAGTGCACGAAATAGCAGGGGACGCGCGACCGCCTCATTGGAGTCAAATGGGACATACTGCTGGATCTTACGACCCTGAACCGTGTCAATCCTGACCGGAAATCGTTGCCCAGTACATAGATAGAAGTTGAGAAGGAGCTCCAACCAACTGATTCCCCAATCATGGGGGGCTGAGGGACCGTCCGGCCATTGTGCCACACAAGATCTGCAATATGTCCACCTACGTTACAGCATACAGCGTGCCGTGGAGTAAGTGCAGTGAAGGGTATGATGCGAGGCGTCGTCGGGAGCCAGGTGCCGAGGTGCCGCAGGGCAGCCATTTCACGTGGAATTGGGCGCAGTTCATGCCCAGTACCAAGCTCGGCTTGACCAGGACTCGGATCTGTAGGTTCACTGTTGGCTTTCTCATGCGCCTCAATAGCTTCTTTGCGTACCAAGGCCAGTTCAACCAGGCACAGCAGGTGTCTCGGTACTGAGTGCTGTATTTGCGAGTCTGTCAGCTAGGTGACCTGATCTTATGTATAGCAACGTAACCCGCGGGCCACGAATCCCAGATAGCCAACGCGAGATCATGGTTCATACATGGTTCTGGCAGGGCCAAATATCCTCGTGACTTCCAGCAGTGAAGACGCTGCACTAAGTCAACGGCAGCCTGGCAATCCGTATGAATGTTCACAGGCAGGTCGGAGTCCTGCACACGAACAAGTTGCATAGCCGCCCAGACTGCACATAGTTCAGCCCGTAGCGGTGACTGGTGCACGCAGCACACAACAAACCATCGGGTATGGCGGTCCCATTGCCCGGGCCTGTGGCGACACGAAGGCGATCGTCATCACTTGGATACACATCTTGTATCACGCCCCAAGCTGCACGGCTGGCTGCCGGTATAGCAGGCAATTGGCACGCGCCATCAGTGTAGAATGTCCAACATACCACATCTCTACATGGTGGAGGATCAAGCGGAGGCAACTCCCTACCTTGAAAGACAGCACGTAGGATGGGTTCCGCTGGACATTGGTGAGCGACCGCAAGGTGTGTCCATTCGGGTCTCTGGTCACGGAGCCAAGTGACAGTGTCAGGATGGCTAGTTCTGCATGCATCACCAATTGGGCATTCGTAGATTCTATGTTGCGTAGTGTCATGGCATTGACACAGAGCACAGTACTGATCAGCCCACTGTGGTCCCCATTGGTGAAATTTGCGGGCGCCACTCACTGCGACACCTGTGACATTCATGACCGCACTTTTCTGCACATGTCGAGGCAACGCTGTGAAAGCTTCACGGGTGGTATGCAAGTCAAAGGGCACTTGAGTCGGAATTCCTTTACGGTTACCAACACCTTGCATGATGTGACAGGTCCACACATGGTGAAGGGAACGAACAAGCTCAGCCTTATCCACACACTGGATGCGAAAATTGATGCCGGCCGTACCACTGACCAATCCAGTGGGACCCAGTGTGAGCCCAACTTCACGAAGATACAAGGCACACGAAGATGCCGAGCCAATAGCACGATCACCATCAAAGGCATGGACACGTTCACAGAAGGCCATCACGCGATCGGGCGACTTCCAATACCATCTTTGGAGCGCGCGCAGCATATTGATGACCACATACAGAAGCGGATCAACCAAGTATGAGGACACTGCCGCACACGACAAGATCGTCGAGGCATTGTGCCACGGGCCAACCAAGGCCGTAGTAGCTGCGCACCTGAGCTTGGCAAAGTTGGCTGGTCCCATAAACTGGAACTCCAACCCATAGAGAACTCTAGACCATATTCCACCCGTGATGAGTCTTGCACGGACAGCAAAATCAGGGGTAACACGATACACTCGGTAGGCCATGTCAGCTGCAAGTTGTACCCTCGCATCAAAGTCACAAGCAACTATTTTACGTGTATACCGAAAGAGCACTCCAAGGTCTTTGGCATGGTCAACAATGGACACTTGGTGAGGTGGCACCTGGTAGTGCGCCAAGATACCCTGCCAAGCCTGACGCATGGGCGGATCAGTACCCCAGCACCAAGATTTATCAAGTGCAACCGGCATCTTGAATGCATCAGTAAGGTGCTGCATGCGTCCAAAAGCGTCTCTGTGACACTGCGCAGATTGTGATGTCCAAGACCAGTTATCTGCATACGCAGTAGGGTCAACACCCGCGAGTTTGAGGTATGCGTGGAAATGGAGGCAAATGGCGAGCATACACAACACCGACATACCGTCACCTTCCGGTATACCACATGTTGAAGGTATTGCGGCATCAATGCGGCCCCCAACTACTGGCCAACGTTGCAAGTCGTACAGCGACCGTATCCAAGTCAAGGAGACCGCCCTAGGAACACCCAAGCGGCACAGAACCTTGTATGCCAACTGGCGACCAACAAAATTAAAAGCCTTACGAAGGTCCAAAACAAACCCACCAAAGGAAATGCGTTCAGCCAAGCATTTTTCCAAACGGTCCTGGGCATCTAAGGTGATATCATTGACACCGCGCCCTTTAAGGCCACACGAGATACCTTCGGGAAACCATTGAGACCAGGAAGGGATGATGCTAGCCGAAATAAACCGACTAAAAAGGCGATTAAGGCACCCAAGCACGGTGATGGGGCGTGTGTCGCCAATGGAATTAGCATCCTTACTCTTAGGCAAGAGTATGAGCTTGGCTTGCATAGCAGCACCTGGCCATTGGCCATCCTGCTGAACCCGTTCCATCAAGCATGCAAGATGTTTCAACGCAGGCCTCGGTAGGTGCTTGAATTCCTCAAAACTCCAGCCGTCAGCTCCACGTGCCTTATTGTTGGGAAGAGCCTTAATTATGGAGATCCACTGATCAACGTCATGCCATTTGATCTCAATTTCGGGAGCGTCAATCGCAAGCTCATCAAGGATGTGATCAGCAGCATCCCAGTCTTCACTGGGCCAGTCATGGAACGAGCTGTCGCGACTCCAAATTGGCTTCCAGTAATCATCAATGGCTGAGGTAAGGTTTTCAACTGTGTTGAGGACACGATTGAAGGTAAAAGTACCTGTTGTGGGAACAACCCCCGCAAGAAGCTGAGCATGCACAATGGGACCACGCACTTCGGACACAAGAAGTTCAGCCGTACCAAACCGACACTTGGAGCCGTATGGTATATCACTCGGCTCGGCAAGTTTCAGTCTCAATGTACCTTTGGGAGAGCGGACAATTTTGGCCTGAGAGGAACAAGGCTGCATTACCCATGTTACCGGTGGCACAGATTCACCTTTGATTGTACGAAAGTGCTCACGGAGGCCACAAACTTGGACATCACGGCCTGGCGGGCCGCCCTCCTTGCCTTATTAGCCATGCTCACAACTGCATTGGCATCATCACGTGCAACAGCCAAGAGTATATCAAGCTGGGGAACATCGGGGCACTGCGCCGAGTACACAAAGATTTGTGCGTTCGTCGCGAGCCATTTGGGCCACCCACGTTGGTATCCGGGTGCGACCGTGATAGCATACCACAGTTCCTGCAGGTGAAGCCATCGTCTGTGGCTGTCATATTGATGCCAACCATGCAAGTCAAAGGCACGCCTCATGGTCAACAAGGTGGAGAGCCTACGGACTTGCTTGACATGTTGCTGCGCAAACACAGAAGCGCATGCAACCGGGGGCTGGTACTCATCCTGCCACCCAGAGTCAAGGGGCCTATGAGGTGGTTCAAATGCAAGAGGTTCCCAACGGCACCCACCACGGTAGTGCTCAGGCAGGCGACGGCCAGTGTGACGTTGGTGTAACACTGCAACTGATTGCTCAACACATCCAGCCCACAATCTCCACACGTCAATCGTATCAAGCGCAGTATCACTAATGGATCTGTCAAGGAGGATCGAATCAGCTTGTTGCTGATACACAGCATCAAGTTCGGACCATGGCAGAGGCAGGTCTGCCCAACTACTAGGCAGGCTCCACACAAAGTAGTCCGGTTTAGATTGCGGCAAAGTAAGATGGACAAAAAGGGGGGCGTGATTGGAAAGCCTGAGATCGGTGCGAGTTTGAACCCTCTGAATCCAAGGCAACAACTGCGAAGGAAAGAGCATAGTGTCGTTGTGTGTGGCTTCATTACACGTAGGCGCTAGTGAGATACCACGCGTTGACTGATAATACTGGATGACATCAACAAAGCCCTTCTGGAACAGGGTCTGCAATGCTGGTGCACTTGAAGGTGGCATATTGAAATCCCCCGCAAGTATGCTGTAGCCGCTGTAAGCTTGAACCCAAGACACGGCTTCAGCAAACAAGGCATCATTGGCGGCAGCTTGTCCCGTACACGTGGTCAGACCGTAAATAACAACGCACTGCACGGCACATGGTCCAATCTGGACAAGACATCGCATGAGTCGACCGGCATTATACATGCCAGGGGGACCATCATCGCATGGCAATGGTTTAATGGAAAGGCGTGTTATGCAAGCAACGCCACAAGCGTGACCACGAACACATGCTTGTCTGGAGTCCTGACTCCGAGTCTTATCAGGTGAAGGTGCACCGAATACGACGCGTTTACCTGATCCGCGCATTTGACTACGGACACTTTTTTGAGCATCAAAGGTGGTTGAAGTTTCCGACAAAAACTGTACATCTGAAGGATGTTCAATGACCACATCGTGGTGGGTATAAAGACTGGTAGGATTAAAAACAGAAAGGGTAACATCCTCATAGATGGCAGTATCGGAGCCAGAAGGCCCGGGATTCGCAGCTTGGCCTACACATACTGCCCTAAATGCATCAAAGTCATCGACCGTCTTTCCGGTCTGCATGACAAGCAAAACCCCGATGTTCAGGCACAAGTTGTAAATCGTAGATTGTACTGTGGGCACGGGATGTATAGCCCGGAGAGCACTCACGGGAACCCGTATAAGTGGGTCAACGCGCAACGGCTGATTCCGCTGCCAAAACCGTCAACCACCCATCTCTTCATCGTCATCCTCAACGTCACGAACACGCTTGGAAGGCGGACGAGCCCCAGATGCCGACAACTCCATAAGGAGAGATTTCAGCTCATCAAATCCGTCCTTCATTCTGCGATCCTGCTGGGCGACACACTTGCGTAAGCTCTCGTCAAACGAGGTATCGAGCTTCTTGATCTGCTGATGCACCTGACTGACATCCTTCTGAACCGCATCCTGGCGCTTTTCCATGCTGGACATGGCCGTCTTGAGTTCGGCAAGCTGCTTCTCTTGTTGATTGACCCGTTGTTCCAACTGGGTAGAAGGTGGCGGGGTCGCCTTAAGGGAAATGGTCTGTCTGCCACGGGACTGCAAAGCCTTCTCCCAAGGATCGGAGGCAACAAGAGGATCCTGAGGGCCATCAGCAATGGTCGGCTTCTGCGTGGTTACACTCAGCACAGGCGGCTGACCGGCCAGCACAGGATTAGTCGCGACTAGCAGCAAATCTACGTTGCACCGGCTTGGCCAAAACCGTGTGATGATTCATCTGCATAAACTCCGCAGGCGGTTCAGTCAAGGCGGCAACTAACCACACATCGCTGGCAACACTTCGCACAACAGTGGTGTTGTGCCACTTGATATCCTGCAGCCATCGACGTAAATCACTGGCATCGATGCCCCGGGGCGTGGGTTGCAGCCGATACAAGAGGCGACCAAGCTTGAGTTCAGGTTGGGTCTCATTAGGATATAGCCGAGCCCACACCGCTGGATAGTCGGCCTCAGAGAGGCGTGCACCATAGCCTTTACGCGATCTCGTGAGTCCCTTGTGCTCAGGAATTTTCTTGATGAGCAACAGTGCAGATGCGCGTGCCTCTGCAAGGGGCAGGATCGCATAGGGTTCCTTGGCGACCTCATTCGGAATGATGGGCTGCACAAAGACATGGTTCAACCCCGACTGAGACAGGATCTTCTCAATGCTCTGTGTCCTCAGGAACCCTGTAAAGGCAAAGAGCTCAGCACGGGTTGGCTCACATTCTTTGGCCTGACAGACCCATCGGCGCTTCCAAGGTTTGCCACACAGAGCGGCGGTCCCTTCTTGAAATAAACCAAGCGCAGATTTCACCGGCGCTGCAAGCACCTGCGTCCATAGATCCGGCGAGCAGTCGTCTCGGAACACACATGGGCGCGTGTCAGCAACAGCAACTTTGCCAACGGCATCATGTCCGAAACGAATGGCCCTCTTCCCAAGTTGATGGGCACAAACACTCAGGACAACGGGTTGATGAGCAGCATCATGTGCTGGGATATGCATGGTAGTACATGCATCTTGAAGAGCACATTTGCACTGAGTACCAAGAACCATCAAGGCAAGGGGATGATCAAATGTCTGTGGCTCAGGGTGCAGCGGCCTCAGCATCCAAGAGGATTATGGTGGGCCCACAGTGCTCGGCCATATCATGAATAATTGTGGCAGCAGTGCCTTCCTGTGTCTTTGCAAATCCGGGCACAAGGGTGAAGTGTGTTGCCTGATGTGGCACGGTCAAGCGTTTCACACTCTTGGAGCCGGACGACTTTTGCAGGGAGCTGCATGCTCGGGAGTTTGACACTCGCAGCTGACGCCAAACCTCTGAGGCCCTTCCCAATGTGTTCAGGCCGTGTGTCTGTGCAGACCCGGCGGATGCGTGCAGCCCCAAGCTGGGCAACAATCTTCTGAGCAAATGCTTGGGATTCCTCTTGCTCGGCTCCCTGCACGACCAAATCCCCTGCCGGCTCGGAGTTGCCACCACCTCCATGCAAAGGAAAGATGACATGAACACTGGACGGTCTACCATTCGGCTGACTCTTGAAAGCAGTACCCGGCATGATCTGTCTACCGGCGGTAACGAGGCGGATCACATTGTCAACACCGGTCCAAGCGGTCGCAAACATCCATGCTCGATGCAACACAATGGCCTTGGTGCCAGCGGGAACACGTGCAAAGAAGGACAGGCCGGTAATGGTCTTGACCTTGAGGTCAATGGATTTCGACCGCGAACCCGCCGTCAATCCTGCTGCAATCTCGAAAGTACAAACATATTGTGCAAAAAGCAAATCGGTGAGTTCGATGACAGTGGCCGGCACAGAGGAGTCAGCCTGCTCCACAATTTGCAAGTGCAACGTAGAATGTTCGCGAAGGCATTGAAATGTCCACCCAAGGAGCTCGAAATGAGACAGGATGCCGGTCTGATCCCATTCTCCGATAAGGCGAATACCATCATCCAAGGGAAGTACAGCAGAAAGCTTACCAGAACCCGCCTGTTTCCAAACAGGCAGTCATGGACAAGACGTTGACGGGTTTGTGACGCACAGGCTTGCAAGTGCACCATGCCTCGTGTACCAAAGAGATGTGTGAAGAATCCGGTCGAGTTTGCTGTGGAACAAGCTTGACGGCTCTGTCAACCGATACGACGTCAGGCACACCGGTGCCACCCCCATGGAGTGGCCGCAGGAGGTGTATGGTGGCATGCTTGGCGTCGGCACTGACATGGTCACTCAACAGGGTGCCAGGCATTGCGGATCGGCCATTGAGGATGGTACGAATCGGTCCATCAACCTCAGCAAACCAGGAACAGGTGTATGCCCATGCTTCGTGTACCAGATTCAGCGGCGTGTCTCTTCTGACGTGGCCAGCAAAAATGACTCCCTTCCACAGCCGAATGCGAAGGCGAATGCCCTGCTGCGAATCGTCAAGAAATCCTGAAACAGGGTCGATATGACATCGACAGGCCGACCTCGACATGAGCACAAGCCGGCCATCGGTCCCCACAGGATTGGGCTGGATACGCATCAGGTACAACTCCCGGCACTCAAGCTGTGTAAGCAGCCGAAGTTGGAATATCAGCTGCACGGCCGAGTCATGCGTGTTTCTGTCGTTGACTGCGCACATGAACCCTTGAACAGCCCGAAAAGGTTGGACAAGCCAACGCGCAAGAGGCGAAGCAGTCACAGGCCCGTACAAGCACAATTGCATAGCCGACTGATACTCACTGTCCGTCCCAACGGCCTTGTGAAAGGCATTGCACACACAGAGATCGGTGGCAGCCTCCGGAACAGCAACCTCAAAGTATCCAAGAAATGGAAAGCTCAAGATCATGCGCCTGCACGACGGCACTGCAAGTTTGCACCACAGTCCTTTCACGAACTCCTTGAGCTGCTGCAATACATTGTCACTGCGGTCACCTTCCTGAAAAGCAAGACACTCCTGAAAAAACAGCAATTCTCCGGCAACGCCTCCCCAAGTAGAGAAAGGCGACACACGATGGGTGCGGTTGATTCTGCCATTGTCAAAGATGACCCAATCTAATGCACTGATGCCATGCGAGCCACTGAGGATGGTGTCGTCAGACAATCCACTGATGCAAGTGCGTGTGTGGATATGGTTGCACCAGACCTCCTTAGTACCGGGCATTGGCAAGGTAGCCGAAATTGCATCACCTGACGATGCGGCCTTCAGGACCCAATGATCCTCAGTAACCTCAAGGCTCATCATTTTGGGATGAACAAAGGTCGCACACATCCGGGACAAGATGTCAAGTGGATCATCATGATATTGCACTCCAACCAACTGAAATGCAGTGATAAGAATCGAAGCAGCCTGAATAGCCGGGAGGTGGTTCCCAACGGATTGTTGAGCTCGCCGAAGATTCCGCGACAAGAATGTGTCACTGACAGTGCCATGCAGAAGTTGATGTTCAAGTGGACTGATAAATCGGAAGCCCTTGGGGGTTCGCAGAAGTCGACCCAGGAGGTTTCCATCCGCCAAGCAAGACTCACCAAAATCGTGCGCACGACCATAACTCGCCAGTGCAGTGCGAGCGTGTTCGGATGTATGCATGATCCTGGCCTCGATGACGTAATCGCCACAACCTGACCATTCCACCGGTAGCAAGTCCTGCCTGTCATAGAAACATACCTGCTCATCTGTCAGTTGCAATTCAGCAAGATGCGAGTCTGGCCAGGGATAGCCGATCACACTCCGGAGCAAATTTGTATCAAGCGGCAAAGTAGGCAACAATGGTGGGGTCACTTGATGAGTCCAAAACTGCCAGAAATCGAGTCCGGTGTATGGGTCGGCATTTGGACAAAGGGCTCAATTGCGTGATGGTAATATCATACCCTGACTGATGAATCAAAGCAGATAGAATTGACCAATGCCGATGGCGAATGAGGCCTCCAACATTCTCCAACAGAGCCAAAGAGTTGGAGAACCCTCAAGGACCAAATCCATTCCACGAAAGGCCAGGCTTCCTGTGCAAAAAGCCCTCGTCCTTTGCCAGCTGAAGAATACGGTTGACATGGCGGCGAGGCACACAAAACATTGGTCCTGGTTTCGGATGTCAATGACATGCCAGGCCGACGCGTCACCCACAAAAACACTGAATTGATCATCTGTGGCATCATGTACCGACCGAATGATAGTTGCACCGTGGTTGCAAGCAAAATCAAAGGCAAGTTCCGGGTCATGCTCAACAGCAAAGGTATGGGCAAAGCTGTTTAAGGTGTTGGACTGTTGCGCGAGCAATTTCAGTGCCATAGACCAACCACCAAGTCCGCCTGCAAAGATTTCCGCAACTCGGAAATTGATTGGCAAGTCATGTGCCCAAGGAAGCAAGTAGCACGGTTCAACACAGCGAAAACCCTCACCAGTATACACAACGTTGGTGACAGTGAAGAAAGCATGCGGTAGAAACTGCAAACCCCGATCAGATTTCAGGCCAAAAATCTGTAAAGGTCTGTCAGAAAGTTGCACTGTCGGCAAGAATGGTTCGTCTGCATCACCCTTGGGTGTACCATATACCATTGCAAAAGAAGAAATCGGCGGACTGCATACCAACGGTCAAGGTGTCAGCGAACAGGAGTCCTCGAGGCACAGTGGATGCCCATTGTTGCAACTCAAACAAGCAATCAGGGGGTGCAGGTAAATCCGGGATACATTGCTTGCAAATGTCATATGCATGGGCCATGGCTCAATCAGTAGCACTGCTAACAGCGCCGCCTCGTGACGGCTTGAGCCCAGACGCTAGCAGTCGGCGGGCACGCTGGACCTGTACAGCATGCAGATCAGGGCCTCGGCCTTCGAGGGAGACTCGGTCTCCGTGACGGACCTGCTGGCGGACTCGCTGGCCCTCACGGGCTCGGCCACGCTGGACGGGCTCACCGCGCAGGGCAACGTGGGCTGCGACCAGCTGCTGCGCAACGACGTGAACTGCACGGACGTGTTCACGACGGGCGTGGACGCCTCGGGCGCAGTCTCCTGCGCTGCGCTCACAGCCACCGGCACCGTCGCCGGAGCCACGCTGTCGTCCACAGGGGCCGTGTCAGGCAGCTCGCTGAGCATCACCGGCGCGGCCAGCGTGGGCCTGCTGAGCTCCGCCACCGGAATCACGGGCAGCACCCTCACCATCAACAACACGGCCAACGCCGGGAACTTCACCACGGTGGGCGACGTGTCCACGGGGACATTGACGGCCTCGGGCGCAGCGACCGCGGCGAGCTTCGCAGCGGGCGCCACGCTGACTGTCAGCGGGGCGGCCTCCACGGGCCCGCTGGACTGCGAGAGCCTGGACTGCACCTTCACGGCCACGAGCGGCGGAGTGTCGACGGGCAGCGTGGTCTGCGGCGACGTGACGAGCTCGGGCACGGTCTCCGCGCCGCAGCTCTTCGCCTCCAACACGCTCACCGTGACCAACACCTCCGACTTCTCGGACGATCTCTTCCTGACGAAGAACTGGGCGGGCTGGAGCAAGCTGCAAGTGTCCAACAACAGCGCGGCCCCCGACAGCGGCCCGGAGCTGCGGCTGCTGGGCAACCAGAGCGCGAGGGTCTTCCTGGAGCGGGACGGCGGGGCGCACCAGTGCGAGCTCATCATGATCAACGACGAGGCGCTGGTGCAGACGAAGAGCCTCTCCACGCAGCTGTCCCTGACCACGAACCAGAGGAACCCCGGCTGCCTCGTGATCGCGGGCAACACGGGCAACGTGGTCTGCAACACGAGCTTCACGAATTTGTCGGACAGCCGGGTGAAGACGGAGATGGCGGAGGCTGACGTGGCGGAGCTCCAGCAGCTCTTTGACTCCGTGGAGGCCAAGCAGTACAAGCGCCCGGACATGAACGAGGACCTGAGGCTGGGCTTCGCCTCCAACGACTTCTCAGGAGCGAAGTGGAAGAATTTGACGGGCACCGCCCGGTGGAGCGACGGCACCGAGATGATCACCCTCGACTACTCTCACCTCACCAGCGTGCTGTGGGGGGTGCGCAAGGGCTTCCAGGCCCGGCTGGACAAGGTGGAAGCCTGGCAGGCGCAGCGGGGGCCGAAGAACAAGTAGCTGTGTGTGCAGGCCTCCTCGTTCTCCTTGTTCTAGAGGAACCTTGCTCAAGCTCCTTTTTGGGGCAACAAGTAGGTGTGCGCAGGCCTCCCTGCATCCAGGGACGCCAGCGCAAGCTCCTTTTTGGGGCAACAAAGCTGTTTTTTTAAATGGAGGCGCTGAGGGACCTGGCCGACGACTTCAACGTGCGGGACCCGCGGAAGCTGTACCGACTCGTGAGGCAGCGCGACCTTGACGTGACGCAGGCCATGGCCTTCGAGGCGCTGAAGGCCGACGCGCAGGCCCCGGCCGCGCGCGCTGGGCAAGTCGGCCGCCGAGGGGCCGAACGACCGGCTGCAGGCCGACCTCATCGACTTCAGCCAGAACACCCGGGAAAAGACGAAGTACGGCCTGGTGGTGATGGACGTCTTCACCCGGGAGGCCGCCGTGGGAACCTCTGCAGAACAAGAACGCCGAGACGGTGGGCCGGGCCACCAAGCGCGCCGCGCGGGAGCTGACGGGGGACGACGGGAACTTTGTGGTCACGACAGACCTGGGCAACGAGTTCGCCACGCTGGACCGGGAGCTGCCCGGAAGCCGTGCACCGGACGAAGCGGCCCGAGGACCGCAACGCCATTGCCGTGGTGGACCGGGGCATCCAGACGCTGAAGAAGGACCTGGCCACGAGGGTGGCGCGCAAGGGTGGGCAGTGGAGCGAGGCGGCTGGGGCCTACAACGCGCCCCACGAGACGGTGCACGGCGCGCCCGAGGACGTGGAGAAGCAGCCGGCCACAGAGTTCAGGGTCCTCCAAGACAACGCCGACAAGTTCCAGCACAACAAGGACCTCACGGACCGGCGCGTGTAAGGCGGTGGAGGACGCGGGCTTCCGAGCGCCGACGAACGCGGCGAGGAGCTTCAACCCTCAGTACGGCGACGTGCAGCAGCTGGGGGCCGTGGACTCCATGACCCGTCCGCAGCACGGAGGGCCGCGAGACCTTGCGGAAGCGGCAACGCGGCGGGCCGGCTGACGAGACGGGGCAGGCCGGCGGCTGTGAGGCAGCTGGACGACTTCCTGGCGCCTCCGCGGCCCAGGACCCTCGACTAGCCTCCTTTGAAAAAAGACTGGTTTTTTTTAAGCACGACCCGGCCTTCCTGCGTCCAGAGAACCTCGGTCGGACCCCCTTTTGGCGCAAAAAACTGTTTGATCAGGCTCAGGCGGAATTGACTGGTCCTGATCGAGCGAAAAAAACTGGGAGAAAAAAATGTTTTGAGACATTGCGCGGGCCCGTCGGAATTCCCGGAGCCTGCTCAGCTCCTTTTTGGGTTAGGGTTTGGGGTGCTCGGGAAACCAACGGGTTGGCGAACCAATCAAATGAGCGGGGGCTGGCATGGGCAAACCGCGCAAACCCGTGAAAAAACTGGTTCTTTTGAGGCACTCTTCAGGCCTCGTTTCCGAGGAAGCTTGAAGCAAGCCCCTTTTCGCGCAAAAAAAAACTTTGATCACACTCAAGTTGGAATTGCCTGATCCAGGTCGAGCGAAAAAACTGGGAGAAAAAAGGTTTTGAGACATTGCGCGGGCCCGTCGGAATTCCGGAGCCTGCTCAGCTCCTTTTTGGGTTAGGGTTTGGGGCGCTCGGGAAACCAAGGGGTTGGGCGAACCAATCAAACCAGCGGGGGCTGGCATGGGCAACCCGTGCAAAACCGTGCAAAAAAAAAGCTATTAGTCCAGGGTGTACATACATGTACGGCCTGGACTAATAGCTTTTTTTCAGCGCAAAACCGTGCAAAACGAGCTATTCTTCCAGGGTGGACATGCACATCCACCCTGGAAGAATATCATTTTGTGGCGCAAAACCGTGCAAAACGAGCTATTACTCCAGTGTCTATATTGATATAGGCACTGGAGTAATAGCATTTTGTAGCGCAAAACCGTGCAAATGTCCCTTTAGGGTTTGGGGTCCTCAGCAAACCAAACGGGTTGGGCGGACCAGTATCAAGCCCAAACGGGTTGGGCGGACCACTCAAACGCGGTTAGGTCCAAGCTGGGCCAGGAGTGTCCAGGTGTCTCAATCTTCAAATGGCTGTCTTGTTATTGCTGAGACAGAGACACGCCTGAGACACTCCTGTTCGACGTTTAGTGGGTGTCTCAGGTGTCTCAGGTGTCTCACCCCCCTTTCCCAGGATTGTCTCAGCTCCCCCCCACCCTCGGCTGGATGCGGTCTGTCAAAAACATGCAAAATCGCGGTATCGAAACGGAGTTGGGCGAGCCAGTATCGAAACGGAGTTGGGCGAGCCAGTACCGAGCGCAGGTTGGGCGGGCCAGTATCAAACCTGAACGGGCCGGCGGTGCGTTCATCCTGCTGGCCTCCGGTGGTCTCTGCCGCGGCGGGCGGGCTGGCGCCTGTGGGTTTTAAACAACTCAGCACAGCTGCCTCTATTCTCATCTTGAAAATTCGACTCCTGTCGGCGTTTGTGTCGCCGCTTGCCGGGGCGTGTGAGAAAACACCAAGAGTGTTCAGCGATGACGCCTGTGCGCCGGCCGAAGAAGTGCCCGCACGGGCGACAGCGGGCTCGGTGCCGCGACTGCGGCGGCTCGTCCTTCTGCGAGCATGGGCGGAGGCGGGCTGAATGCCGTGACTGCGGCGGCACGTCGGTCTGCGTGCATGGGCGACAGCGACACCAGCGCCGCTCGTGCGGCGGCGCGTCGGTCTGCGCACACGGGCGGAGGCGAGCTGAGTGCCGCGACTGCGGCGGCGCGGCGGTCTGCGAGCATGGGCGACTGCGACGGACGTGCCGCGACTGCGGCGGCGCGGCGGTCTGCGAGCATGGGCGACTGCGACGTAAGTGCCGCGACTGTGGCAATTTTGTGTGTAATCCAGGGCTGTCCTCGGCAAGATCTCCCATTCGCCGGAGCGCCGAGCTTGCTGCGACATATGCAGACGATGCACGGCGACAACCCGCGCGCAGTGACCAAGAGTAAGGAGCTTGAGGTGCACGAAGCACTCCGCGACGCACAGATCGCCTTCGAGTACCAGCACTACCTACCCTTCCGCGGCTGCGGGTTGGAATCGGAGACGGCCCACGCCTTCGCGGACTTTGCCCTGCCGGCCCCGTGGGGCTACGTCCTGCTGGAGGTTGACGAGGAGCAGCACAAGGCCTACGACCCCAGCGACGTGCGGCGAGACTTCGACATGGCCGCCAGCGTGCTCGGCAGCGGTCACAAGCTGCTGGTGCTGCGCTACAACCCGGACGCCTTCAAGATCGCCGGCATGACGCGGCGGACCACCAAGAAGGAGCGCCACGCACAGCTGATCCGCCTGCTGGGCGGGCTGCTTGCGCGCGAGCCGGAGGCGCCTTTCACCCGCCTCTTTCTCTTCTACGATCGGGGCGCGGAGAGCAGCGTGCTGCCCTGCGTGGCGGAGCACTGGTCCGAGCCCGTGCGCGCCGTGTCCCGCTGCGCCTAGAGTCAGGCAGTTTTCTGGGAGACCGGGGCAATCCTGTATTGGGCACAGGATTGAGCGGGGCAATCCTGTGTTGGGCACAGGATTGAGTGGGGCAATCCTTTCCGACCTCGGGTTGCGCGGGGCTCGGCGGGCTGGAGGCTCCAATGCCGGGCAGAAAGCGCGGCAGGGAGGTCGGAGCTCGGAGTTTTTTAGGCCCTTTTGGGAACCTGTAGGAACCTAGAGGAATCTTATAGGAAACCCATAGGAAACCCATAGGAAACCCATAGGAAGCCCTCTTCTTCTTTTCCTATGGACTTTCTATGGGTTTCCGATTCCTATAGGTTCCGAGAGGTTCCTATAAGGGCCTAAAAAACTCCGAGCTCCCCGGTCAGGTCAGGCTTCCATGCCGGGCAGGTGGTGGATGTGGTCTGCCTAAAACATGCAAAATCGGGCCCAGTTGGGCGAGCCAGTGTCGAAACGGAGTTGGGCGAACCAGTACTTTAAAAAAATCCGAAACCCCTCCAGACCCGTTGGGCGAACCAGTACTTAAAAAAATCCGAAACCCCTCCAGACCCGTTGGGCGAACCAGTACTTAAAAAAAATCCGAAACCCCTCCAGACCCGTTGGGCGAACCAGTACTTAAAAAAATCCGAAACCCCTCCAGACCCGTTGGGCGAACCAGTACTTAAAAAAACGAATTTCGGGCCCGTTGGGCGAACCAGTATCGAAACGGAGTTGGGCGAACCAGTATCAAAAACGGAGTTGGGCGACGAGCCCGGCGGGTTGGGTGGACCAAGCCCAACCCGTTGGGTGTCAAAAACTCAACAAAAAACGCCCGCTGCCACTCTTCGTCGTTTTTTTGACGACAGGTGGCAGCACCAAAAAACTTTTTTCGACTCCGGCGCCGGCCCACCCAGCTGAAGGTTGGGACGGCTGAGACAATCCTGAGACAGGGGGTGAGACACCTGAGACACCTGAGACACACCCACTAAACGTCGAACAGAAGTGTCTCAAACGTGTCTCAGACCTGTCTCAGCAATAACAAGACAGCCAGCCTAAGATTGAGACATCCACCAAACCAGGAACAGAAGTGTCTCGACGTTTAGTGGGTGTCTCAGATATCTCAGGTGTCTCACCCCTGTCCCAGCCAACTGCCTCAGCTCCCCCCCACCCTCGGCTGGATGCGGTCTGCCAAAAACATGCAAAATCGCGGTATCGAAACGGAGTTGGGCGAGCCAGTATCGAAACGGAGTTGGGCGAGCCAGTACCGAGCGCAGGTTGGGCGGGCCAGTATCAAACCTGAACGGGCCGGGCGGCGGCCCCCCTTATAGGAACCTATAGGAAACTCATAGGAAACCCATCGGAAACTCATAGGAAGTCCATAGGAAGCCCTCTTCTTCTTTTCCTATGGCCTTCCAATGGGTTTCCTATGAGTTTCCCATAAGATTCCTATAGGTTCCTATAGGTTCCATAAGGGCCCAAAAAAACTTCGAGCTGTGACCTAACCCGTTGGGCAGACCAGTACTAAGCCAAAAAAACCCGGGCCTGCTGGGCGAGCCAGTACTTGAAAAAAAACCTGATCCCGTATTCAAGCAGAAAAATTAGCAAAAAGTCAACCGGCTGAAGGGTGCAATCAGGGTGCAATCAGGGCGCAAAAGGGTGCAATCCCAAAAGCGTGCAAAAACACACAAAACCAGGCCCAGTTGGGCGAGCCAGTATCAAAACGAGGTTGGGCGAACCTGGATCGAGCGCGGGTTGGGCGGACCAGTATCAAACCTGAACGGGTTGGGCGGACCAGTACTAAGCCAAACCCAGGGCCAGACGATGACTCACATGAGCGGTCTACTAGGGTCGTTGGGCGAACCAGTACCTAAGTGCCTGCTCGGCACGTCTACCTACAAGTGCCTGTTCGGCACTGTGCCTGCTCGGCACGTCCTACAGTGCCGTGCCTGCTCGGCACTGCGCCTGCTCGGCACGTCCTACGTGCCTGCTCGGCACATCTACCTACCAGTGCCCTGCTCGGCACTCCTAAGTGCCAGCTCGGCACTGCCGCCCCCCAGCCAGACCCTTGTAGTGCTTCGCCAGAATGTTCCACCTCACACGCACGGCAGCCTGACAGGGAATGAAAAAAGGGTACATGCCAAGCACAGTAGTAGTAAGAAAAGGCTGTTGTAGGGACCTAGTTATTTGACCAAAAACCCTGCAAAACAGCCAAATTCTTCAACCCGCTGAACGTTTTTCCGATGTCACCGGTCTTTGTCACCACTCCGTTTTTGGTGCAAAAAGCGCTGAAAACGGCGAACTCCGAAAAGTGCGTTTTTTCGTGTCCTGCGTCAAAAGTGCAGCCTCCAAATTCGCTCGTTTTCCTCCGAAAATCGGCTCCAGGTGTTCGCAGTGCTCCGAAATCCGTATTCTGCCCCAAAAAACTGCGAATTCCAGCCCGCTGAGCTTGTCACCGCCGAAGTCACCGGTCTCTAACACGTCAGCCCGCCGAGGCACAGCCCAGAGTCAGCCAGTGTCTGACGCGGCAGCCCGCCAAGGTGCTCCCGAGTAACACGTCAGCCTGCCAAGGTTCTTCCACGTAACGCGTCAGCCCGCTGAACTCGTCACCGCCAATGTTACCGGTCTCTAACACGTCAGCCCGCCGAGGTCCCGGGGAGGAATCGAACCTCCGAAACGTCGCTGCCTTGGCCATCTCACCATGGGCTCTCGCTACCAGTCCAAAACGGCGCTTTTTGGCGGAATCCAGGCCGAAGTCGGATTGGGGCCTGGTGCGGGCCTGGTGCGGGCCTGGTGCGGGCCTGGCGCGGGCCTGGCAATCCTGCGTTGGGCACAGGATTGCTGCTTCAATTGCCGTGGGCACAGGATTGCTTCGCGTCAGCCCGCTGAACTCGTCACCGCCAATGTTACCGGTCTCTAACACGTCAGCCCGCCGAGGTCCCGGGGAGGAATCGAACCTCCGAAACGTCGCTGCCTTGGCCATCTCACCATGGGCTCTCGCTACCAGTCCAAAACGGCGCTTTTTGGCGGAATCCAGGCCGAAGTCGGATTGGGGCCTGGTGCGGGCCTGGTGCGGGCCTGGTGCGGGCCTGGCGCGGGCCTGGCAATCCTGCGTTGGGCACAGGATTGCTGCTTCAATTGCCGTGGGCACAGGATTGCTTCATTCTGTCGCCACAGCAGGATTGCCCTGATGCAGCACCAGCAGCTCTGGCTTGGAGCTGTTCTTGCCCGAGCACAGCCTTGTGATGGAGCCGGCCCTGCTGTAGAGCTCCCAGGCTTCAGGCACGTCGTTGATGCTTACGAGGAAGGGCAGGCCGCTCGCGAAGAGCGCGTCTCGGAGCTCCGAGTGGAAGGCCAGGTCATGCCCCCGCCTTCTCGTGCGCGTAGATGGGCTAGCGCGTCTGGCATCGCACGGTCACATTCGCCGGCGGGCGCTGCAGACGCCGCACTCAGTCCCAGCGGCCGCTGCTGTGCGAAGGAGCCCACTTTCCCGAGAAGCTGTTGCGCAGCAGGACGTACGAGCAGGCGGCCCGGCGCCCGGCGCGGCCTCTACCTTGCGCCCCGCAGGCGCAGCAAGGAGCGCAGGAAGACCGGGTCTTGCTTTAAGTAACAGCGGTGCAGGTTTGCGACGGGCTCAAGTAGTAAGGAACATAGGCTTATAGTATCCTATTAATTTTGGTTTTTTGGTCCCCAAACCCTGCAAAACAGCCAAATTCTTCAACCTGCTGAACGTTTTTCCGATGTCACCGGTCTTTGTCACCACTCCGTTTTTGGTGCAAAAAGCGCTGAAAACGGCGAACTCCGCAAAGCGTGTTTTTTCGTGTCAGACGAGTCCAAAGTGGTGCCTGAGCCTCCAAGTTCGCTCGTTTTCCGCCGAAAACCGGCTCCAGACGTTCGCCGTGCTCCGAATTCCGTTTTCTGCCCTGAAAAGCCTGCGAATTCCAGCCCGCTGAACTCTCACCGCTTGTCACCGCTTTGTCACCACTCGCTTTTTGGGTGCAAAAGTGCGTAAAATCGGGCCCAGTTCCCGAGCTCCTTCTCCGCAGGGTTTTTCGCGGCCCGTCAGCCGCCGAGGTCCAGGCTCGGAGTCCGACAGCCCGCCGAGGTGGTCCGTCAGCCCGCCGAGCTTGTCACCACTGATGTCACCACTGATGTCACCGC